>ML675616.1:40666737-40762459 GCA_007922155.1 Mesoclemmys tuberculata | reverse complement strand
GAGAGAGAGAGAGCAAGAGCAATACTCCTAGAGACCACTATATTTAATTCCAGACCAATAGGTTTGCTACAATGTCACTTTTTATCCTTTTATATTTTTGACAATCTGCTGGAATATTTCTTAAACTTGCTGAGGTTATAAGGACTCGTATAAAACCTATATAGCACAAAGAGCTGCAGCTGTTTCTTTATCACAGAGAGATGTATACTGGATATGCCCCAGGGCTTCCAGCATGGTGGTTCTTTTAAGATGATCCCCAGTCTTCTGGAGCTTGTGCCCATCTTCATTCTTAGGCTCCTATCTGTTCAGTTTCTTAAATTCCCACATCTGGGGATTATGAAGATCATTTATTTGTTCTGTTCCTGTCTCTGGAACTTCCTAGCCTTTTATGAGCCACCAGCTTATTTCCTGTTTTTTAA
Source organism: Mesoclemmys tuberculata (assembly GCA_007922155.1). Classification (NCBI taxonomy): domain Eukaryota; kingdom Metazoa; phylum Chordata; order Testudines; family Chelidae; genus Mesoclemmys; species Mesoclemmys tuberculata. The sequence goes on along the minus strand of ML675616.1, from coordinate 40,762,040 downwards.
ATTTGACTTGAAAATCTTCCTTTCTTCTTTATCATATGACTGACTTTCTCTAGAAAGTACGGATACGCTGAGGATAAAGCAATTGAGGATAATGATAAATGACTTTGCTTTTGTGCTTTATAATGTTACTAATCATTGGTGAAATAAAAACCTTTGAGTATAAGTTATTTTCTGTTCTATTTATCATGCTTGTATGAAGCAGTGATTAAAAATATAAACATGCATCTGGTACAATTTGGTTTCTACTGGTTTTATGCCATATATCCCTTTAAAACGTCTCTGCATTCTTTAAACATGTGATCTTTTTTCACACTGAACCACAAGACGGTGTCTAGACTGTGGCATTATTGTAATTATATTTTTAAAAGGACACAGCTGAAAAGTTGTGAACAGCCCTTTTAATCCTCCAAGTCAACTAAGAAAGAACATAATGCTTGAAAGTTCAAAAATAGTTCTACAGAGGTCTCAAATCCAATGAATTTATTCCTCTGTTGCATAGTTTCAGATTCTCATGGTTAACCTTGAGCCAGTAAATACAATACCCTTATAAATAAAAATGATGTTACACAATCAGACTTGGCAATATCCAGGAAATGGAGAAAGGAAGCTGAAGTTCCATATTTAACCCATCCCATAATCTCCCTCCTATGTACTGGGACCTTTTAAAGTGGAGGTTGACTTTCACAGTATCAGTAGTGCAGGGTAGTTAACAGGTGATAGGAGACAGAATGCTACTATTTTGGATACAATTGCTGGGAATGGAAGGAATACAATTCAAATACAATAGTAGGGAATGGAAGGATACAATTGCTGGGATGGAAGGAATTTCAAGTTTGCTTTGAATTTATCTACAATTTTTTTCAGTTTAAACTAAAACCTTAAAATTATTGTAGCATTAATGAATGTGCTCAGTTGAACACAGTGCTCTAAATCTGCTTTTTGTTTGTTGTTTTATTGGGAGCATATTCCTGTAAACAAGAAATAATGGCATTTAGTGCATTATAAAAATATATATACATGTACATTGATAGTGCAGATAGAGGCTTATGAGAATAAATGTGTCAACACCAAGTTATGTACAAGTTCATTTATCCACCTCCATGTTCCCCTGAGTCGCAATAACTAGATGTAAGGCATACAGTGTAACTTAAACTGTTTTCTGCATGAATAATGTATCATTGCTAATTGATGTATGGGGATAATATCATCACAGGGAGAAAATTGCAGACAAAATCTATGGCTGCATTCCTCGAGAACATTAAAAAATTATATCTAAATGTAGAAAAATTGATGAATGAAATATTCTGAGGGAAGGACGTCTGCCTTCCATAAATCACCCTTCCAGAGATAAAACTTGTTCTTCATCCAATAAATCAAGAGGGGATTTCCAAGCACAGAAAAGCTTTTTTTTTTTTTTTTTTTTTTTTTTAAATGAATCAACACCCTAGCACATCCATCACAGAAATCATTGAACCTATACCCTGTAATACGTATTGGAGTGAGTCTGGAAATGTGACTTCAAGGAATAATGAGAAGATACACAGTAATTTAAGATTTGTTTCCAGATTTTTTCTGTCATTTTCTAGGCCTAAAGTACTAATTACATATTTATGGTATTTTACAATAAGTATTAATTATCTGGTAATGCTAAGATTTACATATATTTACAGTGCAGCTAATGAACATCCTAATGAAAACCTGTTTCACTTTCTACATGTGCACACATTTTTGTCCCCAAACATCCAAATCAAATATAACATGGACTAATTACATTATCAAATCGTAATTTCATTACTAGAAGATGCTTTTTACTAGTGCAAATTCAAAAGAAAATTCCAAACTAGCTAATGTCTACTACATTATATATATGTTTAAACCTTAAAATGGCACATCTTAACATTTTAGTTTAAAGTGATGCTTTTATAGACATATTGGGCCAGTTCCTCTTTGGGTATAAACAGGCCTAGCTCAGTGGTGCTGGGCCCATTTCCACTATCTGAGGATCCAACCAATTCTGTTGTGCTAAGGAACTGCAGGTGTTCTATAGAAGTTGTTAGCTAGCCCTGACCACTGTTGTCTAATTAGCTGCAGTGACTTTAATAAGAGCCTTTTGGTTGCGAGAGATACATAAGAAAAAGACTTCTTGTCAAAGCTTGATGTATGTTTTATTGTGGTCTAGTCAATATCTTGGTACAGGAGGCAACAATACTTCTTCCCCCTCCCACCTCCCGGAGGTAGTGCAGTGGTTGTCACTAAAGGGGAAGCATTTATCTTGTCATAGTATGGATCTTTTAAGATTAAGGAAGAGAGTTGACAAATAACAGAGTGGATAATTTGGTAAACATAATCTGTGACATCCCTGAAAATAAATCTATTGATTTAAGGTTAGACCTGTGTCTGTTATGCACAGCCCAGAGAAAGCATGTAAGCAGCACGGAGACACACTGGCCTAGGGCAGGGGAAACTCCAGGAGAAGTTCTGCTTCTGCAGCCCTGCTGTACAGATGGAACATGGCCAATATCACATCCCTTTATGGTCTTCAGCCCGCTGCCTTTTGGGAGCTGTTCCCACCTTGCAGTTGGTGTGGAGGGAGGACGGAACAGAGCCTCCTTATTGCCCCTCAGAGAGATACAGATTTTCGCCTGTAGTGAGCAGGACTGGTTTTAGGGATGGGTGAGCAGGGAGTTTGTTCTGACCATCAATTTCTGGGAAGGGTCCCACACTACTGTGCCACTTGGCCTTTTTTCCCCCCTTCTCTTATGATTGGTTGTCTGTTTGTTTGCGTTGCTTGGCCGCTAGGATGATGGGGGGAGCTGAAAATGTTTTCCATTCTGGGTGGCAAAACACCTAAGGCTGGCCCTGCTAGTGAGCAGCTAGAAGTATTGTATTGCAGCCTATGACAAGGTTTGTATTCCATGCTGTTGATTAAAGGGCACTCTAATTGCTGGGCCTACAAAGCTGACCTATCTTTATAATGTTTCCATCCATGCAGTATTACTTTCTGGCATTCATGCTGTGACTGAGGAGAATTTAACTTTTTTTTTTTTAATGCTGGGAGTGAGCTGAGTGGCTATTTGTGCAGGTTTTTATTTTTGTAGCTGTTGCATAAATTGATTTCATGTTAACTGTTTTGGAGTTCTTAACCTAGGACCTTTCCTTGATGGAATCTCTGTTAACGCTGTCAATTTATAGGGCTAGCAGTCCAGACCGTGCCCGTTACCGTGTTGCTGGCTGACTGTGACAGAATCTAATTAAAAAAAAAAATCAATGGTTGATGTCAGTGAAAAGTAAAGGGAACCACAAGAAGGAGAATTTTACTGGATGCAGCACATCTATAATTGGCTGCAGCTCTTCATTTTGTTCACTAACAAAGCAACAGCTAGTCTAATAATCATTCTTCAGTCTCAGGGAGCTGGGATGGTCAATCTTAATTGTTCAGAGGGTCTTGTTTGTAACATGCTCTTTGTGAGCTTTACATCATTATCTCCTTAGAGCCAGATTCTGCCATTCTCACTCCAGTTGAGTTGCACCTTATGCTGTGGAATACTCGGTTGTGTGTCAGGGTGACACAGCTTCTAGTCTTCGCATCTTACTAGTTGTATTTGCTTTGTGTCAGACAGGACAAAGTTAAAAGGTTTCTATTGCAGGTGGCTGGGGAGAATTGTACCTGCTCCTTACACCACTCAGATTTATAGGCTGTAGCCATGCTTTTATTGACAGTAGCCAACTTCCTGGCTGCACCTTACAGGGCAGGAATTATGTTAGAACTCCTTTCACACTTGACTATATACTGACTGTCACTTCACTCCTGACTCTGTCTCCTCTGAGGTCAGTTTCCTTATCTCTGGAGTGTGGTAGTATTAATCCCCACTAACAGCCAGTTACGCCGATCCAAGCTGTTTTAAGTAAAGCAACATCTATTAAAAAATAACAAGAAAATCACAAATAAAATAAACTTTATGTGGAACATGAACACAACTAGACTAAACACTGCAGAAAGCCATCTTAGGACCGCAAGAGTAAAGGCTCTGGGACTAGCCTCTCTATTTTGTATAATGGAAGGCTTGATCAGCTTTTCATCACAGTGTTGCTTCATTCTATATCCATGTCTATCATTACTAGGACACAGTTAGATAATATTGTTGTTCCTATTCTGCACAAATTAAAGTTTCACAAAAAATAATATTTGCCAAATGCTGTGCACTTTTCAAACGTAAACTTTAAAAAGTTATTAGGATCAAAATGAGGGACATGCACTCTGAATTTAACGATTGCAACTATGTCCTTCTGAGGTTTACCCATAGTCAGAATAAAGTGTCTGCCCTTATTATATATTTTAATCACTGCAAAATTTTATATTAAAATTTCTATCCCCCTTTCTTGGATTCTATCATAATATTAATTGGTACAGTTTTAGAAGTGTCTATCTTTCTAATGTGCAGTTGTAGGTGTAATAATGAAAAATCATGCGCAGTTCTAACCTTTCTATCAATTTTTAAAAGATCTTAAAAAACCCACTGTAAATATTACTTTTGAAAAATCCCAATACTGAATTTTATTATATATATTTTACACTGTCTGCAACTGGTAGAAACAGTTAAAAATCACAAAGAAAATGAGAAACAAGTGCAGTCGAATCTAATCTGAATCCTTAACTGAAAATTCCGATTATCTGAAATTGCACCTGAAATGATTTTTCCTGATGAGCATTGGTTGAATTGAGAACTCTTTTCTACATCACAACCTCCATTTATCCAGATAAATACCAAAGTCTCTTGCTCAGCTTGGAAAAATGCAGTCAATAGTCAAACAAGGCGATTCATGCAGTCTGTCCAATTTTGTTCATGTTCTTGTTTTCCTCAGGATGATCTCCTGATGTTGAAACTGTAGGATTTTTACTACCATAGGTCAGAGTTTATTATCCTCCCTGGAGTACCCCTCATAAATCCAATGAGGTCATTAAATACCTGTATCTGTGGTTGTGATTCTCTTACCAAAAGTTCATGTAATCACAGTTGTACAAATACCAACAAACAAAACACTGCTCTCTTCACCTTCTGGTGCTTGTATAATCCTCAAATCACACAAGGACAGTGCTAATTTACCACGTCAGTCCCACTTAATCCTCAAATACAGTTTAGGTAGTTGATACTTGGCCTTCTGCACAGGGGTGAACTTCATCCTGTGAGCTTGGCACTTCTATTTGTCTATTAGCAGTCACTTCCTGAATGGAGCTAATTCCCTGTTCCATAAATTCCAGACTTTTTGATACTTTTCCACCATTTTGCTGGTATATTTTGGTGGTGTTGCTCTTTTGGAAAATTATAAAAGTTGGTTCACTGCAGTTTTTTAAATTGTGTCTTCGAAGGAGGATTAATTCATTTCCTCAGATTTTTCAGATATAGTTTTTAGTGGGTTTTTTCCATTTTTAGTTTGAGCTTGTAGTTTGACATCACATCATCTCGTTAGTATTTCTCTTCGTAAACTCCACAGGAGAAAAGTGTAAACACTCATCTGCAAATTTCTGATGTTTATTTCTAATTAACTAAGGTCTAAGGTTATTTCTAATTAACTAAGCTTACTTTCCGGATTTGGCGACAGTCGATGGGAGATATGCAAGTGACATAAATCATTTGCGTATCTCCCATTGACTTAGCTGCATCTGTTCCGGGTGCTGTCCACACTGCGCTGCGCCAATGGGAACAGCGTTCCTGTCGATGCAGTGCTACACCACTTACCAGGGTGGTTTTCCTATGTCTATTTCTGGATCGACTGAGCGGGTCTACAAAGGACGCTCAGTCGATCCAGAGACATCGAATTGAGGGCAGCGAATTTGCCACCATCAATATAGATCCAGCCTTACTTTGGGCTCCCCACGATTATATAATGGGCATTAGTGAGTGGTCTTACTACCTTGTATCATACATTTAATATTAGGACTTTATATACAGTTCAAATGACTAGTACATTACCTTCCTGTAGAACTCCAGAGAGCCTTTCCATCAATTGGGGTTTGAGCCTGGGCCCCAGATAAGCTCCACTCAGTGCAGGACTAGAGGGCACAGGGATGCAAAGGTGGGTAGACATCATCTTTACATTCCCTAACCCTGGGAGTTGGCAGGAGCCCAGTTCAGTTCTGGTACACATTCAAGCATCTTCAGAGCTGCTCTAATTTACACGTGGCTTCTATCACTCCCAAGAGACCCGTCCAGCAGATGGGGATCCATGGAACTCAAGATTGTACCTATCACACCCTGTACATTGGGGCTAGAAAGGGCTGGCAATAATTTAGCTACTCTACCTTTAGGCCAGTTAGAGATCTTACCACGGTGGGGCTTTGCACCAGCACAAAGCAACAACTGTGGGGGCCAAGACCCCATAATACTACAATTTTTAGAGAACACCTTTGACATTAAAAATGGCACTTCTTTAATCAGTTCACTTTCTAACTGGGCTAATAAATCCTATACATTAATTTGCAGTGAAGTTCCTAGGAGCTGTGGAATCATGTGGCAAGCAGAATAAAAAATGTTTTTTATTTATCAAGTTCAGTTGGCTGGTAGTCACATAGCAAAATTTGGCCATAAGTGTCAATCAGCATTCTGACAATATCTGGTCTTCATCAAACCAATCCACTATAGTCGCAACTTAACACCCTCTAAAATCATGTCTTAGCCACTTTCCCATACAAGGTGTCATTCAGTTTGTTATAAGATCTGAATTATTAAGTCATGGGTAGCATTAAATTAGTATGAAGGCCTTATCTAATCTCTACCTTGGCTCAGGCATTTTTTAACCTGGATTGGCTGAAAACATGTTTAACTGCTATTGTTAGTGGCATGCACAATTCTTTTGCTCTATATATATAAATGCTAAATAATAACAAACAACTATGAAGCATGGTAGAAGTGTAGGTCTTTCTCATTTTAATAGACTTTGGTTTTTTCTATGTATTTTCTTTGTTTTCCCCCAGATCCATCGGGGGAGTCAATACTAAAATATGTAATCTACTGAGTTGAAGGGCCTTGTTCAGTTTAATCTTCCTCTACAATATAATAATACTCCTTCACTTTTTAAAAAAGACAACAAGTCAGTTGAAAAGGAGTTGTTTCCAAGGTTCTTGATTGAAATGGTGTCTTTCCAGTGGCATCAGTGGACACTGTATGAGGCCCAAGAGCAATGGGACTGAATGTTTTTAATTAGACATTTCAGTAAATTTTGAATGAAAGTTCACATTCCATGTTAAGAGTCTAACCCTTGTTTTTTTACTACTATTTTTAGTTAATGAAGGAATTTCCTCTGCTCAGCATGTTCAACATCCATGAAAACCTGCTAGAAGCTCTGTTGGAGTTACAAGCATATGCAGATGTTCAAGCAGTTTTAGCAAAATACGATGGTAAGTCCAACTATATCTATGTACTTATGTATGTGTATATGTATTGTACATAAAAAAAACTATGTGAAAAGAGCACTCCTATGTTGCAAAGTAAAATGTTCAAAAGTTAGGAAATGCCAACATTTAGCTTGCTTGTGCACCTTTAATCGGGCTCCCTTCTGCATATGCTTTATGAGATAGGTTTTAATTACTTGATCACGTACTATATTTTCCACAGAACCCCGTCTCATTCAGTGCACAGGTGGACCAGGACTCGCTTAAATGAACAGTTTTTCAATATTTTGTTTACTCCTCCTTCTTCAATGTGTGACCCCATGCCTTATTTACTGCAGACCATTCAAACCCTGCTCTGCAAACAGAAGTAATAATTTCCTCATCTATTTTCTCTGGTGTTCATTACTACAGCATCTGAGTGCTTCACAAGTATGAGTTAATTTATCTTTATTTCATTTCTGTGAGGTGAGGGAATGGTATAATCCCCATTTTACAGGCAGCGAACTGAGGCACAGAGGGATTAAGGTAATACATTTCCACTACTTTTGGATGCCAATTTGAAACACCTAGGGCCTGATTTTTCAGAGTACATTGTATTACATAATCCTTTCTGTGTTCGAAGCACAGGTCTCATGGTCTTCAGTTGCAGCTGTGAGTGCTCAGCACTTCTGCAAATCAGACCCCAGAGTCTCCAAAAAAATGAGGAACACAATTAGTGAGCACTTGTGGGAAGCTTGTTTAAGTGACGTGCGCAGCATCACGCAGGCACTCTGTGCCAGAGGCAAGGACAGAATCCAGTTCGCCAAGGCAGCATTCAACTGCCTTAACCAGTTCATCCTTTTTATGCAGTCCGCTGCCTCATTCACTATATGCTTTCCAATTAAAGGAAGGGTAGTCCAGTTATTAGGGCATTAGTCTTGGACTTGGGGCAATTGGGTTCAATTCCCTGCTCCACCACAGACTTTAGGAAGTCATTTAATCTCTCTGTATCTCAGTTCCCCACCTCTGAAAGGGAGATAATAGCACTTCCCTATTTCCCCGGTATGTTGTGAGGATAAATACACTGAAGATTTTGAGGCACTCATATACTACAGTGGTAGGGGCCATATCAAAATAATACACACCTTCCAACCTGTGCAACAAATGGAGCAGGGATTCCACAGACAACAGTCTCATTTACTACACAACCCTGATTCATTTCCAGAGCAGGGCCAACCTATGCACTGAATGGAAAAAATAGTATGTGATCTTGTAACTAAAGCTGTATCATAATGGATGTGCCCCAGGGTGCCAAATTCTGACATCTAATTTTTGAGTGCAGGACTTTGCAAATGTATGGGCTTTTTGTATGTAATTTCTTAAGTTTTTAAAAAAGAAAACTAAAAAAAACCAACCCAAAATTCTATCAAATGGCATCATATTGACACTGACATTGGTTAGCCTGGTTGTAACCTTAGATCTGCCACACAGGTCCACTAGATGGTCTTCTGTGTGGACCAGCACTAGAGGGTGATGAGACACACTTTGCTAATGGGTTTCACTGATACTTGCTAACAGCAAAAGAATGGTGAGACTCACGCTTTTCTGGGTTCCATTCTAGTCTTTACAAGGGTGTGTTCTGTAGTGGGTGCAGATCCTTTCGTCTCCCAGAATGTGGCCTCTTCTGCTCCATCTCCTTCGACGTATCTCTGTTCCAGTCTGCCTTTTCCTCACCCCTGACTCCTCATCCCAGTCCCTTGCCTACCCAGCCCCAACCTTCACTCTTCAGATTTCTCATCCCTGTCCCAGTCAGTCCCAGCCCCACCTCCCAGCTCCTCATCTAATATGTTTCTCCCCTTCCCAATCCCAAGTAGCTCCCAGTCCTAGTCTCCCTCCACAGGCTCTCAGCATTCCCTCACCCTTCCCTTCTCTCATACTCTCCCCTCACAGACTTTGTCCCTGTCTCTTTGCCCAGCCATTATCAGTTCTTCCACCTGCACCCCATTGTCAGATCTGCTTCCCCATGGCCTCCCCTTTACACTTTTTCATAGTCCCTCCATCTCCTTGTCCAATCTCAGGATTTCCCCTTCCAGCCAGCTGGCTCCTGTTTAAAGCCTTACCATTTCTCTCACTGGCTCCCAGTCCTCCCTCCCTCAGCTCCCAGTCCCAGTCTTCTTTCTCAACCGCTCCCAGCCTCTCTTCTAAACCCCACTCTCTGACTCCAAGTCCAAGCCTACCCAACCTCCCAGCCCCGCTTTCCTTGCCCAGCCAATCCCAGTTTCTCTCTCCTACAATCCCAGGTTCACCAGACTTTTTATCATAGTCTATTCCTTTCCCTCCCCCCTAGTCTGGATTGTGTCCCCTCTGCATTCAAATCTGATCGCTTCCTCCTCCATGCTATTTGGGTGCCAGCCGGGGAGCCACTGACGGCATAGGAGGAACCAGCTCCCTGTTCCCAATTCCAGCACCCAGACTCACCCAGTTTTCATGTCTCCGCTGTGAGGAGATGCACCATGCTCAGGCACTCCACAGTTTGGTCTCACTTAGGAGCTATGGGGGGATGAAATACACTCAGTCGCTCTGTGCAAATGGGGCATGCACAGTCTAGGACCTGTGAGAGGCGTGCTCAGTCAGGAAGGAACATTCGAAGAGTTTAGCTGCTATAATTGAAGAAGACTCTACCAAGCACGTGCGAACAGTGATTTTTCAAAGGATTATAACTTAGGGAAATTTTCACAGGGACCACAAAATGCACATCTCTGACACAAAGGCAGGCTTGGAAGGATTACGTTTTTACTGATAAATGTCAATAAACGTCAATTTCACTGCACACACACAAACCGACAAAAAATATTTCCATCAAGAATAACCAGAATGAACAGACGAGCAAAGAAAAATGCTGCTTGAGAACTTGGTAGAGTTTGATTGAAGGCTATTTACTTTGCATGTTTTGACATGTGACGTTAACAAATTGTGGTTTAAGGGTTGTAAAGTTTTATCTTTCTGAATCTCAACATCTACGATCATTAAATAATTATTGTCTAACACCCCCTTTCAGAATGTCTCACAACTATGAAAATGTAAATCAATAAAAATCATACCAAATGCTTAAAACCCTTTATGTTGCACAACTGTGAAAATTTAAATCAATTCAAATTAAAAAATGCTTATAAATAAACATTGATATTATCAGTCAAATGTATAAAAAAATCAAATTCTACCAAGCCGGCATAAAGGCCCCCTCTCCTGCCACATGTCCCTGCTCGATAACATGGGGCACTGAAGCTATTCAAAGAAAAGACTGCCTGAGGCAGACACCCAGCTTGTAAAATTTCAGCGCAAACACTTAAAGTTTGGCAAAGTTTAAGCCACTGAAAACAGTGTCTAATTATGGGAGATGTCAAGAAACTATAATAAACAGGCAGCACTACTAGCCCTGACTATAATGTGTGTGTGTTCAATGCTTATTCACTTTCTTGCAGTAGAATCACTGTAAGCAAAGATCAAAATGTCAGACCACCCTTTGAATATCACATATTGCACATCTCGTAGAAGTAAGTAGAAAATAGCAGTAAGTAGCAGTAGTAACGTGGGGGAGGATTTTTTTTTAGTATAATTTGGTGAAAAGCAACACAGCGGAAAAGAAACAACTGCCAAAATGATAACCAGTTTACTCAAAGGGCTTTCTTTTGCTTTCCCCTCTTTCACTAATTCCTATGACTCAGACATAGGCCCTCCTGAGCTCTGTTTTGATAAGTTCAGAGGAAAACACAAACATAAGTATATTCTATCTTAAATACAATGTTGCCCCTTTACCATGGTATCTCCGCACCTTACATTCTTTCATGTATTTGAATAACCTTGTGGATTTTGAAGCACTTAAAAGAGTTGAGTTGGAAACTAAAAGCTGTTCTAAACCTGGCAGTCTGCTATAAACTCCCAACAACTCCTGTCTGACGTAGGAAAATCCTATTACATCTATTTTACAAATTCCTATAAAATTACTCAAGAGCACACAGCAAGCCTCTGGCTGAACAGGGAATTAAACCAGAATCTCTCAAGTCTCAGGCTAGCACACTAACCACTGAGCTATCCTTCCGCTCTGTTCTTTCATACTAAGGGTCCAATCCTGGACAGGTCTGACCACTTCCTGAGTGGAAGTGTGTAGCACAACTGTCTCTGAAACAAGCAGGATTTGAGGGTGCCATCATCTCCCAGAAAGCACTTGGCACATTCCAAAATTAGGTTGTAAGTTTAAAAGAAAAGTATATATTGATGGTAAAAGCCTGTAGGGAATTTGATACAGACCCTTTCTCTTCTCTGTGTGGACCCACACGTTATTCATTTTGCTGTATATAGAGGCATGTGTGTACATTTAACACACGCGCACAAGGACTCATCAAACAACAGTTTAACCAGCATAATGCTTAGAATTCATGAGCCTCTAAAGACCCTTTTTAGAGGAGTCTCAGCTCATTTTCGAACTCATCAGCTCTATGTGTTGTAAGATTTATTGGAATATAAAACAATGAACTCATTTATACTTCCCTATCTGCAGTTTCTGTTGGTCCTGTTCCACTGCCTTTATTCGGCTAAGACCAAACCTGATTTATTGTATTTTGATAATGTATGAACAAATTATTTCCTAAAGCAGTCTCTCCCCACCCCTGGCTAAAGACTTGGATCCCGTTCTTTAAAATGTCAGTCTTTGCGAGCAGACATACTACTTTCCCAATGACCATGTGTTGAATTTTGTTTATATTATGTACCTGGCAACAGAAATGATGTCCATACTCATTATTCATAGGGAAAGTGCCTCATTAGTGGCAAAACATGCACTGTTGCTGAGCTACATCATTATGATTCAAGAGTTCAGTGTCTGTCAATAGAGTGCAGATGACCTAAACACTGTTGAATCCTAAAAGGATTTTTGGCTCTGGCTTGACTCACATCTATGTTATTTACAGCAGAAATGGTTATGGCTGCGGAAGGGACCAGTCTTCTGAAAGAATAAGCAGCTAGGATTCCTAGTAAATTTAACCTCTATGCCATTCTTGCCTTACTTTTAAACTGGTTGTTTTCCAAGGGAGCAGTCTTGTTTTTGTGGTGCTGAGAGCAAATGATTTATGAACCTCAGAGGGTGCCAGTTCTGTCTGGGTTGCTGTTGGCTGGTAACCTGGGCAGTGTGTGAACACAGAGATCCTTCAGACAATTGAAAGCCAGACTTTAAAAGGTTGGATTACCCTTTTACTTAGTCACAGTTGTGCAAATACTCTCCCTCTTGTCCCCCCCACCCGCTCCTTTTTTTTTTCTCCCTATGGTCAAGGGACAATTTCTTTTTCCAATTTAGGATTACTGAAAGTGTGAGCCTTCTGGTTTCTAGGGGAACATATTCATAAATACTGTCTGATTCTTCTTTCACTTACACCATAGTTACACAAGAGTTACTCCATTGAAATTGATGGAGATATACTGCTGTAAGAGCAGAATTAGTGACAGGAGAATTAAGCCCATTGTACTGATAGAAAAACATACTTCTATATATTTATGGTCTCATTCTTATCTAACATATACCCATTTTACTCTGGCATAACTATGTTTAATTCAATTCAAATTTAATTCAGTTCAAGCTCCCAATTTGCACTGGTGTGAAATCAAAATCAAGGCCGTAGAATAAATTGTATATAGAATTTGAGTCTTCTTTATAGAAGAATGTGCATGGAGAATGATTGTTGATCATGTTCTTGTTTGGACCTAATCCTGTAGCAATGACTCTGTGTTACTTGGGTAAAACTCCCATTGATGTCACTGAAAGCAAAGACTGCAGGTTTTGGCTTTTATGTTAGTGAATCCAAGCACTCTTTAAAATAGTAACAACTGCTTTGGATGCTTTCTTCTGTTCCTATAGAATGTCTCTTCCTCCACCAAACCTGCCCTGTGAACTGAATAAATTCTATCAACGTTGAACTTGAAGGCACTCCACCAGTAAGAGGTTTTGGTATCAGGTTACCAGAAAGCCCCCAGCAAAAAACTCCCAATGACAATGGCTTTGCTCCTCAGGGACACAATTTCAGTCTTACGCCATATTTATTTTCCACAGCTTCACTTTATTAGCTCTGCTAAGTTCTGAACGTTAAGAGCAATTTTCATATCCAGCTTTTCGGCTTACTAGAAGATAACCTGACCTGGCTAGGTACCTCTGTTTCCTCAGTATGGCTGCCCCAATGCAAAAGGGATTTTATTATCTCTAATTCTCTGCTGGGCTGAAAATGTAACCTGGAATTACAGAGGAAGAAGATGCATTCTAACACTGGATCCTTTTGTTTCCTGTGAATGAGAGAGAATGGTTATTTATTAACATTATTATTGTTCAGGTTGAAACCAAGCCTCCTGCACCCTTCTGCCAATGATGAATATCAGATAAGATATCCACAGTGGGGAATAGCAACATCAGGAGAATGAAGGAAAATCTTTTCTCCATTAAATTCTTTTCTTGGGCTCTATCAATCTTATTTAAGAACTTATTTCCTCCCTTCATTTCAGTATTGCTCCTCACTCAGCTAGATCTCTACACCAACTGTGCCTGCCATTCATACTATCTGATCCACTTTTGCCTTTGATTCCTGTGGTCTATTTCTATTTGTCCTCTTCCTGCAAAGAAGATGCAGGACCAAATCACAGGGAAGTGGACAAAGATTTAAAATAGCTGTGCAGAGCTTCTTCGTTATCTTAATCTAAGGGGGAGTGGTTTGTTTCCTCATAAAATGATTAAATCATACTCTTCAAATCAAAGGAGTTGAATTTCTTGATGAAAGTATTTATTAGTATTATTAGTTTCAGAAGCTGAAAGGAACTTTAGAGGAAGTGTTTACAACCAGCCATTAAATCTCAGAAAAGTTAGATGTTTATTCAGACTTAGCAAATCCAAACCAGTCAAATGCTATAGTTGAACCACAAAGCTGTTTCACCCGTAATCGCTTTCGGTTTTCATTCTCTCATAGTTAAAAAAGTTCTCCTTTTGGTACAGAAATTCATACTGTGCCTTATCATAGGGCTAGGATCTGACCCTTTAAGTTTGAGCTGTCTATTTTTGTTCAGCTGTAGGCTGCTCATAAAAGTGTGGCAGGAGAGCCCATACTTCCTGAGTATTAAGCAGACTAACAGAAAAACAAGACTATTGCATGCTACATGTGCAATGAAAATAGCCTGTTAGGTCATGTTGTTCATCTCACTGCCAATGCAGGATTGTTCCCTACAGTATATTTGCTAGTACTTTGTCCAGTATAGCTTAAAATGACTCCAGTGATGACCACTCACCACTTCTCATGGGAGATTGTATCGCAGTTTAATTGCTTCTCTCTCAAGATGTTTTCCCCTGGATAGTCAACCTATATTTCCCTTTGCTTAATTTCATACCATTATTCTAGCTTTTAGCCCCTTGGAACAGCTTCAACAATTCATCTCCTTCCTTAACGATTACATCTCCCCTTTGTCATCACTGGGTCAGGCTACACATATTTATTGTAACTCATTTAGTCTTTCCTTATAAGTCAATTCCTTTAGCCCTTTTTCCTGTAATCCCTGAATGGGAAGAAGCATGGTGTGCAGAATGTGGGAATTATCTGCATGAATTCCTTTTAATGTTATATATATAATCTGTGGAGTTGGTGGTTATTGTATTGATGTCTAAAAATGTGATTAGGGGCAAAGTCTTATCCAAAACAGTGGTTGTAGGCAGAATCCAGTTGTCTGGTGTTGGACATTACCAGGTAGGGAGATTACCTCCAACCCCCTGTAGGTGAAATGCAAAATGCAGTTTGGTCAGGTTCAGGAGTCCTGCTCAGAACCTTAGGAAACCTTCAGGCTGAACTTTCAAACAAAGGACCTTTGAAATAAAAAAAATAGACAGCTTGTTGCTTCAGAGAGACACGCTGACTGCGGGGTCAGGCTGCCTGAGAGACAGCAGTTGTGGAGTAGCCTGTCTTGCCTAGCCCCAATGTTTGGGGGATGCCTGGCTTAAGCAGAACCTCTGTAATCCATCAAGGGAAGACTAAGCTGTGATGAGACTGTATACATTTAAGCGTCAGTTATTTTAACCCTTTTCTCTTTGCTTGTTGTTTTCCTATGGATAAATAAATCATACTATGTTCTGAGCAAGCTATTTTCTGTCATTGATTTTAGGAGCTGGTCACAGCTCTTAGAGGGGATTCAGTAGCAAGGGTCAGTTGTGTACCTGGACATGCTGAAGGTAAATATGGTTGGTAAACAAGTGATGCTGTAGCCTGGTGATCCAGTCTAAAAGCAAGGATGGCTGCAGAGTTCCGCTCTGATAGTTGTTCAAATATAAGTCCATGACTTTAAAGAAGTGCCCCCAGAGAGACTGAGAGAGGGAGGTCACTGGTGCAGCACACCTCTGTACCATAACACCATCTTTAAGCATTTTTGTTGCTCTTCTCTTAATTCCTTTCAGGTTTCTGACATATTTTCAGTTTCCTATTGAGGTATACAGAATGAATCCAGCAGTTTAGTGGTAATCTTTCCAGTGCCATGCAGAAGGGGACTAGCACTTCCCTGGACTGACATGGTCTCTTTGTGTAAGCAACCCAGAATTATGGCTCTTTAGCAGCAGTGCACTTAAGCACATATTTAGGTCTTAGTAACTTCAATAGGACTACTAGCATGAGTTAAGCACATAGGGTCAGTGCTTTGCTGAACTGAGGTTAACATGATTTTTTGGTCATAAATAGAATAACTTCTTATTAATTATTAATAAACACAAAATTCAACTAAAGCGACTGCTTGTGCAACGCACCCATCTTTCAGCAGCTCAGTGTCAATTTTTAGGGGCTCTTGCTGTCTTGGATGGAGATGATTACATGGGTTCATCTCCATACCTTCCATTCGCAATTTTAACTGCTATTTTGCTGGGAACAATTTAGACAGCACCTGGCACATTGGTGGGGCTACCGTAATACAGTTAATAATAATCACCGACATCAGCGTCATAATAAGGACACTGTGCTACATTCACAGCTGCTTTCCACAAGTTAAGTATCAAAAGAAACCTTTTCTGAACAAGCCACTATTAAGAACTCACTTTATCAGTCCTCTCTTTATCTGACTGGGGAACTATAAGCCACAGAAGGTTAGCCCGAGGAAAATAATAATAAATTAAGTGTAACTTCTAGAGCAGTAAGGAATGAAATCTTTCTTTGGATTCATATGTCAGAGCTTATTAGGGAAAAATATCCTGAAGGTTTTGACTCTTGGATAGCAGTTGCATATTTTAGCACACTGAGGGAGCTCCATTCGCTGTCACAAGAGGATGGGAAGCAATGTATGTAGAGATCCTTTGCCAGATGGCTGTATAAATTGGAGACACTAATTTATGAAGAACTTTAACTTTGGGAATCAAGTCTAAACTAGTCCCAAGAGAGAACTCATCTGTCAGGAACCAAAGTACAAGCAAAATTTAATTTGTAACCAGCCATAATTCTACTATGCTTCTATCTGCAATACGAGGATCCCATGTAGGAACTAAAGCCTATGTTGGGCAATACTCAAACTCATATAATGTTGTCTGTTTCAGGGCAGAAAAAATAAAATAATAATAAAAATAAAAGGCATGACCCTACATAGAAAAATCTCCAGAACAGCACAAATGTGCACATTTGTATGTATTGCTTCATTTCCCATTCCTGAAAAGTCCTTCAGTAGAAGAACAGGCCGCCCGGCAAAGATACAGCAGACATTGCAATATTTGCTGCTTGGCCGTTAATCTCCAGTGTCACAACACATCATAATTTGGATCCTGTGGCTTCTGCTGAACATTAGATGGTAATGGACAATCCATCATGAGAAAATTGTCCTGGAACCCTATCTTTTTGGAATTTGTGTTGTGTGATTTAATGGTTTTAGCACAACAGGTTACACATTAGTTGGACCTAATGTAGGAAAATCTCCCTCTGCATACTGAAGTTCTGATGTCTTTTGCTGCTTAGCACATCCAACCAGTTTAATTCTTTGGTGGATAAAAATGATAAAGCAACTTTTTCTTGCTCTGAAGTTTCACATCCTCTCCTCTAGAGCCTTTCCCTTCCTTCTGTTTTGCAGTCTCATTAAAATGGTTAAGATGGTCAAAAAAATAGATTGAGACAGGGAAGCTGTCACTGAACCAGCGAAGGAGTTCTTCAGTTTGCTGCTTCACCAAACCAGGAAGCTGTAGAAGAGGTCTGTCTTCCACTCCCCGTTACTTTAACCCCTCTTCTTTATGGGAAGAAGCATGCTGCGTAGGAAAATGTATTTCTAGGGATTTCAAGCTAGAAGAGTTCTTGTGTCCCCCTTTACTGGTGTCAAACTATTTAAGAGCCTAATCCTGCACCCATTGAAGTCAAAAGCCAAGAAAAGAACTCTACAACAATAATCTTCCATTTTTAACTCTGCTCCCAGAAAAAGACTCTGCTTTTCAGTCTTACTGTGATTTGATGAGTAACTTTATGTTGCTGAAACTGGTGTGATCCAAAATATATCACTTCTATTTACTTGAATTGAAAGCATGCAGAGTTCTTAGCTCCTAATGCCAAGAACAATCTGGCATTAAATATGGTCATTGAAACAGCACATAAATGTATTCACCTACTGCAATGAAAGGCACCTGTGGAAATGGATCTTCAGCTAGCTTCAATTATAGCATAGTAATGGCCATATCGCTCATTCCCACACTGCTTTGCATATTGTTGATTTTAATTACTTAGTTTAGTCACTATAGTTATATAGTTTAGTGACATTATAGTTGGACCCGATGTATGGAGACATAAAATGCTAACTCCATGAGGAATGTGTGTAGCATTAATATATAAAAAAGGCAATGTAAAGACGTAACAGTTGGGATTTGCAAAAGCACCGAAGTCACGAAATCCTGCTTTAATAGAACAACATTCCCTTGAGTTGCAAACTGATTGTGAAAAAGTAAAGTGAAAAGTGCTATCCAGTGAGGCATCCTCACTCACCTTCTTCTCGCTGGGAGAAGAAGGCTTCTCTTAGGAGCCCTTTCTTGCTAAGCGTTTCCTGTGGGGCTCTGTGTGTTCCTTACTCCAGTTGACCTGAGGAGAAGTTGGAGGCATTCAGCACACTTCAAGAATTCTCAGAACCTCACATAACAGGGCTCATAGTGCTTCTTCCTAGTGTCCTTCGCTATTCAGTATATCAAGTACTGAACGAGTAAGAGTAACAGCTTTTTTAGAACTGTGCTCCAAATCAGCTTCCCCAACTCTCACTTAGAGTCACAGTCTCACTGTAATTATATCAAGTCTATTTGTTTTAGTGGAGTATATGTAGTATACGAATTTTAAATAAACTATAATTGTAATGCTATTACAGGGCACTGTGCTGCCTACAGTGAATAGTCCTGTTGCTTTAATGAGCTCTGTTCATTGTAGTAGGCATTAAACTCAGGAATACACCAACTGATTACAAGAGTAGTCCCTTAATTTCTTTCTCACTCAGCTGTTACCTTAAATTTTAGCCTTTAAATGCTAAACACTTTAAAAGCCAGTTTATAATATCCGCCTATGGGAGCTAGATAATACAGTGTAGAATTAATTTCTGCTTTTATTACATTGGAAGCTATTGGGCCATATTCATTTGTACTTTCCAGCTGCTTTGCGCCACTCCAGTAATGAAAAGTAGCCTGCTTAAGCCAGGTTTCTGGGAGACTTGTCACTGGAGCAGAACATACCAGTTATTATGGCCCAATGTTTCCATAAGCAGCAAAACATATTACATTGATGTTAACGTTTAAGTGCAGTAACTTTATAAATGTTTGCTTGACTCTCTCAGCCATTCTTACTGAAAGAAAGGAAAGGAATCAGACCCAGTAGGTAGACACCCACCAGCTGTTTCTGGATATAGAAGCGGTTTCTAAACTATTGGAAGAATTTTCTAGGTTGCATATGCATTTGTATATGAAAGTAATGAATTCTTTAATTCAATCCATGTAGCATCAGAAAAAGATCACTCTCTGAATTTGTTCACTAATCAGATCATTTAATGACTACACGGTACAGTCAGATTATCATTAATTCAGGATTTTAAAATATGATCATTCTTATTTGGGTGGCATTTTCAAAAGCACCTGAGTGACTTAGGAGCACAGCTCCTTAATGCTTCTGAATCACTCAGGTGCTTTTGAAATCCCATTGTTCATTAATTTATGTATTACGCTGTACTGAAGAAGTATTCAGACATTTATTTTCTCTTTCTGCAAACTTTCAAGGGTTCTAATATTGATTTATTTCGTACTTTCCTTTCAACAGATATAAGCTTACCAAAATCAGCAACGATATGCTACACAGCTGCACTGCTCAAAGCCAGAGCGGTCTCTGACAAGTAAGTCCCGAAGTACTTCTGTCCAGCAAATTCCTTACTGTAAACTCACTCATTTTTAACTGCAGATTTCTCTTCAGCGACCTGGCGAGCCCACACCCTAAAAATCTGATGTCCTAGCAGGAAAAATTTTGGCCTGCAGTAAATTTATAATATGGTTTTACTTTTTTAAAATTTTTATATATACTATCTGGTAAGCAATGGCTTCCTGGATAGTATTCTAATGAAAATGTAGCTGGGAGGTGCTGTGTGGCTGGTCATCTTCATCTTGTCTAAAACAGAACTAAGAAAGGTAAAATAACATGACTATGCTAATAGCAATTTTCTTTGATAAGTACTGCCATAGCAGTGTTCATCTACTTTATTTTAGGCAGGTGGATTTAGAACTTATTATGTAAGGTTTCCTGGTAGGTGAATGGAAACAGATGGCATACGGTTTTAAAGACACAAATGTTTGCTTTTACCTATATGGTTTTCTCTTAGGACTCAGCCCTCCAAGGTTATGAGCACTCCTATGTGGTGCTGAGTGCCATCCACTCCTACTGAGGTCAGCTGGAGTTGAGAATGATCAGCCCTTCGCAAGAATGCTCAGCACCTTGCAGGATCAAGCCCTTAGAACCAGGTTCTGCTCTCGGATGCGTGCACACAAGTCCCAAGCTGGGGAGTTGTGCGTACGTATCCTGGAGGGGAATGTGGCTCTTTAGTTGGAAAGCAAGTAGAGTGGAAAGCCGCTTTCTTTTCTGCCGTCAGACAGTTTGCTTTTAAGTGAATGTGCACTTCAAGATCTAAGTAATTTTCTTTCATTCTTTTTATCCTGTAGATCGCCAGTACCTACTGCAACATCTTTCCTCCCTACACAGCGACTCCAGCTTGGGAGGGCAGGGCTAAGGTTGTCACAGCTTTCCCTGTGGTGTCTGCCTGCCAAGTACAGCTCTGGAGTTAGCCGTGAGGTGTGAGGTGAGAAAGAGATTGCATGGTCTGGTTTTTCATTCACTGGGGCAGATGATTCGCCCACAGTTTGGGCATACTACCCTCGCTGGTACAGCTGAAAGTAGACCACCCGCTACTGCTGCTGTATCATGCTTTAATCCCAACCTGACCCAGGGG
Source organism: Mesoclemmys tuberculata (assembly GCA_007922155.1). Taxonomy (NCBI): domain Eukaryota; kingdom Metazoa; phylum Chordata; order Testudines; family Chelidae; genus Mesoclemmys; species Mesoclemmys tuberculata. Next base: position 40,741,180 of record ML675616.1, on the reverse strand, counting down.
CATTGGGTTGGGAACCTCCCTAAAATCTCCCCAAATCTGTTTTTAATAGAAACGCTCTAACAAGTATTTCACATTATTTTGTTTCTTTTTCTGAAACTTCTGCCTTGATAAACCCCTAGTAAGGTACGATAGCAAATTTAGTTTAGCAAGATAGAAAGAATTGACTGTTTGAACTTACTTCTGCCATGATTAGATGCAAACATGCTTTCCACTTCTGCAGGGATGTCCACTGGCCTTTATGTAGCAGGTCATTCATAGTTTCCGTTTACTGTGAAAGTTTGGAGAGCATAGGAAATTGTCTCAGCCTGGTTAAACGGGCCCTTGGTCTAGATTTCTTTCTGGCTTTTACTTGCTGGCATTTCTGACCTAAGGTGTTTGTTTCTTTGCTTTCGTAGATTCTCTCCAGAGGCTGCCTCAAGACGAGGGCTGAGTACAGCAGAGATGAATGCAGTAGAAGCTATTCACAGAGCAGTAGAATTTAATCCACATGTGCCAAAAGTGAGTATGGAGAAATCACTGTTGTAAATTTTAACAAAACAGGAGACACATCCTTTACTTTTAGAGAGGCAGAGCAGCAAGTCCTGGTTGGGGGAAGGGTTGCAGACAAGGGAGGGTCAAGAGGCTAATGTTTAAACTCTGCTCTACGCATGTGGGGAGCATTTGAATTTTCTCGTTCAATACCACAGGAAACAGACATGTCACCTAACACTAGGTCTAGAAACTTTAAGTCTTTAAGTCAGTTAAGTTTTAAATGATAAAAGTCTCAGTCTGAATATCAGCAAAATACTGGGCATTGACAATAAGCCTGATGCCACATTGATGAACACAGTAAAAGTATCCCTGTAGATAGCTTATTCCTTAAATAATCATATAGAATGATAATAATAGAAAAGATTTTCAGGTTAAAAATGGCTGTCTGTTTTTCATGGCTCACACACAGGATATATTTCAGCATGCTGCAAAGGGACTTACGTTCACACTTCCTGTTATGCTTCATATAAATTGTATTTGTAACCCCTTCATACAATGCCCCACCATTAAACTCCATACTATTCCGGGCTTGCTCATTCATCAATGAAAAAAATCACAGAAACGACAACATTCAAGGTCGAAAGGATATTTTTTTATAATTCCCTAATTTCCTTTCTAACTATGTATTACAGCAGTGAGACTCCTGGCTTTTGAGTACTAACAGCTAAAGTTGCTGCTTATTTTTTCACCTGGTCCTCTGCATTACACAGATCCACTCTAAGCAATGACAGATTAAAAGAGGATGCTGTGTGAACCAGGAGGTGGGCCCTTCTGTTGCAGAGGCCCACTGAATTCCCCTTTTGAGTACTGTGGGCCGTGTTGTGCTCTCTGGAAGTCAGTGGGAGTTTTGCCCTTGCCTTCCTTTGAGAGCAGCAGGAGCATGACCTATGATATGTGGAGGTAGCCTGCTCATTGGCTGATGGATAGGAGCTGAGCACCGAATCCTCAGCCTTCTTTCTGCCCGCTTGTCCATGAGGAGTGGGAGAGAACCCCGTGGACACACTCTTCCCCTCTCACTGAAGGAAGTTCCCTTCCCAATACTGTGCAGAGATTAAACATTTTCCTTGTAATGTTGATGCATTTTTTATCTTCTCCCACTGACCAGCCACTTAGGGTGACCAGGTAGCAAGCGTGAAAAATTGGGATTGGGAGGGGGTAATAGGCACCTATATAAGAAAAGGCCCTGAATATTGGGATTGGTCCCATAAAACCAGGGCACATTGTCACACTACAGCCACTAAACAGCATGATTCTTTCTAGCAATTCCTGCCTCCACTGTAACCACCAAGAAGCATGTTTTACTGGTCAGTCATTCCATCTCCTGTGGCAGTAAAAGGTGAAGATGATGGTAATATCTTACATCTGCATTGTACTGTTCAATCCCAAGGCATTTTAGAGATGTAAACCTGAATAGAAACTCTAGACAGGAATCACTTAACCTTCCACTGAAATGCAGCTATCTCTGGTGTGCAATGCAGTTGTTTTGACAGCCCACAACAACAGTACACAGAAGATTAGGACAGAAAAACAAACAATACTGTGCTCATTTCAATGAGCAGGATGGTGAATTTAAGTAAACAGTAAATAAATCAAGTTGGAATCTGATCGAGACACCATAATTTAACACTCTCAATCTTATGAAAAGTGCTGTAGGATCTTTAATATTCCCAAATGGACATGGTTATTATTATTTATTTATTTTTATTACCATAGTGTCCAGGAGCCCTAGTCATGGACCAGGACCCCCTGGTGCTAGGTGCTGCACAAATGCAGAACAAAAACACCGTCACTTCCCCAAAGAGCATGATCTGGAATTTCTTTTTTTCTTTCCTCAACTGAAAGAAGCCAGTCATTTTATAGAATACTGGAAAGGTCCAAGCAGGATCATAGAAGCTTAGTGTTGAAAGGGACCTCAGGAGGTCATCCAATCCAACCCCCTGCTCAAAGCAGGACCCCAACTAAATCATCCCAGCCAGGGCTTTGTCCCCCCAGCCTGTAAGGATGGAGATTCCACCACTTCCCTAGGTAACCCATTTCAGTGCTTTACCATCCTCCTGGTGAAAAAGATTTTCCTAATATCCAACCTAGACCTCCCCACTGGAACTTGAGACCATTGCTCCTAGTTCTGTCATCTAGTACCACTGAGAACAGCCCAGCTCCATCCTCTCTGGGTTCCCCCTGTCAGGTAGTTAAAGTCTGCTATCAAATCCCCCCTCATTCTTCTGTTCAGCAGACTAAACAAGCCTAGTTCCCTCAGCCTGTCCTCATAGGTCACATGCTACAGCCCCTAATTATATTTGGGTGAACTCTTCCAATTTGTCCACATCCTTTTTGTAGCAGGGGGCCCAAAACAGGACACAATACTCCAAATGTGTCCTCACCAGTGTCAAATAGAGGGGAATAATCACTTCCTTCAATCTCCTGGCTATGCTCTTACTAATGCAGACCAATATGTTGTTAACCTTCTTGGCAATAAGGTCACATTGTTGACTCATATCCAGCTTCTTGTCCACTGTAACCCCCAGGTCCTTTTCTGCAGAACTGCTGCCTAGCTAGTCAGTCCCCAGTCTGTAGCAGTGCATGGGATTGTCCTATCCTAAGTGCAGGACTCTGCACTTGTCCTTGTTGAAGCTCATCAGATTTTTTTTGGCCCAAACCTCCAAGTTGTCTAGGTTACTCTGTTCCATATCCCTACCCTCCAGCGTATCTACCACTCCCCCCAGTTTGATGTCATCTGCAAACTTGCTGAAGGTGCAATTCACCCCATCCTCCAGATCATTAATGAAGATGTTGAACAAAACCAGCCCCAGCACCGACCCCTGGGGCACTCCACTTGTTACTGGCTGCCAACTGGACATCATGCCATTGATCATTGCCCGTTGAGTCCGATGATCTATCCAGCTTTCTGTCCATCTTACAGTCCATTCATCCAACCCATACTTCTTTAACTGATAAGAGACCATATCAAAAACTTTGCTAAAGTCAAGGTATATCACATCCACTGTTTTCCCCACATCCACAGAACTAGTCATCTCATCATAGAAAGTAATCAGGTTGGTCAGACATGACTTGATCTTGATGAATCCATGCTGACTATTCCTGATCACCTTCCCGTCTTCCAGCAGCCTCAAAATGGATTCCTTGAGGACCAGCTCCAGGATAGTGTATTGCTGTGGTTTTCAGAATATACTTGGAATTAAAATCTTAAACTCCAAGATGGTAGAGCAGCTTTGTGCTGCTGGAACTGATGGATCTGGGTACTGGAGAATTCGCTGACACATAGGTGAATGCTTGGGTGGCTTTAGAACCTGTGTAGCAGCACTTTTCCTACCCCATTCCTGACTGCTGGTGCAAGAAACATGGCCAAGGAAAAGGCAAAATGGCGGAAGCTCGCTTATGGCCTGATAATCCCTGGTGACTCTAATTCATGCTGCTGTTCTAATTTAGAAATGGGGAAGCAAAAAGGTGACTTAAAGTCTTGCATAGCTTGCAAATCTCCCTTAGATGGCCACCGGCGTGTAGACCAGGCCCTAGATAACAAGGTTTAGCAGTTTGCAACACTTGAAAACTAACAATGCCACATTGCTAATATGTGTTGCAATTGGCCTCAGAGCTTCTTCAGGATTTCAGTAATGAGTCTCTCCCTGAATAAGAAATAATAAGTTGTACTGATGTCACCAAAAGCTGAACAATTGGTTGAAGTCCTTGGAAAGTAATCTGCCAAACATGAGCTTCCAGTGCAGTACTGTGGCAGAAGGGCTAATGCAATCCTTGGATGTATAAACAGAGGAATTTTCAAGTAGGAGTAGAGAGGATATTTTATCTCTGTATTTGGCACTGGTGAAACGTATATTGGAATACCGTGTCCAGCTCTGATGTCCATGATTTAAAAGCATGTTGAGATGTGGAGAAGGTTCCAAAAAGAGTCTCAAGAACAATTAAAGGATTGGAAAGATTTGTGATAGATTGAAAGAGCTCAATGTATTTAGTTTAACAAAGAGAAGGCTAAGGGGTGACTTGATGACATCATTTAAGGATCTACATAAGAAACAAATAATGATAATGGGCTCTTCAGCAGACAAAGTTATAAGAAGCTCCAGGGGTTGGAAGTTCAAGCTACACAAATCCAATTGGGAAATAAGGTAAACATTTATAACAGTGAGAGCAATTAATTTTTGGAACAATTTCTCCATCACTGGACATTTTTAAATCAAGATTGGATGTTTTTCTAAAAGTTATGTTCTAGTTCAAATAGGAATTTTAGGGGGAAGTTCTGTGGCCTATGTTATACAGGAATTCAGATTTTATTATCACATTGGTCCCTTCTGGCCTTAGAATCTATGAATCTAGGAGAGTTCCCAGTTGCATCCTTGAGAATAGGCAGGGAACAATGTTACCAAGGATGGAAGGTATAACTGGTTCTCTGCATTTGTCTGTTCCTCCTCAGAAAGGATTTTCACAATTGCCAGCTCAGATACTTGCAGCCTATCCTCAGGCCAGTGCATATCCCAGAATGCATTCTGTATCTTAGAATTAAAATCTGAACTAGAAACAGCATAGAATTTTTCTAATGAGATTCAAAAGAGAGAACTCTCTAGGAGACAGGAAAAGATGGGAACAGTGCTGGAACATGGAGGGAGGGGCTGCTGAGTTAAGCATAGAAGATATGAGGTGTCCAGGACCCACCTGGGACCCATTTAGTTCCCACATGCACCCATGCACTCCTCCATATTCTCTTTATTTTTCCCTGAGAGGTAAACCTGAAATCTTTTTTGCACGGGGTACAAATGTATTTAAGGCTGGTCTTGTATTTCCTTAAAGGGAAGGTAGAATCACTTAGAGACACGGAGTCCTTAAAATGGAACATTTTAAATAGCCACAGATCCCAGTGTTTATATACCAATGTGATAAGCACCTTAAATATAGATATAGATATATAGATAAATATAAATAAATATAGATATATATAAATAGATATATAAACCGGTTTGTACTGCAACATTCCAAAGTTGTTTTTTAGCATTTCTGTAATATTAAGAGATTCGTAAGAAAAAAGGCAAATTGAGTGACTCTTACCCTGAGAATGGTTACCAGTAGATAAACCCATCTATAAACCTACATTACAAGTGTAGTTGAACACAAAGTAACTAATTTTTCTTGGGCCCTTTGGGAATAAGCAAAATTATAATGGCTAGCAAGGTTAGCTGGGTCACAGAACTTTGTGTCTGATATCAGTTTAGCAGTCATGAATCTGTCTAATCTCCAATACCTGTTGGCAGCTTGACAAAATCAGTATCTTTCTATTTGGAAAGGAGGTCCATTCTTTAAATATCAGTGATGAAAAATGCACATAGATTCTGACCTCTGTTATTGTCATGGAGGTGCACCTAATTTCACTGATGTTAAATGACTTCACATCACCCTGGGTTTCCCTTTGTGAAGAGCTAACATCACTGCGAGTTCCTTTTTCTAAGGCTTTATCTGGCTTAAAGTCTCTCTTCAAGCAGTGCTCATTGCTGGAAGGCTTTTTCTCTGTTGATGGTTATTCAGACTCATAGACTTTAAGGCCAGAAGGGACCATTATGATCATCTAGTCTGATCTCCTGCACATTGCAGGCCACAGAACCTCACCCACCCACTCCTGTAATAGACCCCTGTCGTCTGGCTGAGTTTCGGAAGTCCTCAAATCATGAGTTTAAAACTTCAAGTTACAGAGAATCCACCATTTACACTAGATTAAACCTGCAAGGGATCCGTGCCTCACGCTGCAGATGAAGGCAAAACCCCCCCAGGGTCTCTGCCAGTCTGCCCCGGGGGGGGGGTAATTCCTTTCCCACCCCAAATATGGCGATCATATTTGGTGCATTCCTTGGCACCTTCTCCATTTTTTGTTGTGGCCCAGTGACAGTTCCACTTTCCTCTCACACCCGATGTGTCTGTCAAACTGGTTTGGACTTTTGCACACACACCGTGAGGGAAATTTGATAGTCTCCTTATACTTGGGCTGACATGGGTCTGTGAGAAGGAACAGGCTGGGCCAGCAGAGACTTTTCAGTGTTGTTATTAGTACAAGACAGAGAGGAAGAGTAGGTGTGGAGGCAGCAGCAGGACCAGGAAATGAAGTCATGGAAGCAAAGAAAGAAAGTAAAGTGCCATATAAATGACGATGATAATAACACCATCAAAACTGAATTGGCAAGACCTAAGCTGGGGCTCTTGTCCTAAAAATCTGTTCTGCTGGATCGTATTACCATTATCAACAACTTGCACTGCCCTTCTCTTGTTTGTAACTCTCTCCGGTTGGGTCTTATCTTGAATCAGAGCTGGTCAAAAACAAAATGTTTTTTCAAAAACTCATTTGCTATTTTTTTCATGTTTCACAGAAAATTGTTGCTATTGCTTGTAGAGTGGTTGAAATTTTCAGCATTTTTTAACCATCTCTCTCTTAAATTAGGTTGCAAGGACTGTTTCGCTGCCTGTGTTTTTGTACAACACTGAGCACCATACAGTCTTGTTTCTGGCAGGGCTTTTTGACATCACCTAACGACCGATAAAATATATGGGTTTTCCTATTTTAAAAATAGTATCTCCAGTTTCTTACAGGCATCTTTGAGTCAGTGGGGGCTGCAGGAGGGATTTGAATGGAACCGAGAGAGAGTCCTTAGGGACAAGCTCAGCGACAGTGCTCTGTGCATAAGAAGCAGCATGGAGGAATGCCTGGAAACAGTTTGTGTGTGTGTAAAATACACGTGCGCACACACACATACACACAAAATTTTTGTTGGCACTCACTTGGGATTGCTTACCAGACTCATATGCGGCTTCAGTATACTCATTTGTCAGGCAGCCGTCCCAAACTCACGCTGATAAAATATCACATCTGTCTCTGAGCTGTTCCTCATTCGTGGAACACCCTTTCTGAACTGATCTGCAAGGTCACTCCCCTCCGTGCCTACAAATCCCTCCTGAAGACCCACTTCTCCTGTGACACGTACAAGAAATTAGCCATCCTGTAATGGCAAGGAGGAGAGTCAGCAAAGGACAGTCAATGTAACTAACTTAAAAAATAATGTTAGAAGCCTGGTCTACAAAGAATTGCCCTAGTTATGATAAGGCAGGTTTAAATTGATTTAAGATTGTCCACACCAATATAACTAAACCAATTTAAAAATGGCTTTTACTTTAATTGGTTCCAGTTCTGTGCATTGAAAAGTCCTTAGCAAGGTACAGCCAGTCATCTTGAACAATTTACAAGTATATTTTACCTCTTCCACCCTTCTCTTTTCTGTTTGTCTTTTTAATTAGCAGTATCTTAAGAGTAGGGATGGTGTATCTCTGTATATTTGTGCAGCACTTAGTACGTTGTAGAAACAAATATTACAAATAAATTAATATCACACACACAGAATTTATGTCTTCTACATATAGAATCATAGAAGATTAGGGTTGGAAGGAATCTCATGAGGTCATCTAGTCCAACTCCCTGCTCAAAGCAGGACCAACCCCCAACTAAATCATCCCAGCCAGGGCTTTCTCCAGCCAGACCTTAAAAACCTTTTAAGGATGGCGATTCCACCATCTCCTTAGGTAACCCATTCCTGTGTTTCAGCACCCTCCCAGTGAATAAGTTTTTCCTAATAGCCAACATAGACCTAGCCCACTGCAACTTGAGACCACTGCTCCATGTTCTGTCATTTCTCACCACTGAGAACAGCCTAGCTCCATCCTCTTTGGAACCCTGCTTCAGGTATTGAAGGCTGCTATCAAATCCCCCTCGCTCTTCTCTTCTGCAGATTAAATAATCCCAGTTCCCTCAGCCCCTCCTCATAAAGCATGTGCCCCATCCCCCAAATCATTTTCATTGCCCTCTGCTGGACTCTCTCCAATTTATCCTGATCTTTTCTGTAGTGACAGGCCCATCAGTGCTGAACAGAGGGGAATAATCACTTTCCTCAGTCTGCTGACAGTGCTTCTATTAATGCAGCCCAATTTGTCATTAGCATTCTTGGCAACAAGGGCACACTGCTGACTCATATCCAGCTTCTTGTCCACTGTAACACCCAGTTGCTTTTCTGCAGAACTGCTGCTTAGCCAGTTGGTCCCCAGTCTGTCGCAGAGCATGGGATTCTTCCATCCTAAGTGCAGGACTCTGCATTAGTCTTTGCTGAGGACACCCTCATCAGATTTCTTTTGGACCAATCCTCCAATTTGTCTAGATCACTCTGTATCCTATCCCTAACCTCCAGCATATCTACCTTGAGGACCTGCTGCATGATCTTTCTGGGGACTGAGATGAGGCTGACTGGTCTGTAGATCCCTGGATCCTCCTCCCTTTTCTTAAAGATGGGCACTATATTTGCCTTGTTCCAGTCACCTCCCCCATTTGGCACAAGTTTTCAAAGATAATGGTCAGTGTCTCTACAATCACATCAGCCAACTCCTTCAGCACCTTCGGATGCATTGATTCTGGCCCCCTAGACTTGTGCATGTCCAGCTTTTCTAAATAGTTCTGGACTTGTTCTTTAACCACTGAGGGCTACTCACCTCCTCCCGTACTGTGCTGCCCTGTGCAGTAGTCTGGGAGCTGACCTGGTCTGTGAAGACAGAGGCAAAAAAAGCATTGAGTACTTCAGCTTTTTCCACATCATCTGTCACTAGGTTGCCTCCCCCATTCAGTAACAGACCCAAACTTTCCTTGACTTTCTTGTTGCTAACATACCTGTAGAAACCCTTCTTGTTACCCTTCATATCCCTTGCCAGCTGCAACTCCAATTGCGCTTTGGCCTTCCTGATTCCCTGCATGCTCAAGCAATATTTTTATACTCCACCCCACTCATCTGTCCAAGCTTCCACTTCTTGTAAGCTTCCTTTTTGTGTTTAAGTTCACCAAAGACTTCTCTATTAAGCCAAGCTGGTTGCCTGCCATGTTTACTATTCATTTTGGACATCGGGATGTTTGTTCCTGCACTCTCAATAAGGTTTCTTTAAAATACAGCCAGCTCTCCTGGACTCCTTTCCCTCTTGTATTAGCCTCTCCGTGGATCCTGCCCACCAACTCCCTGAGGGAGTCAAGGTCTGATTTTCTGAAGTCCAGGGTCTGTATTCTGCTGCTCTTCTTTCTTCCTTTTGTCAGGATCCTGAACTCAGCCATCTCATGGTCACTGCTGCCCAGATTGCCACCCACTTCTACTTCCCCTACCAATTCTTCCTTGTTTGTGAGCAGCAGGTCAAGAGGAGCATGGCCCCTAGATGGTTCCTCCAGCACTTGCACCAGGAAGTTGTTCCCAATACTCCTCAAAAACTTCCTGGATTGTCTGTGCCCTGCTGTATTGTTCTCCCAGAAGAAGTCCAGATGAAGTCCCCCATGAGAACCAGGGCTTGTGATCTAGAAACTTTGATTAGTTGTCTGAAGAAAGCCCCGTCTAACTCATCCTCCTGGTCTGATGGTCTATAGCAGATGCCCACCATGTTGCTGTCACCCTTGTTGCTGTCACCTCTAAACTTAACCCAGAGAATTTCAACAGGCTTTTCTCCAGTTTCATACTGGAGCTCTGAGCAATCATATTGGTCTCTTACATACAGTGCAACTCCTCCATCTTTTCTCCCCTGCCTGTCCTTCCTGAACAGTTTATACCCATCCAGGACAGTGCTCCAGTCATGTGAGTTACCACATCAAGTCTCTGTTATTCCAGTCACACCACAGTTCCTTGACTGTGCCAGGATATCCAATTCTTCCTTCATGTTTCTTGCATTCTTGTACAGGCACTTAAGATAACCACATATATTACAGAATATATAGAATACAGAATATAAGATACCACATATATTACAGAAAATCTATTCCAGAAACATTTTAAAGAGATTTTAAACAATTTAATGCAACTTTAAAAAAAAAATCTCTTCTCCTATACAGCTGGGCTTCTTAATTACTATCAATCCAATTGTACAGGCATCAGAGGGAGCCACAATAATTTGTAAGATTACCTAAAATAGCTTTTCTGTGCATGTAAATATCACAATTTTAAAGTCCAATATCCTTTAACTTACTAAGGCTAGTGCTATACATCTTGCTGGGAAGCTGAAATCTCCCCTATTCCAATGGTATAAAGCTCTCATATTATAGTTTGCAGGATTGTAAGACTTTACTGTCATTGGTACAGGACTGAATATTGTCTGTTATGGGACTCAGGCATAATTTTACAGGGAAATTGCACATTTGGGGGAAAGGAGGAAACATTTCTCAGATAGGTTGTTCATTTGGGGGTTTGTTATGTTTGTTGTTTATAAGAAGACAGCTGTTTGAAGCTGCTCAGCCAGTTGGAATGTTAGAAGTAGTCCCAATAGAGGAGGATTAGTGGTCAGAATACAACTGATGCAGTCAAATAAATGATATATATTCATTCATGTTAATGAAGTAGCAATAATTCTGTACTTGACTTTGTGATTACACTATATGTGTACATAGAAATGAAGTTCATCGTGAACTGAAAGCTCTTTGGAAAAAGTGCCCTTTCTAACTATGTGTTTGTACAGCACTTAACACAAATGGACCCTGGTTCTGATTGGTTTAAAGGCACTGTGATAATACAAATAATAATTTGCATTTTAATCTCACAAACACTGATTAAGAGGCATACGGCCATAGCTATATGTAGTGGACCACGCATTGCGAGACAAAATATGGCTTCATTAAATAACAATGCAAACCCAGGCCAAGCGGGGAAAGGCACACTATTGCAGTGCTGGCTTGCCACTTTTCCATTGCTGATTTTAGTAGTAGTAGTATTTTATTAATATTGTGGTAGCACTAAAGGCCAACCAGTTCAGGGCCCCACTGTCCACCGTGCTGTACAAGCATATAGAAAATGACAGCTGCCACCCAAACCACTTACAATCTAAGAGACAAGATATAACAAATGGATGAGACAAACAGCTGAGTTGGGGGTAGGGTGTCAGAGTGAGGCTGGGTCCACACTGATGGTGGCAAATTCGTGGCCGTTAGATCGATTGCTCTGGATCGACTGAGCAGTCTGTGTAGACCTGCTCAGTCAATCCAGCAATCGATGCAGGAAAACCACCCCAGTAAGTGGTGTAGCGCTGTGTCAAAGGGAACAGCATGTGGACGGCGTGCGGAAGAGATGCAGTGAAGTCAACAGGAGATACGCAAGTGATTTATGTCACTTGCATATCTCCCATTGACTGCCGCCAAAGCCCGAAGGTAAGTGTAGACCGGGCCTAAGAAAAACAATAGGATGGCTGTTGTGTTGTTATAGGTGGGGCTGGTAGCACCATATGTTCTTAAGATTGCCTGATAGTTTCCATTGTGACACCCTTTTTCAGTTGATCATAATTTGGCCAAACTTTTAGTATTTTGTCTGAAATTTTCCATGTCAGTTATCTGCCTTAGACTGAATTTTGTGGGAAAGTTTAGGCCATTTCTGAGAAAGAAGCTAAAGAAAAACACATGGTTTTGTGATGTTAAAAAAACCTCCTTGGCTGCCTTTTTTTGGAGACTTATCTAGTGCCCCCATGCTATGCAGCAGGGGCTTGAAATTTGGCCTGGGATATGGCCTTTGTGTCATAGGTTGCCTTTTGCTTTTCCTGTGAGAATCTTCCTAAATTTAGCCAGGTGATAAGCCTCTGAGAAATCACAGTTCACACATGGTTGAACAAGGAGCCTGAGATTGAGACCCAAAGCAAATGGAAAGGAAGATGTGACTGGTAGGGCAAATGGACTGGAACTGGGAGCTGTAGAGGAGAGGGGAGACTGGAATAGGGTGGGCAAGGAGTATGGGAATATGAGTCAGGGAGAGAGACTGGGGGCATGGTAAGGGAATGGGCTGAGACTGAAAGCCAGTTGGTAAGGTGGGAGGGGAACACTAAGATCGGATGAGGAGCGAGGGAGAGGAAGAAGATTGGGGGGGTGTCTACACTGTAATATAAGCCTGTGTTTGAGTCCAGGCTCAAGCCTAACCCCTTCCTCTACCCTTGCATCTGCACTACAGTTGCACTAACCCAGGGCTTGGACCCAGGGTCCCAGGATCCTGCAGGGCTTGAGGGTCCAAACTCGACATAAGCCGGTATCCACTGTCCGAATCCTATTGCTTTGCAGTGTAGATGCAGCCCCACTTGACTCAGGTCCCAGGAGTCAGCAGGAAGTATCCCACAATTCCATGGGACAACTTCCTTATTTCTCTCTACCCAAACAATCTGCAATCCTCTCTATTGAAATGGAAACAACCACTCCCCCCTTTGCAAATAGAAGCAGCTCAGGTCCACATTAACCCATTCTCGTCTGATCACTGACCTGCAAGCGCGCTCTCAGAGAGCTTCCAGGATTTGCAGTGAAGAGTGACCCGATCAAGGCTTTTCAGGACCCCAGATGGGAGGGGGAAGGGGTACGCTTTACGGGGCCCAGAAGCCCTGGGGGGCCCGGCCCAGGCTGCAACCCCCATTAACATGAGGAAAAAACTGAGGCTAAATTGTAGATCATGCCTGAGGATATTTATAGAAACTTATTTCCCTGTATCTATTGTCCAGATCTTGTGAGATTTGGTGGAGCCAATCAGAAGCAGTGTTAGAGCAGTCTCAAGCAACATTCTGAACAGTGAGTTGCTGGGCCTCCTGGCCCAGCCCAGGCCCTTCTCTAGACTAGAGAGTGTGTGTTAAACTAGGACTTGTAGTCTGAGACTGAGAGACAGAGAGATTTGTCTCCTCTCTGACGTGGTCTATCACATCAAGATCAAGAACTGCCAGTCCCAGAGTTCCTTGTGCATAGGCAGGAGGGAGGGACAGCTGGTCTATTGCCAGTTGACGCAATTACAGCAGGCACTGTCTGGTGGACATGGAGCAGACAGTGAGATTCAAAAACAAATATTAACAGAAGCTACAAGATGGAAACAAATATTGGAAAGATTGTTGGATGTTATCTTATTTCTTGTTTCATGAGGTTTAGCATTCCAGGAGATAATAATCTGATAGGTGTCCCGCACAATGGTAACTTTCTTGGAACTCTTGAGATTATAGCTTTGGGGGGCTAATTCATGATTTTGCAATGAAAAAGGCCAGAAAAATAAAGCTTTAAAGTTAATTGGCCTAATTATAAAATGTTTGCAGTCACAGTGGTCCATTGGAATAAAAAAATCAAGACATTGACAGGATATAATACCTTTATAATGACCAAAAAGTTACAAAATAGCAGACTTGTAGGACTCTCAAGCTGGGTGTTATGTTAAATAAAAATAGCAAAGAAGGGGGGCATTTTTCAGAAATGTGTAATGTGTAACAGTAATTTCAGAATTCAAACTTCTTCCATGGCTCATAAGATTGTATGTATGGGATGAGGAATTGTGGTATGTGTGTGGGAGGGCGGCCAAATTACATGTTCGTACTGGGCCTGAAAAAATTATGCTTGGGCCCTGAGGCTTTTTGCAAAGCGAGCTGCTTCCTGGTAACATGCAGGGTGGTAGTAAAATTTTCCCACAGTGCACTATTGTCCTAGGGTTACAGCAACCATATTTCTTGGGGATGGAGATGCTTGGGATTCTGGGATATGGTTACTTTGACTCGGGTCTGTGAACTGCAATGTGAATGCCATAGCCCTAGGTTTGAGCATGGGTTAGAAAAGTCTTAGCATAGGGTTAAAATACAGTGTTGATGTTCAAGCCGAGGGTTCTGTATATCAGGTTAGCTGACTTGAGTCCCACTAACCCTATGTTTACATTGCAGTGTAGACATACCGTTGGCATAGCTGGACATGGAGATTAAACTAGCAAAAAGTGGGGCAGGAAGGGGAGATTGGGGATAGATCTGAAAAAGAGCTGGTATGTGGTGGGAGAACTGGAACATGTCACTAAAACAAAACTTTTCACCAAAGGTCAGTAATTGTGTTCCTCATTTTTTGCGTGACTGAGCCTGATCTACACTTACCTGGAGATTTGGCGACAGTCAATGGGAGTTACGCAAGCTATGCAGAGTAGTTTGCGTAACTCCCGTTGACTGCCATGCTTCCCTTCTATGTGGCATCTTCATTGCATTGCGCTGACTGGAACTCTGTTCCCGTCAACGCAGCGCTACGCCACTTGAGGGGGTGGTTTACCAGTGTTGACTTCTGGATCAATTGAGCAAGTCTTCACTGACTGCTCAATTGATTCAGATAGGCAGCAACTTTGGCACCGCCAGCATAGACATACCCTGACTTGAGATTCTGGGGTCTGATTTTCAGAGGTGCTGAGCACTGCCACTGAAGTCAATGGGAGCTGTGCTGTGCTTTGACTATATATAACACTAAGTACTCTGAAAACCAGGCCCTAGGTGTCTCAAACTGGACACCCAAAATTAGTAGATACTTTTGGGTAAAATTTGACTTTATTCTCTCTGCTGCTCAGCTCCCCATCTGTAAAATGGGATTATGCTACTCCTTCACTTCACTGGAATGTTGTGAAGATAAATTAATGTTGAAGCACTTGTATACTATAGTAATGAGTGTCATAGAAAGACCATGATGAAATTAATGATTCTGTCCTCAGATCAGGATTTGAATAGTCTGCAGTAACACATTGCCACATCTGCCACACATTGAACAAGGAGAATAAAAGAAAATATTGAAGAGTTTTGCTCATTAACTGCGCAAAGTCCATTCTGTGCACTGAACTAGGCAGGCATCCTGTGGAAAATATAGAATGTGGTCATGTGATTAGAGACTGTATCATAATGCATATACACAAGGGGGCCAAGTAAAGGTTGCACCGGCAAACTTAATTCTAGTATTTCCTAATTTTTTTGTGCTTGCATTTGCAATCTTAATAATGTTCTTTTAACATTGATTTTTTATGTGTAGTAATAGATTTAGCTTCAGCAGGAAGCTTAAAATTGCCACACATCCTGTAGGACACCACAAAATGCCACACTTCCTGAGACATGATGGGTGAGGTAATATCTTTTATTGGACCAACTTCTGTTGGTAAGAGAAACAAGCTTTTGAGCTCACCCAGAGCTCTTCTTCAGTCTGGGAAATTTACTCAGTATCCCCCAGCTAAATACAAGATGGAACAGATTGTTTAGCATAAGTAATTTACACATATTTCAATAAACCATTCAAGATGAAGTGATCTGTTAACACCCAGGCAATCATAGGGAGGAAAAGATGGGGAGAAGCATTTGCGGGGTTGTTAGTGGGTTACTGATTGTTGTAATGAGTCATCAATCCAGTGTCTCTATTCAGTCCTGGATATTTAGTGTATAGCAAAGTTATGAATTTAAGCCTCCAGGCTCGTCTTTGGAAAACGGTGTGCGTGTTTCCTTTGAGAATGAGGAATGATAGGTCAGATGTAGAGTGATCACTTTGTGAAAAGTGTTTATCCACAGGTGATAGGGTGTTTTCATCACTTCTCATTTTCCTGTATTGTCAGGGGTGTTGCTCACTGTACAGTGGTGATATGCTTGCAGGTTTTTCATCTGTTGTTCTGGCAGGGTCTGGTGCCACTTTGAGTTGGTGTGTCCTGGTCTGTAAGGAGTTTGCTTCTGATCATGAGCTTGGAGAGATTGAGGCGTTGTTTGAAGGCCAGAAAAGGGCGTTCAGGAAAGATTTCTTTCAGAATGAGGCCCCATTGAGTATGGGTTGTTGTTTGTTGATACACTTTATGGGTTCCAGTGTGAGGTGGTAAATGACAATTAGGGTTGTGTGGTCAGAGGGAGTTTTATTTCTGTGTTGAAGCAGGTTCACTTGGGATATTTGAGTGGCTCATTCAATGATGTGAGTTACTTCTGTGGTGGAGTGTCCTTGTTTGGTGATGGCAACTATGCATGTGTTAAGGTATATATCCCAGACTTTTTCCTCAGAGTATATTCTGTGGTATGAGTGCCTGGCTGTCAATTACAGATTTCTTGGTGTGTTTTAGGTGGTGCTGAGTGTGGTGTTCACGGGTTTCTTGCATACAGTTGTCTGTAAGGTTCCATTATTGAAGCTGATTGCGGTGGCCAGGAAATTGATGCTAGCGTGGGAGTGTTCCTGAGATAGTTTAATGGATGAGTGATGGTTGTTGAAGTTACGGTGGAAATCTATGAGGGAGCTTAAGTCAACTGTCCAGGGGATGAAAATACTATCCATGTATCTCAGGTATATCCTTGGTTTTGTGGTTAATTTCTCCAGAAATTCTTCTTCAAGGTGGCCCGTGAAGAGTCTGGCATATTGGGGAGCCATCCTGGTACCCATGGCTGTTCCAATGCTTTGGACAAAGTGTTTGTTGTTGAATGTAAAATGGTTATGAGTGAGGATGGAATGGATGAGTTTGGCAACGTGTTTGGGGTGGATATCTGAGGGTTGTCCATTGTCTTGTAAATATTTGAGGCAGGCAGCCTCATTGTGAGAGATGCTGTTATATAAGGAAGTGACATCCATGGTGGCGAGGATGATGTTCTGAGGGAGGTAGTTAATGTTACAGAGGCTGTGGAAGAAGTTGGTTGTGTCCTGGGAGGAAGCTGGCCCTTTATTTGGTGAGTGGTTTGAGGATTTGTTTCTGTGAATTCTGAGTAAGACTAAGAGACCTTCAGTAAGAGACCTATGGCCAGATAGGATGGGTCTGCCTTGGTTCCCTTGTATCTTGGGAAGCATGTAGAAGATCCCTGGTGTGCCTGTGATAGTATATAGAACCCCTCCACCCCCTGGAGATGCCATTTGGAAATGGAGTACCACTGAGCCCTCTGTCTGACCAGCCTGGGCACCCCTTTCACACTGTGATGCTATGACAAACCACAAATCCCTGGCAGGTTTTGCACTTGCACAGCCATTCACAGGCAGGGACCACACTCAGCTTAGTTCAAGGAATGCTTTCCCCAGCCACTCATGAACCAACAATAGAGATGCTCTAGCCAGCTTCCCACTCCAGGACTGTACCATCTTTCCCTGGTCATCTTGCCCTTGCCCTGGTCACCTGACCAGTGAAGTTTATTGCCCGGTCCGCCCTTCCCTCAAAGTGAAGGAGACATGCACCAGCCTTTGTTAACTTGTGCTAAGATTTTCCAAATACTTCAATCAAAACACACTGTTTAGGTAAAATATAAAGCAGATCTGTTAACTACAGACAGATAGATTTTAAGTGATTATAAGTAATAAGTGTACAGATCAAAGTTGGTTACCTAAGAAACAAAGGTAAAATCGCAATCTGAGTTCCGTTAACTAGACTGGATTTGAATCAAGCAGGTCTCACCCTGTTACTCAATTCAGGCAGGCTATAGATCTTTCATACACAGGCTGGAATCCTCCTACAGCCTGAGATCCCCTGTCTCAGGGACTCCTTTGGCAATTCCTATCATCCTTTCTCCTTTAGTATGTTCCTCTTCTTGCCCTACACCTTATCTCTTGCCTATCTTCTCTGCTCACCCAGTTTCTACAATCCTCTATATATGGATGATTCAGAAACCCGTATCTCAATGCTTGCTCTGTCCCATTCCATCCATTCCCACACATCTGCCTCTCCGTCTTGGAAGGCCTACTGCCAGCTCAAGCTCAATACAATCAAAACTGAGCTCCATAATTTATCTCAGACACCCTTCGCTTTTCCTCCTTTCTTCTTCCTTTCTGTCTCTCAGTCTTGCAGTCTCTGTGTTATCTCTAACTCTCTTCTCCTTCTCTCCACACATCCAGCCTGTCTGAAATCTTGTGGTTTTCTTTTAACATAATCTTACAAAGTCTCCCTTTCTTTCTGTCCTGATGACTAATGCATTTGGGAAGCCATTATTATTTTCCTCTTCCTTCATGATAGCCATATCACTCACTTCTAATCCATCCAACCACTGCAACCAACTTTATCCTTGTCTTTGGATCTGACCATGTCACCCTACTCTTTAAATCAGCCCGCTGGCCATTGTCCATTGTATCAAGTTTAAAGCGCCTATCCAAGCCTTCAAGAGCCTGAATAACTCCACTACAGTCTAGATCTAGATCTCCCCTTCACCCACATCATTCTGGCCCTGATGACACTTTCATTTCCTTCTGCCACTCCCATCTTCATACCTTCTTCCACGTTGCTCCTTCTGTATAGAATACACTCCCTGTATCCATGTGCTAGCTCTCCTCACCACATACACACACATTTTTATTAGTGTGTTTCTGAAGAGTCCCTTCTTCTACAGCACCCACAAACAGAAAAAAAGGAAAATACTAGATTAAGAGGGATGGGGTTTTAAGAGTTTTCTCCAAGATAACTCCCTCCTCTAGATCTGTCAGTGGATCTTGTCTGTCTGTGTTCAAGACTGTAAGCTTTCTGAGGAGAGCACTTTCTTAATAACTGAATCATACAGGGCTGCCTACATCATTGGCACTTAAAATATAATAATAGTAAGAAGCAGAAGAAGAAACATTTATACATACCCATTGTTCACCTTTTTGGTCAGTGCAATGCTAGCATCCTAGAAGTAGCACATTGGTTGTTTATTACTTTGCTTTTATTGTCATCAGACAAGTCATTGGGGAATCAGAAGTGGGTCTCAGAGAAGAACAAGTCATTGCTTAATAACAAGCTCAACTTGTCATCCTGATACATGTTTTATCAACGCATTATAGCTGAAGCTTGGAGAAAAGGGTGGATCAGAGTTCCCTTTTTCTCCAGTGCTAGAAAGACTGTGCTAATGCAGTTTCAGAAGACCAAGAAGCAGGTTGAAGAAAGTTTTGTCTTCTTCTCTGAATAAGGTCCTGGCACAGAGCAACTTTGCTCTACAGCAAAGAGGAAAGAAAAAGTTACTTGAGGCAGGCTCTGGGAAGAAAGGGAAAGCCTACTTGTCATTCCTTCCATGGTAAAGCAGGCTGGGAAAGGAGAGGAATCTGGGTCCTTTAAAATACAGATGCCTCTCCCTCTCAAAGTTGTTGGGAAGATAGCACCAAGGTAGAAGGTGTCATCTGCTGGTTTGAGAGTTACCCAGCAGGTGGAATTCATGGCGAATGTAGATAGAGGCTCAGAGAAGTTCATCCATTTGGATAAATTTGAGGGCTTTAACTACTGTTGTATCATGCACATTCTTGGGATTTCTGTCACTTTGCTTTTTGGGGAACTTGTCTGTATGTTAGTCATTGGTACATATCGTGTTGTAATAAATAACTTAGCCTAAATTTTCTGAAATGATTTTGTGTGCCCAGATTGAATGGTTAACACCCATCTTCTGGAAATCAAGCTACTTTAAGGTGTTTCACATTGAACACCCAAAAATTGAGGCACCCAAAATCACTGTCCATCTCTGTCCTACTTTATCACACCACAGAAGTGGTAGAAGCATCCTTACACTGGTGCGAACTTTACTACATTCATATCCTTATTAATACACTGACTGTAAGGACACGGTTTTATAAAAGACATTGTCTATGAACTAAAACTATTGTCCATTTCTTTGTAGAGAGACTAGATTCTTCAAGCACCCTTTACTTTCTCACACCATTTCTTGTATTATAAACACTTTAATTCAAAAGCTGTTGGAATTAGATCATCCTTTCTGTTGTCTGAGGGTTTGGGGGGGAGGGTTTCTTTCAATTTGAAATTCTCTGTGGTCCCCAGCACAGCTGAAGAGCGCAGCCTTCACCATCTGGTGGCATATTTCAGTGTTTGGGATAATTCAATAATTATCTTCAAGTGCAGGTGGTGATGTTACATATTTGATGAAACACTTAGGAATAAAAGTACTTTAGAGAAATAAAGTGTGCACTGAGGAATTGCAAGCAGCTACTGCATTTATTATTACATCTGAAATAATTGTGTTCTGCCTTTCTATTGCAGTATCTGCTAGAAATGAAAAGCTTAATACTACCCCCTGAACATATTCTGAAGAGAGGGGACAGTGAAGCAATAGCATATGCTTTCTTTCACCTTCAGCACTGGAAAAGGGTAGAGGGGGCACTGAATCTCTTGCATTGTACGTGGGAAGGCAGTAAGTAATTCTCTTTCTTGGAAACATTTCACAGTAATTGAAAAGAGAGAACCACATATTTCCATGGAATATTATGAATAAATAAAATAATTTGTACTTTATATAAGGTACAGCACCTTCCATCGAAGGAGCTCATAGCACTTCACACCATTAATGAACTAAGCTTCACTGTACCTCTGGGTGGTAAGTATGTATTCTTGTTTCATTCTGTAGATAGATCAAGTTGCCTTTCCTCAGGTCACACAGAGATAAATTGATCGGACGTAGAATTTGCCGCCATCAGTGTAGACATACCCATAATAATATTGTGCAACAGAACTGAATAGATTTTGTGTTGAGTCTTCTTAAGACAGATCCTGGCCCCGCACACACCCTTTGTATCAGTACAGAGATGCAAAGGGACTGTAAAACAATCCTAACTGGACAGCTGCCAGTGTCAACGTGCTCTGCTAATCCCCAGTTGGTATCATGTCAGAAGTGCCCAGAAGTCTGCTAAAGTGCAGTGAGTTTTGGGAGCATGAGGAATGTAAGATCACGTCCCATGAAACTATGTCTCCAAATTCTGGGCCAAGACTAAGTCACTGTAGTATGACCCTGAGAGACTGCATTAGGGCAACTAATCTGGAGCTCAGTTTTACCCTCACCAATGTCAGCTTGAAATGCACACTTCCTTCATTTAACTACGGGGGGAACCCAAAGCCTTGTACTTACAGCATAGCACCAAAGACTAGGAGATCAGGGTTCTACTCACTGTGAAACATTGAGCAAAATCGTGTATCTTCTGTACCTAATTTTGCTCACCTGTGAAATGGGATGATGATCATTTCTTTCTTCACAGAGGTGATTGGAGCTTAGTTCATTCATATTTGAGAGCCTGGTATTGAAGACATTATAAAGTACAAAGTATATTATCATGATTAAACCAAAGAAACCAATATAATGTTTTAAAACCAATGTTATAAAACCAATTTTATATTCAGTAAAATCTATTCTTCCCAGCCTGGTGATGATACATTTGGGATATTTTGTGTGTTTTCAATAACTGTGTTGAATTTTAATTTTGTAAAGTGTTTTCGCCTTTATAACCATGTACACCTGAAAAAGAACCCCCAGGCAATAAAAAAGTAGTATTTAGAATGACGTTTGGTGAAGTTGTCTATAACAGTGGTTCTCAACCAGAAGTATGTGTACCCCTAGGGGTATGCAAATGCCTTCCAGGTGATACGTTAACTCGTCTAGATATTTGCCTAGTTTTACAACACACTACATAAAAAGTACTAGCAAAGCCAGTACAAACTAAAATTTCATACAGCCAAAATGAGAAAAGAAGCAATTTTTCAGTAATAGTGTGCTATGACACTTTTGTATTTTTGTGTCTGATTTTGTAAGCAAGTAGTTTTTAAGTAAGGTGAAACTTGGGGATACGCAAGACAAATCAGACTCCTGAAAGGGGTACAGTAATCTGGAAAGGTTGAGAATTACTGGTCAATAGTGACTTTTCTTTCTGTAATCATGTTTCACTTCCCATTTTCTGCTTTGCTCTTTTCTGATTTATCTCACGGTTGCAACCTCCCTATGTTCCATTTTTCAGTCCTGTTTTTCTCTCTCCATTATCTGTCTTCATTCAAAATCACCTTTAAAGTTAGGGTGACCAGCTGCCCCAATTTTATAGGGACAGTCCCAATATTCAGGGCTTTTTCTTATATGGGCACCTATTACCCTCCCATCCCCATCCCGATTTTTCACACTTGCTATCTGGTCACCCTATATAAAGTATTTCCCACCAAGCCTATCACACCGATAATCCACCCAAAAATATATTTTACACCATTGTATTGCATGGCCTGAATTTTGTCTAATATACATTGCAAAGTCTTTGGGGAACAGATGCATCTGTGTCTATGTATTGTAACACACTCCCTGCAAACTGGTGTTGCTCAATAAATTGTTCAGTTTCCTTGATGCATGTGGTTTGCTCCTTTGTGTTTGTCCTGCATGTCACACTCAAACACACTCTTCTGTATTCTATTTGTTCTCTCACTACTTACTTATTTCTCCCCACATCAGTCCCCTCCATTGTTTCCTTTGTCATCTCCTATTCCTTCCCAATGGCTCATCTTTGTGGTCTCTTTTCCTCTTCAATTCTGAATTGTTTCATCTCCTCCCCTCACCATTTCACAGCAATTGTGTTCAGAAATGCATTACCACAAGGTCATGTAATTGCTCATAGTAATTTCTTGCTGAGGTTCCTATTGTATCATTCTGTGCTTTGTAACAATGGGAACCTCTTACTACGTTTGTCTTTTTTCTCTCTTTCTTCCTTCCACAGCTACTTGAAAATGTATTTTATCCTACATATGGATCAATAAAAATAATGGCCACTCATTTCCAACTTCTTCTAAAGGAAACAGCTGTAATCCATTTTGTGTAGCTATTTCAGAGAGATGTAAACAATGGGCCAAATCCTGAGGGCCGTATTCAATTTTTACTCCTTCCTCACTCAGGCAGATTCCCATTTATTTTAATAAGATTTTGCCTAAGTAAAAACTGAGTCAAGAGCTCAATATTTGGCCTTTGCATAGCTATTTATTATACTATATCATTCTGTCAGTTTCATGTCCTTTTCTGCAAACAGCTTCCTTGGTATATCTATCCTACCAAAATTTTAAACTCATATGAACCGTGGCAGAAGAATATAAACTGGGCTGGGTCCTAATTTTTCCTGTCAGTGTACAATACATGGAGTGCAGCACTTAATCACTCGCTGATGCTCTCTATACCAATATCTATTTATGCAATAGCCATGCCCTGAAATTATAAAATGCCATTAAGTTACTTAAACTACCAGCAGCTATTACTTTACCAGCTTGTATGCAGGAAGTTAATGCCTAAAAGTTTATATTACTAAATTTTATCGGAGGAAGGCTTGGCCAAAGTTAAACACTATCATTTGTTGAAGAAAATTACTTGGTGAATTTTCACATTTGCTTCTAGGAAGAAAGCAGATTGTTCCTTCTAAGGCAAGCTCTAACTGAAACATATCTAGAAAATCTCCATATGCCTAGCAGTCAGGAGGATTTGTGGTATTTTTAACTACGAAATAATTGTAGGGCTTTCCCCCTCCTCCCTCAAAGTGCACTCAGCAATTCAGAAAAGAGATAGGTTTTAAAAATAATAATAATAATCAGATTGGAATATTTGTCATTTCCTGGCATTGTTTCAATTTTCCACTAATCAAAATGCACTTCCATTTGCAATAAAACTCAAAAGCCAAATGATGCAATATGGGATGTTGCTTTGTTTGGCTTGATGCAGATGTTATGTGCAGAAAAGTCCTTAATTGCAAGTATGTCTGAGTTTAAAAGGTTTCCAAGATGTATGACCCATTACTGACTCTGTCCCTATAATGTAACCACATGTTCTCTACTGTAACTCTGAAAGCAAAAACGAATTTTTTTAATTTTAATTTTTTATTTAATTTTATTTTTATTATTTTTAATGGTATCTTTTGCCACGCAACTCTGTTTGTTAAATAGCCTCTATGTTATCTGAATTGTTTTGTGGACAATAGCATCAGATAATACAAAAGTGGGCAGGAGGGGTATTCTCTCTCTCTCACACACACACACATACCACAAACACACACACACATAGAGCATTATCAGTCCAATGTGAATATAAATAATACATCTCAGAAACAGTGGTAGAGACTTCAGTTGCTGATAATGTTGGCAAATTAATTCCTTTTGGCCAGCAATTCTCCCTGTTTGGTCTCAGTTCAAAGATAAACTTGTTTAAAAGATTCAGCAAAATTCGTTCATCCTTTTCTGAGTTCTGTGTGTAGTAAAGCAACTATTAGTTCCTGCTCTGGTGTGATCAGAAATTGTATGCAAACGTAATTCAATATGAGCTATATGAATTTTGTTCAGCCTTGGTTCTTTGGTAGATCTAATTGAGATCTAAAAAACAAGCCAGGTTTGAAGGAAATTCATTCAGTACTTCTGCAGCAATGATCATTGGGTATTTCTTCACATTTGTGTAATAGGATAATCAGTTAGATTTCTTTGGTTGGCCTTAGAATATTGGGTTTGCACTCATGCTCTTGCAGCGCTGTGACGTGCTTTTGCTTAATTCTGCAGGGACTTTTAAAGTCCAACTGAGTTTATAGCACTTTACAAAGTTACAGATATTATAATGTTCCCTGAGGGGCAGCTGGTGGTGGCCTTTAGTGCTGTTCTATTTCTGCCAGTCATTGGCCTCAGCAACACTCTAATGCTTCTAAATTCTGTGTAAATGCACAGTATGACTTAAAAGCACGTCACTTAAATTCTGTGGCATCTATTCAGTCCTGGGTTTTGCAGGAAAAAGTCAGGCTGAAGGGCTCCTAGTGGTGGAAGGTTGACATGAGGAGAGTTATAGCAAGACGAGCCACCTGCAACCACCACTCCTCTATGACCAGAGCTAGCCAGTGCAGGCCAGAAAGTGAACAGAGTAGGCATGGCCAGGGCCTGTCATCCCTTTAGGGAGAAGCCTTTCCCCCACATGCAGGGATCAGATATTGCTTTTACCACAGGTCCTCATTTAATAGGCAGCTGGTGTTCAATTTGCCAAGGCTTCTCATTTGGCAAGCTGAGGAAAAACAATTCACCTCACAATAGACATGTGACCACTGGTCAGACCATTGATCCTGTGTATCTAAGTGCATCTGTTGGGTCAACTTTGGGGCAAGAAAACTAAGCTACTACTCCAGTGATATCTAGCAGAAGACATGCTGTGCCTGTGCAAATCAGTGGGAAGAAGGGGTAGTTGTTAAAGCCTGAGATCCACCCCAAATGCTATGTCCTGTGGCCCAAGACAACTGTGTGAGATTTACTACAGCCTCAGGCCTACTCTAATCTCCACAGGGAAGAAAGAGGGGCAAGACTGGTGAAAGGCTAGTTAAGAGAGTATGTTAAAAGTATTTGTTTGAGATTCCTGCTCCCTTCAGCTGCTGTTCAGGTCTCAACAGCAGAGCAATTTCGTGGCCCAAATTGCCTCATTGTCCTCAGGATTGGCCAACAGAGATCCCATATATGGGAATAAGGAGCCAAAGGATCAGGATTTGGCCCAATGAGGGGTTATTTCATGTGAACACTAGCACACCCTTTACTGTGGCAGTGCTCCCAGGAAAAACACACATGAAATCTGGGCTTAAAATAGAAAGTGTAATTAATTAACTCATAGAATCACAGAAATGTAGGGCTTTGAGAGGCCGTCTAGTCCAGCCCTCTGCACTGAAGCAAGACCAAGTAAATTAAATCAGCCCTGACAGGTGTTTTCTAACTTGTTCTTAGAAACCTCCAATGATGGGGATTCCACAACCTCTCTCGGAAGCATATTCTCATGCTTAGCTACCCTTATAGTTAGAACGTTTTTCCTAATATTTAACCTAAATCTCCTTTGCTGCAGATTAAGCATATTTCTTTGTCGTATCATCGGCAGACATGTGGTCTGACCACTGGTTACATCCATTTTGAGGTGAATTGTCTTTCCCCACCTTGACAATTGATCACTATCCTTCTTATAACAGCCCATAACATATCCGAAGACTGTTATCAGGTCTCTCTCCCTTCAGTCTTCTTTTCTCAAGACTAAATATGCCCAGTTTTTTAAATCTTTCCTCATAGCTCAGGTTTTCTAAACCTTTTACCACTTTTACCTCTTCACTTACTTTTATCTCTGGACTCTCTCCAGTGTAAGGCCTCCCCAGTGCTGTGAAGAGCGCCTTGAAAACATCTAGAAGATGAAAATCACCATATAGCCTGCTCTGTATCAAAGCGTTCACATGGGTTTATATTTAAAAAGGTCTTGATATAAAACCACCTCAATCAAAATAAATTTTGTTTGAACAATGCTATTGTAGTTTCAATTTTGGTTCATTATTTCCTGAAGGAGATCTTGTAATATAAATTGTTAAAGTAAATCACATTAAGTGTTTTCCTACGAGCTGGTCCTGCTTAGACAGGTTTCATGTTTCGATGTGTGGGTTGCAGTACTGTGTGCAGAGATCTAGTTTTTATATTTTCCAGCAGTGTCACACTAATCTTTAAATTACTGATTGAAACAGCGTGAATCTTTCATTACAGAAGAGTTAAGGTCCACAGAGTTTTTAATATTTTAATCTCTATTTAAGAAATTTCTGTTACTTCAGGAAAATTAATAACATTTTTTACCTCAGCAAATTGCAAGTGGACAGGCTCTCAGTCCCTCCTAGAGTTTAGAGAGATCTATATGCTCTTTGGCAAGACACTGTTACCTTTGAGAGATATAACTATGGTATAGGCTGATTGCATTCGAAAGGCTGGAATCACATAGCTAATGTTTTTGTTTTTCAATAATATACAGACACCAGAATAAATACCATATGTTAGCTAAAGCTAGTTACAGTGGAATACTGTCATTCTACATTCTTCCTTGTTTATTACTATTTTAAACAAATAAACTGAAAATACAGTGTAGGATGTACCCACAATTATTTTAAATGTGGTCTTTACAACTGAAGATGCTGTGGTACATAGCAATCATTCATTCATTAATAGAATTCCTCTTTGTCCTGTGTGAGAGATATAATGGAGCACTGCTTTGTGTGTATGTGTATGTGCATTTGTTCTCTACCTTCTATCTACAGTATATAATACTTATAAGACATCTGTTGAGGAAAAATTGCTTTCATGAATGACTTGTATAAGAACAGTGAGAATAACATGTTGATGACATCTTAACAGAGGGAATAACATATAGGATAATGGAGAGAGATGGATTGATTGTAAAGTTATAATTCAGTCAAGGATTCTGATGGTTCCATAAACCACAAGAGTATTCAGGTGGCCTATGACATCATCAGAATACAGATTTAGTCATCAATTTACCTCCCTCTCTCTTATTATTTTAGATTTAAATGTTACATATATATTTTTTTAAATGCAAAAGATAAAAGATATTATTGAATCTATGGCCTAAATGTTCATGCTGGAAACCTTGCTTGATCTGCTACATTTAAAAAGAAGGCATTACTGGAACCTGGTTTTAATACTTCATTATTCATCTGAGGTTGCCAAACGAAAAATGAACAAATACCACGTGCTGGCCTGGACCATGCTGGCAGCGTGGAACTATCTGCTGACTGGCAGAATGTTTGTTACACATTTTGTTGCAGGTGTACCCTGGGTAATAATTCACTGGGGCATTCACATACTGCATTCTTCCTGCATGCAAACCTCCCACTGAAATCAGTGGGAGTTTTGGGTGATCAAAAAAATGCAAGTATTGGACCAAAATGAATAAATTCGTAATAATGCTCTGATGGTCTCTCTGTAAAATAAAGTAACACTGTTGTACTGTTTGCAGGATTGAGGGCTAAATGCACGTTTAGACCCTTTAATAAGTATTTGTGTAGGTACCCAAGTATGAAAATTTTGGATTTAGGACTTGTTTGTTTTTGTTTTTCAAAATTGTTAATACATGTAAAATGCCCTGCTGAATATGTCATGCAAATACTGTGCTCACAATAATCTGTCCAATGTGGTATTTTTGTCCATTTCAGCTTTCAGAATGATCCCCTATCCCTTGGAAAAAGGACACCTTTTTTACCCTTACCCCATCTGTACAGAAACAGCAGACAGAGAACTACTTCCATGTAAGTCTGAAATTTTTCTCTTTTTTGTCCCTGGTCCTTAGCATCAAAGGATTGTTTATCACACTTCTGCAATACTGGTGTTTGCTGACACCTATTAAATTTGGTTCACTGGATTAGAAAGATTGTTTGACAGTGAGTTTGGAGAGCTGACTTGATTATTAAAATGGTAATTCATAGCCACATCTTATAAAGATGTAGGTAACTTTATTTATGTCAAAAAGGAAAGAAAATCAGATTACCTTGGGAATGTTCTTCTTTTAAATTCTGTTGTTTCTCCCTTGCCAAGACAAGTGAAGTATGTTTGATCCTTCATCTAGGATATCATACCATCAAACTAAAAACACAGTTGCCCAGCCCTATAGTCCTAATGCAGGAAATTCACTGTCTAAATTCAAGGCTGTTTTGCCTTCCCAAGATTGCAGAAAAGAGCCTGCATGAGGACCATTAACCAAGTACCAGTTATTGTGAGCTCTTTTTTGTAAGACACTCCTAGTCACAATGAGGGTTTTCTTCATATAGTGATGTGTGTGATTCTTATAAAGATATTAATGTGAAATTACACTAGTTATTTATCATTTATTATTGTGAATTTGTAGAGCACCAACAGTGTTCTAAATGCTGTGCAAGATGCAGATATAAAAGTAGTCCCTGCCCTTGGAGATTCTTACAATCTAAATCAATGGGATTGATTCCATCCATAAAGTTAAGCACATGAGCCTGTCTTTGCAGTATCAGGCCTAAGTGATCACTCCTGCAAATGTCACATGCTCAGAACCTGGTTCCTTCATTGCTTCCCATTAAAACCAATGGGACTTGGTTGCAGAGCACAGAGGCACATGCATGAATGTTGCAGGATCAGGTTCTAAAAGGCAAACATAAGATGCACTGGGGGATTTAAAAAAAAGGGAGTAAATTTAAATCATTTTTTTGAAAAACAAATGAATACGTGTTTGTGTTTCATTTGTTTGTGTCTCTTCTAGAATGGTCTTTCGTTTATAACAACTCCAGTTTGGGCTAAGTTATGTTTAAACATTCTTAGGGCATGTCTACACATATATCTGATGAGGATGCTCTGTGCTGATAAGAGAAAGCTCTCAAGTTGGCATAATAAAACCACCTCTGTGAATAATGATAAATATGTCAGCAGGAAAAGCGACGGCACTTATGTTGGTGTAACTTATGTCACTCAGGGGGGAGGTTTATTCACCACCCTGAGCGGCATAAATTATACTAGCTTAAGCTGTAGCGTAGACATAGCCTTAATGCATCTATCTGGGTAAACTATAGGTAGAAGTAATATAGCAAGAGTCCCCTCATTGTCAGGCTCTTCTTTCACAACACATTCTCTCTGATATTACACAGAAATCCTTGGCAACTAGTTCTATCTCCCCACCCCATTATAATCACCCTAATTATAACAGTACCTCTTAGGACACTCATAATTCTTTACTCCAAGGGATACCGTTAAATGGAGGGTGGAGTGTCAGGGAAATTTGGTAATGAGAGAATGATACAGAATAGTCAGCATTCTCCTTTCTGGGTGCAAAAGTAATTGCTGTTGTCAGATGTTAGAAGCAAGGGACTCTTTAATAACATACATTGATGGTAATGTTTTGCTCTGATCATTGTGAGAAATGCCTTTTGCTCTCAAATCTCTTGGGTTTGACTAGGGAAGGTTTTAACATACTGTGAGAAATACAGGTTGGGTAGAGGTCCTTTACACCACATGCCTGTTTAAACTTTTAATTGCTTATATTTTAAAGGTAACTTTTGGTAAGTTATTTGAAGGGGGAGTCTCTGCTGAAATATTATCATAACTCTGGGGCTTACGTGAAGAACAGTTTGCTTCAAATGAAAGGAAGATTGAAAATAATAACCCTGACTAAGTAACAATATCAACCAACCCTAATTTTTGCTTTAACTGGCTAATAAACTACAACAATAGATAGGATATTTCAGTCAAAGACAGTAGAAGTCTGCATTAGAATGCTTGTGCAGTTGTATTTTCCCAACTCTAATCGGTAACTTGATACTTATATCTGATTTAAATGAAATTATCCAATCATATTTCTCCTGAAAACATTTTTCTGAGGTTTTTAAGGGAACAAGATTTACAGGCCCCAGACTCTAAGGGCTTGTCTACATGTATCTCGGAGATTCGGTGGCAGTCAACTGGAGTTATGCAAACTACTCAAAAAACGTGCATAACTCCCTTCGACTTGTGTGCTTCTGTTCTGCACGCTGTCTTCACTGCACTGCGCCAATGGGAAGTGTGTTCCCGTCGATGCAGCACTACACCCCTTGAGAAGGTGGCCTTAATACATCGATTTCTGGATCGACTGAACGGGTCTTTACTGACCGCTCAGTTGATCCAGATAAGTCGATCTGACGGCGGCAGATTTGCCGTCGTCAGTGTAGATGTAGCCTAAGACACTTGAAATTGCTATTTTGATTTTATCAAATGAGAGCTGCAAGAATCCAAAATGGATGTTGTGCTGTTCTCCCGTGCTGCTTGACTGCCCAGTTGCTGTGATCCAACAGGTGCAAAATAAGCAGGCTTTGAGCAGGATTCTTGCATATCTTCCATCATATCTGCCCAAAGAATGGAGAAGGCAGGCAAAATGAAAGAATGGTGTGATATGTACATATACAACCATGACATTTAAAAGAAAAAAAAACCAGTTATGAGAGTATCCTCTTAGGAGGAAATCTTGTTGTTTCCAAGTCAAGCACTGATCCTGTCTAGAACTTAAAACTAGGAATGCAATGGGAGACACAGTTGGACAAGAACTGGCCAGAACATTTTTCAAACTGGCCAGATCTCCCAACCTGAATCTGAGCCATCATAAAAGGTTTGATTAAAGGAAACTTTGCTTCAAGCAAGTTCCTATTCTCAGCTCTGGGATACTTCTTCCCCCAAAATCATATTGTGAGTCTCATTGGTTTCCCTTTTAGTTTGTATTGATTGTGGTTGAATTTTTTTAATCCCCGTATGCCTGGTTTGTGAGGTGGTTTCTTTTCCTGCCTTGGATTAATTTCAGCAAAGTTCCCTAGCTTGGATGAATTGTGTTAATTAATGCACACAAGGCATCTACAAAACTAAATGTATTATTAATATGATGATGAAGATTCTGAAGGAAGAGGGAAGGAAACAGCTAGTGGAGGAATGGAGTGGAAGGTAGGCTATGCTGGGAGGAGTCAAGGAAGGCAGAGAAGGGTATAGTGGAAGAAAGAGCCTGTTAAATGGTAGGGAAGTGGGTGAAGGTGTCTCAAATGATTCTTTAAATGCTTCTTCCTGCTGAATGAAACCTCAGAACCCTTGTGGTTTATCTGTAGCTTCTTAACCCTCATAAGAATGTATTTTACCTACAGTGTATTTTTCCTTTCTGCTTTCCTCTGCAGCATTTCATGAAGTTTCAGTTTATCCCAAGAAAGAACTACCTTTCTTTATACTCTTCACTGCTGGATTATGTTCCTTCACAGCCATGCTAGCCCTCCTGACACATCAGTTCCCAGAGCTTATGGGGGTATTTGCAAAAGCTGTGAGTATTCACTGACACGCCTGGATTTTTGGTAAATGCACACACAAACGAAAAAGGGAAACGCACAAATAAAATGGCGCTGAGCTAGACATTGCGAATATGAAGTGTGTGAATATTCATTAGTACAAAAGGAGCATCAAGGGGTCTATCACTGAACAGGAGAACATTAAGGAATCATGTAAGGAACTAATCAGTAAAATACACTCCAGTCTTTCTTCTCTGGATTATGAGACTCTGTTATTGGTCTTGTGGCTCTGCCAAAAAGAAGGGGGAAATCTGTGTTTACATAGATAATCCAATAAAGTAAACTAATAACAGATTGCAGAGCTCCAGCCTGTTCAGAAAAATGAATTATAAGGCTGTGCAAAGTTGCGATAACTACACAGTTCTTCCCAAGACAAGACAGGGACAGCACAAACTCTGAGTGTTTGTTAGTACCAGAAAAAATGTGGTTCAGTGTTAGCTAAATCAAATTGCAGTGTCCTTTTCTGAAACTGCAACAAAATGAAACTGCCTCAGTGTTTGTGTCCAGACCACATATTCCAGCTCTCTGTTAAATGCATCTGCTGAGGGATCTACTAATTCTGCTTTTCTGGCCACAGAGGTTTAATATGGGGAAAACAAGTTGTACTCCAACCTGCTTTTTTTTCCTTGCAATGTCTAAGAGCATGACTGCTCTGATGTTCCCAGCCATAGGGGAGATGTGGAAGATTCACTTCCCAGCAAAGTTCCAGCAAGACCATTACTCCCTCCTGTAAGAAATGCTGGGATCCCATAGCAATAATTTATTATTTGTGTTTGAGATGGAGCTGGGTGGATCCAAAATACCCTCTTGGCTATCTTGTTATTTCCAAATAGTGCTGAAGTTCCTCAGCCCTTGTTAATTTTTTTCTGGGGTGGGGGAGGCTTTGATAAGATCCCTGAAGATATCCCAAAGTTCGTTCTTTAGCCCTTTTCTTAAGATCTCATATCCTTCTGAGCAGGAAGGATTGTTCAGAGACCCCTTTTGGAGTCAATTAGCTACTCCATCAGCCAGGCTGGTCAAATATATCAGTGCTATAATCCCAAGCACTAATAGTTGTGTCTATGTGGCAATGGCTCTTGCATTAAGAATTCCTGTGTCCGCAGGTGAGGGGGACTGATAACTGGATCAGTTGGAGGTAAAATCTATCATGGCTGTCAACAGAAAAAATACTATAATTTGCTTGAAATAGTCCTTTATTCATCTAGCCTTGAGTGTCTCTATAGGTGTATTGGGGATGGCATGCATTGTTGTTGTTCTTGTTGTTATCATTGTTATGGCCATCATAACAGCTAAGCACTGTACAAACACAGAACAAAAAGATGGTCCCTGACCCCAAGGGTGTACAATGTAAGTATAAGACAAGAGACAACAAATAGATGGGTGCAGACAGGCAGTAGAAGGAAACAATGCGACAAAACTGGTCAGCGTGATAGGCCATGGTATTAGCACACCAATTGTCTTTTAGATTTTTGTAGGCATCATAGCAAAGGAGATTTTTAGGCAGGAAAGTGTGTGAGTAAGGGAAGTGTTCCCAGGAAACTTTCTTCATAGCATTTTTTTTTAAAAGTCTCTGAAGCACAGATTTTGTTTCTAGTCAGTTTTGTGCACGCAGTCATTAGCATGCACAAAATGGTATTAGAGTCAACAGGCCAACTTCTGCCCTCCCGTGTACCCTGTGCAGCCCCACTGGCTGTCAGCCTGATGGTTTATTTAAGAGCAAAGAGTGTGAATTGTATGAGCACCACAGGCCAGGAGCCTGCTACAGGCAGTGAGCTGCTGGAATCAGACAAACCTGATTGTGGACTTTCATGGGCTTCCCTAGCCATCTGCTGTGTGGTGGTGGTGGTAACATTTACACTTGTGAAGCACTGGCTGTTTCCGCAAATAGCTCTTGCACTGAACACCAAAGTCAGTTTGGGAACACAGTGCAACCAACAGGATCTATTCCTTTGATATGTGCATGTAACTGTCCTTGATGTTAATGGAACAGAAGCCTCAGGGCTCAATATGTGACTGCATCCTGCAACTGAGAGTAGAATAGAGCTATTAGTACAATAAATAAACACAAACAAAACTAAACTGATGCCATATTATTAACTCTGTATGAAATAGGCAGTGTCACTGACCTGTATGTTCATCTCCAAAGCTACATGGGCATGTTCGCTAACTAACATTCATAGGGATTTAGCTACATGGCTATTTTAATAAACAAATGCAGGCAGCAGCAGGCTTTTAATTGTGAATGGGCAGAGTAAAAATCAGGCCAGTCTGGTGAAAGCCTGTGACCTTCATCCATCGACTCATCAAGGCATTTAGACTCAGCTGTCTCATTTTTGTTGTCTACTAAAAAGGTGGGGTAGCCCAACTGTATGAAACCGAAGAAGAGTAATGACAGACATCTCTTTGATATGCAGTGGTATCAAGGCTCAGTGGAACAGACCTCCTGCAAGCCACAGCTGTGCCCTTTCACCTTTTAAGGGGATTAATTTTGAATTTAACTAAAAAGGTGAATGTTCTGAATATCATGTTAGTTGTGCGTACGGAATTAACACTCTTGTCTGACTGACATGTTGTGGTTTAACCAAAATCATGGGATGTAAAGTACTGCAAAGCTGCAAGAATAAGTCATAATTCTAGGAGGGCCAAATTATTCTTCCATTTATATCTGTCAATCCCAAAAGCACCGCACAGGTGTAGCTGAGAGCCATCTTGGACCAATTTAAAATTAAATCCACGTTCCTATTACTGCAGGTTGTGGTTTAGCAATTTACAAAATGTGGCGTACTTCACTGAAATTGAATACGGCATGTGTGGATTTGATTGTATTTTTTAAGCACCTACATGGGGAACAAATATTTGATAATGGGCTCTTTCTGGCAGGCATAGATATAACAAGATCCAGTGGGCTGGAAGCTGAAGCTAGACAAATGCACGCTGGAAATAGGGCACACATTTTTAACAATTAAGGTAATTAACCATTGCAACAACTTGCCACGGCCTGTGGTGAATTTTCCTTCACTGGCAATTTGTAAATCAAGATTGGATGTTTTTTCTGAAAGACATGCTCTATCTAGGTCAAACAGGAATTATTTCAGGAAAGTTCTACGGCCTATTTTATGCAGGAAGTTAGCCTAGATGATCTAATAGTCCCTTCTGGCCTTAGACTTTATGAATCTATGAAACCTGAAAGTACAGTCACCAGCCCCCGATCCAGGCTACTGACCCTTTGGAGCTCATACAGGTTTGTGAATACTACTCCCTCTTGTGTAGACACCAGTTTCATCTCATGAATGAACTTGCAGCAGGTCTTGCTTAAAAAAAAACCCTGTCTGGGTAGGGAAAAGGAACAAGGGATACATGAGGGGAAAAGGGGAGAGGAAATGAAGATGGTACACAGGGGCCGGAGTACTACCTGAAGCAATACATTTTATTATTCTGGGCTGCTGGTTTCAGCCAGAACTGAAATCTAAATGGCCCTAAACTCTCTGTGAATTCACTGTAAGAATAAAATAGCCATGATGTTTCATTGTTAAATAAGTTTATACAAAAAGAGTCCTTGATCAGTCCCATTCAGGGCAAACTAAGTATCCATAAACAGTGATGCTCCAAAAGATACAAACTAAAAGTTGAAGCAGACTCTGGGTTTTTGTCTTTTCTTAGATGATCCTATCAGAACCTTTGATCCTGGTGTTAAGGCAGTGTAAGGATTTTAGGGGAATGAGTTTGAGGCTCCCTATGAAATTTCTACCTCCACTTTGTGCGTCGGGAGGCCTGGCTTTTGTGCAGCCTGCATGGTTAAGTAATCTTTGTCACATACTCACAGTGTCCAGATGTCATAATAGTGATGCTTATAAGTGCTTGTAGTAATAATGTTATGACAGGCAGAAGTACATATCTCTTTTTAGGCTCTCTCATTTCTTACTCCTCCGCGTCCAGCCTATCTAAGTTTGTCATCACTAAAGTCACTTTCCTCCCCCTCCCAAATTCCCTTAATTGACCTCCCATTTCTTGCTGCATCAAATTTATGGTCCCTGTCTTCACAATCAAGGCCCTAACAAATCTGACCATCTCACTCCCTCATACTCTTCTGCTCATTTCACAGGCTCCTACAAAGCCCTTCCTCGTACTGCTGTCTTCATTTTGTAGCCCACTTCTCAGTTTTCACCTTCTGTCCTGCTGCCCGCTGCGGTTGGTAGTTTGTCACTCTTTGCCTGCCAGTCTCACTTCTCTCTCCTCCTCCTCCTCTCTCCCCAACACCCCTTTTTCCAGGACTCTTTCCACCTTTCTTGCTGAGAATCTCTCCTCACTTGCCCTTTCCTGAGTGGTTTCAGCTTTGTATGTGGATGTATCTCCCTTTTGTTTCTTCTATCTCAGGCCCCACTCCTGTGACTGGCTCCTCCAGTACAGAGTTCCTGAGGAGTTCCATTCACCTCCCGGGGTCTCTGTAAGAGTCTGGGCTAATGGTCCATATTCTGGAGCCAGCTGTGGAGTGTAAGCTCTATTAGGGCAGGGTTGATGTCCTAATTTATTTTTGCAAGCATCGTGTAGATTTGCAGTGCTATATACATTATTTGTGTTAATAACAATATACATAATAACCTGCCAGCTGTGCTAGAATGGCCCCTCCCTCCCACTGTCTCTCACAGGTGCATGTGCTAAGGTTACTGGGAAGCCAACCCATGAAAATTGGCTAGTGGAAACAGGAGTTCAAGGGTCCAAATCAGAGGAGTGTGTTGGTTATAACAAAGAAGCTGTTGTTGAAGAGGGTGAGCTCTTGCTGAGAGAAGGACCCGGAGCTTGGATTTAACTCCACCTTCCATCAGGGAGACACCATTATCCTGATTTTTTAATTGCTACTAGAATGATCTGTAAAATGTCAGACATGAATAATTAACACATGCCAGCTGTTTAAAAATATAAAAGGACTGCCGTGCTGCTGCTCCCATCGATTGGTATCCTCATAAGAACATAAAGGGAGAGAGAGAAACTGGAGTGACATAAAGGGGCCTTAAAATCCCTGGATCTTGCAAAGGGAGGTCTCCCTCAATGCAGTAAGCCAGCCATAAAGCTGTTTTTCAAGGATCCTTTCATGAGCCCCATGGAGGGGCATGCCAGGGGAGGGCTGGGCACAGGGAGGGTGTGTTGGGGATAGGGCTGCAGCACAATATTGAGAAGATTCTGTGCAATGCTGCAGCTTAAGAGCAGCCAGGCCGGCTGCCATAAATTAAATGGGCCCCCGGCACTGCATGTTCCATGAGGGGCTGCAGTGCCACACTGAAGGTCTCTGCCAGCTCGACCCCGGTCTCTGACCTGGAGGACTGACTCACCAGCTACATATCACCAATCTCGGTCTCCCCAGTACCGGTCATCACCCTCAGGGCACTGGTAGCAGAGCAACGGTGGCTGGACCCCCGACACAATGCGGCCCGACATCTAGTTGCACACCACCATCTCAGCACCACCCCCTCCAACTCGGCATCACTGGGAGTGCCACTGCTGGTCACCATCTCCCCAGCACCGGTCCCTGATTCCGCACTGCAGCTGATGGGAGGAGCTACCTTCACCTCTACCTTGGTCGCCCAGGGAAGAACAGTCCTCCTCAGACTCAGGGGGAGAGCCCAGTCACCAGCCTCAACAATGCAGGGGCGCAGGCATACCATTATTCAGTGCCAAGCCAGCAGTGGCTTCCTGGTGTCAAGAACAATGGCCTGCCCAGTGGCCATGCTGGAATCCATGGGGAATCCCAGTGGCACTAAGACCCTACTCGCTCCAGTCCTCCTCATGTGTTCTATGAAATGATCCGTGGCACCAACCGGCCCGGTGTGGGACCCAGACTCGGGATCCAATACTGGCACTGAACTGCAGGACCCAGAGGTAGAGACAGCTCCCCCTGAAGAAGAGGTGACATTCCCTCCCCCAGTGTTACAATCATCCCTCAACAAGACAATGGCTGGCCGAGCTCCACGAAATACCACCAGATGGTTTTCGAGCCCACCAAGCACTCCTTAACAGGATTGTGTCCAACCTGGGTTCAGAGGCTGAGGAGCTCACAGAGCCTATGGACAGCCTCTCTGACATCCTGGTGTCTGCGGCACCAACTAAAGTTACATAGTCAGTGAATGAAGGGATGATGAAGGTTGTAAAAGCCCTATAGCAGATCCCATCCTCCCTGCTCACAATATCCAACAGGGCCGAGAAGAAATATTATGTTCCAGCCAGGAGATATGAATGCCTATTCTCTCACCGACCCCCGGGATCCCTGTGAATAAGAAGGATGGGCAAAGTAAGGAAGTTCACCACCTAAGCACAAGGACACTAAGAAGCTGGACTTGTTTGGGAAAAAAGATTTATTCCACAACCAGTCTTCAACTTAGAATCTCCAACCAGTAGGCATTGCTGGGGAGATACAATTATAACATTTGGGACTCCATAGCCAAATTCAAGGACTCTCTGCCACAGGACATCAGGCAGGAGTTTACGTCCATCTTGGAGGAGGGCAAGACGGTGGCTAGAGCCTCCCTCCAAACAGCGCTGGATGCTGTTGATTCTGCAGCCAGGTCAGTGGCTTTGGCAGGATCCATGTGATGGTGTTCCTGGCTGCAGTCCTTGGGATTCTGTCAGGATGTGCAGCAGTCTATACAGGACCTCCTTTTTGGGGGAAACACCCTATTTTTTGGAGTAGACATACCAGGCTTCATGGCCTGAAAGACTCCAAGGCCACTGTACAATCCCTTAGCCTGTATACCCCAAAGGTGTCTAGGAGCCAGTTCCAACAGCCACAGCCACCACCTAGCTATTTGGGTCAGCCATGGCAAGGAACCTATAAAAGAAGGGCCAGAGATAAAAGATTTAAGTGCTGCCATCCAGCTTCTTCCTCTTCTGCCGCCCAATCGGAGCCTGTGTGCCATCAAGGTGGCTACGGCAGGCGTTTTGAGGGTGCATCCGAGGACAGATCCCCTCTCTGGCCTCAGGAGCCAGACCCTCGTTTATTTTTGAACCGACTGTTTCCCTTCCTTTCCACATGGGCCCAGATTACATCAGATCGTTGGGTCCTCAACACCATATCAGACAGCTACATCCTGCCATTTTCTTCAGTTCCTCCCTCCAACCCTCCCTCCCTCCCCATCCCTCTTCAGGGACCTTTCTCATGAGCAACTTCTTGTTCAGGAGATGTAAACCCTCCTAAAGGTAGGGGCTGTGGAGGAAGTTCCTCAATATATGAGAGGGAAAGGGTTTTACTCCCAATACTTTCTTACATTGAAGGCAAAAGGAGGTCTTAGACCCATCCTGGACCTGCTTCTCCTTAACAGATATCTCAAGAAGTTTGAAGTTCTGCATAGTCTCCCTAGCCACCATCATCCCTTCTCTGGATCCGGGGGACACCGCCCTTGACTTAAAGGATGCATATTTTCATTTTCCAAGACCACAGGAGATTCCTCTGGTTTGTGGTGGACCAACACCACTACCAATTCACGATGCTGACCTTTGGCCTCTCTTTCACCCCAAGAGTCTTCACAAAATATATGGCATTAGTGGCCACTTACCTGAGGTATCAAGGGGTGCAAATTTACCCATACCGCAATGA
This sequence comes from Mesoclemmys tuberculata, assembly GCA_007922155.1. Classification (NCBI taxonomy): domain Eukaryota; kingdom Metazoa; phylum Chordata; order Testudines; family Chelidae; genus Mesoclemmys; species Mesoclemmys tuberculata. The sequence goes on along the minus strand of ML675616.1, from coordinate 40,701,908 downwards.
CTGGGTCACCAAGGTCAAGTCACAATCTCAGGTCCATCACAGCCTCAGTCTCGTGAAATCCACCTGTCAAAATCTGGACCTGCTCATGAATGAGAAAAAAAAAAATCAACTTTATGCGCTGAACAAGGGACAGAGTTCATAGGAGCGATTCTCGACTCCACATAGGCCAGGGCCTTCCTTCTGGAGTCCTGGTTCCAAGTCATGTCAGGTCTCATTACAGACATACAATCCCACCTGATCACAACCGCTTGATTATGCCTCAGACTGCTGGGACATATGGCAGCATACATGTACATGGTCCAGCATGCTCATCTACGTCTCCAACCCGGTTGTGGCTAACATTGGTCTACACTCCAGCAGGTACGCTCTGGACCTTGTGATCACAGTACCACTGCACATTTGATCATCCCTAACTAGGTGGACAAACCCTCACCCAGTGTTACAGGGAGTGCCCTTTGCAGGGCTTTTCCCCTCAGTGATGCTGTTCTCTGAATCTTCAGATCTGGGGTAAGGAGCCTACTTCAATTACCTCAGCACACAGGGACTCTAGATGCAGGAAGATCGCTCCCTCCACATGCATGGCAGGGAACTCAGAGTGATATGCCTGGCTTGTCAAGCATGCTTTCCCTACCTGGCTGGCAAGATTGTCTGTCAGAATTTCGACTTGTGGCAAACTGCCTGCTTCCCCCTCGTGCTTTTACCTCTGCCGCTTGCGGTCAGGACACTCCCAGCTACCTTGTCTCTCCTGACTGTAGTGGAGCTCTGTCTCCTGACCAGGAGAGAACCTCAACCTCAACCTCAACCTCCTCCACCTCCTCCTCCTCCTCCTCCTCCTCCTCCTCCTCTTCTTCTTCTTCCTTTTCCCGCCACCCCAGACCTTCTGGCAGCTTTTCCTGCACGTGTTCCCTCCCCTTCCTTTAGGGAAAGCAGGGTTTAAATACCCCTGGCCTGGCCTTTCATTGGGTCCAGGTGCCTCTAATTGCCCTGCTCTGCTCTTCCCTCTGCCTGCCAGGCAGAGGATTTGTAACCCTTTCGGGCCCTCATACCAGCCCAGGTATACTCTTTTGTAGCCATCTGGCCTGACTTTACCACAGACTATACCACTGTGATGTTTTACATCAACCAGCAAGGCAGTGCTAGGTCGTCACCGCTTTGCCACGAGGCTATCTGTTTATGGAACCTCTGTATGCAGAACACCATCCACATTGTAGCTTCACATCTCCCAGGCACCAGAAATGCACTAGCAGATCTCCTCAGCAGGTCCTTTTCATCTCATCACAATGGTCACTCCACCCAGAGGTTGCCAGCATGATTTTCCAAATATGGGGGATATGATGGATTTGATAGATCAGGAATAATTAACTTTTAAATAGCAAAATCCATCTGCAACCCCATCCCTGCTTCCTACCAAAGGTGGTGTCACAGTTCCACAATAATCAGGATATATTCCTGCCTGTGTTCTTCCCCAAACCACACAGATCCAGTGAGAAGCGTAGGTCACACACCCTAGGGCCTTGGCCTTCTACATTGAAAGGACTAAACTCTTCCAAAAGTCAATGCAGTTCTTCATCGCAGTGACAGAAAGGATGAAAGGTCTGCCAGTCTCCTCCCAGGAGATCTCCCCATGGATAACCACCTACATCAAGTTTTGTTATGAACACGCAAAAGTGCCTCTGCCAGCAATTGTAACAGCTCTCTCAACCAGGGCGAAAGCCTCAGCTGTAGCCTTCCTGATGCAGATGCCAATCCAAGACATCTACAGAGCAGCTACATGGTCTTCAGTTCATCACCCAGCAAGCCCGGGACAATGCTAGCTTCAGCAGAGTGGTATTGCAAGCGGCACATCCATGAATCTGAGCCCACCTCCAGGGATGCTGCTCGTGAGTCCCCTAACATGGAATCGACATTAACAAGCACTCAAAGAAGATAAAATGGCTATTAACCCTCCATAACTGTTGTTCTTCAAGATGCGTTGCTCACATCCATTCTATGATCTGCCCTTCGTTCCCATTGTTGGAGTTGCTGGCAAGAAGGAACTGAGGGGGCGCAGGGCTGGTGACACCTCATATGCTGCTGCATAAGTGTGGGGCTCCAGAGGGTGCCAGAGCCGGCCCTAAGAATACCACTAAGGCAGAAAATCTCCGACAGCCTTGCACGAGGGCGCGCACACACCTAACATGAAATGACACGAGCAACACATCTCGAATAACGAGTTACAAAGGTTAGTAACTGTGTTTTCCTGCTGATTCAGAGGAAGGTGAAAATCCCTCAAAATGCATTTAGCCATTTGTGTAATGTTGTGCCTGGGGGGGTGGGAAGACTTTTTCTCACAGTGAAATGGGAAGAGGAAAGCTCTAAAATATGATGGATTTGATAGATCAAGAATAGTTAACTTTTAAATGGCAACATATTGTAGCCTTCTCACTTGGTTATGGAAGAACGTATTTCTAGCCTGCATTTTGGCAGTCTTTGAGGCACAGGAAGGAAGTTTCCTTAAGGAGCTGGTAATGGGCCAGATAGTAAAGTTAAAATTCCATGTAAAGAAGCAGTGGTTCAAGCAACTGCCTTGTTTATAGAACTATGCTCTGATTTTCTGATTATTTTCACTAACCCTTCAAATGAAAAATGTTTGGAGAGTACTCAAGAGAAGAACACAAGCAGTACAAGTTTTTAGATTGCAGCACTTGGTATAAATTTGTCAGATGCTTTTTTATTCTTTTGTTTTCTTTCATATTGTACAGAGAATCCGTAAGTGTCACTAAAAATCCCAGGTGCTTGCATAACTTCATGGCGTACAAATATTTCTTAGATGAAGAGGAGAGAGACATTTAAATGGAGAAATCAATGTTTGTTAAAGTGATACCATCCACTGAACAATCCCATCTCTCTCTGAAAATGTTGTGGCTACAATAGTTACACCTAAGATTATTGTTCAGTTACATGGTGTGTTTGAAATCACTTTGCACATAGTCAGTTTCTCTGTTCCCTGCATAATCAGTGAGGTGCATCTTGCAAGGAGACCCCTTATCTAAATGGAGCTCCACTGACTGCCAGGATCCACCCTTGAATGTCTAATCACAGCACCAGAGCCTTCATTAGTCAGTTTCTTCTTGCTGAAAAGGCCCATATAGACGTCAGACGGGGAGCAGACAAGCCCATATAAACTTTTTTCCTAGGATTTTTTTTAATCAGACCATACTGTTTAAAGGGTGCTGTCAGAAAGCAGAATTTCTTCTCAGTTAGTTTCAAATATTCAAGTTGACAGTATTTCTTTAAAAAAACAAAAATAAAAGCAGCTTCTGCCAATCTCACATCAATAATTATGCTCTTTTATTGCCGGTGCTGTTTCTTTTGCTATCTCTATGGGAGAAACTCTTAAGTGTCAAAAGGAAAGGCTAAAGGTATAAACAACCTAAAGCATGCAGATTCAGTCTTCCAGGGTACCACAGTGTGGTATGAAAACAGATTGCATAGCTGCCAGTGATGTTTGAGATCATGAGCACTAAAAGCTTTCCAAAGGTTGCACACTGCTCTAGTTCAACAGATTAATTGTTGGCTTCTGGGTCTTCCACCAAATGTATGAAATTCAGTAAGGTGAGGGCCTCACATGTTTCACAGTGTTTGTAGCTGGAGATTGGGTTATTTATTACATCTGGGGAGAAGCACTGGTCAGAAACACTGAACACCCTGAAAGTTAGTGGTTAGGGCTCCAAGATGCTGTATGGGAGGCCAGAGTTTGGAAACTCACGCCATGTGGCTCGTGGGTTCAGATCAATGTAATTGAGTAGAAGCTGGGAATAAGAATGCAAAATTGGGTAGTACAGAAGGGAAGCTTTGGGACCCTCAGTCTTACTGTTTAATCTGACTTCTGTGAGTTAGAAGTCTATCGACAAGTGTCCCTCTGGCAGGACAACACAAATCCAGGGGTGAAATCCTGATCCCACCTAAATCAATGGGAGTTTTGCCAGTAACTTCAGTGGGACCAGGATTTCACCCCATATGTTTAAATATTATATTTTCTGGACCTCCGTCACTTTACACAGTTTCTCCAACTGGCTTAGTATGTTGGTGTTTCTAGCCACAGGTAGACTTCTAAGTTTCAGCCACAGGATATACCTGAAGTTACTTCAGAAACAAAAGTATTGTAAGTAACAAAAAAAACCAACCCAACATCAGAAAATTAAATGACACTGGTTTCATTGATTTAAAAAATTAATCACATTTAATTTACACTAATTATAGTATTTACTTTCCTCTAGTGATGTGGGAGGCTTCAGGTGCAAACTAAGAGCACAAATCAAGCTCTAATCAGAAAAGTATGAAGTATACTGCAGTGAGATTTTTGCATTTTTCAGGGAGTTCTGGGAGAGGGCATATTCATTTGCTGCAAATAGTTGTTCCCAAAAGAGGAAGTGCAATCTGAACAGACAGAATCACTCCATAAAGTGTTAAGGCATTTTTGGATGTTTCCAGTGAACTCTCTTACTGAAGTTTTGATACCACATTGGGTCAGCACTGATCTATATAACTCAGCTTGACCTTCACAGCCACAGCTGGTATAGTTGCCTAGCTTCCTTGGAATGAGACAAGGGCCATGTCTGTGACCCAGTCTTGTCACTAGTCGCTGATTTCATCCATAATGCACAGGCTGTTGTTTGGGTAATATCTTTTCTAGGAGATGCTTTGAGAAGATGCACATTCAAATATGATGCAGGCCAAATACTTATGACATTTAGTAATTTGGTTAAAATATAAACAACATATATGTTTTCAATTAAAATAAACTCTTCACAAAGCACTGTCTGATAAACATGAAACTGCTGTCAGCTATTTTGGGGCCTGATACCATAAGAAGATTGTACTCTTTGGCTGGAAGCAACAATATCTTCAAAGCAAAAAAAATCACACAGTAGTGGAAACATAAAAAATAGAGACGTGCGTCAGCCAAAAGACTGGACTTGTACATTTTCTATTCTGTACTGTAGCCTTTAACTGAGTTGAGTTTATTGTATGTAAGCTGGGTTTCAGCAGCAGCATCCAATTCAGCAGCATTCAGACTGAGATGATTTTTAAAAAATCAAAACACGTAGAGTGGAATGTGAATTTACCATGTACAAATATATATATTCTGCTCTCACCAGGGGAAATGGGGCTATGGCAGAATACAGTCAAACAAAGCCCACAGATTGCAGTTCTCTCTCATGTTAGTATATTAAGCAGAGTTAATACATGCTGAATTCATCACATGGCACTGTTTGAAATATGAGACTGCTTGCAGATACTTGAGTGAGGTAATACATCACCCACCTTGTCTCTCTAATATCCTGGGACCAGCAGGGCTACAACAATACATCATGCAGATATTTGCTAATTGATACCATAAAAGAACTATATTCTTTTGCAACACAATGTCAGCCAGCATATGTCTGGAAGCAACATTGTTCTTAACCGTAGATGGCTGACTTTACATATGTGAAAATAACATATAATATCTTCATGAATACAGTATACCATAAAATTCTATTTTATTCCAGGCACCTATCGGCAGCCTATCCCATCAGTACATAATATAGACTGGAGTTAATATAGCACAATTAATATATATGGGCTAATATTTTGAAGAGTGACCCATGATATGGAGTTCCTCAATTCTGAGGTACTCAGTTTGAGACACTTCAGTTGGGCTTAATTTTAAAAAAATATTGAGAACCCTTTTAAGGCATCTCAATCTATTTTCAATTCCCCCCTCTTGCTCTCCTCCTCCCCATCCCGTGATAAAATGGTAACTATTCATCTGATCTTGTCATGGAAGCCTCTCATAGCAGTAATACACAGGCCAGGTCTACACTACAGACCTATATTGCTATAACTATGTCACTCAGGGGTGCCAAAAAGCCACACCCCTGAGCAACATAGTTCTATCAAACTAACCCCCCGTGTAGACGGCACTATGTTGACCAGAGAGCTTCTCCTGTCAACATAGCTACTGCCTCTCGGGGAAGTGGAGGTGTATTATGTCGGCGTAGTAGCATCTTCACTAAAGCGGTACGGTGTCACAGCTGCACCAGTACCGCTCTCAAACTATCAGCTTCTTTTTTTCTATAGGAAGAGCAAGTTAAGATATATTCCAGAACAGAGAGTCAAGGGGGCCTGAATATATGTAGCAGATGCTTAGATAACATTTAAACATTATGGGTCCGATTCTGAAGGCAAAATTGTGTAGTTAGTTGTATCTGCCTGTTTGTGACCATCTACGAGAGACTCCTTTTTACTTCAGTGGGTTTTGGATCAAACCTGTCATGGCTTGTATCTGGGCATGGAGCCAAGATTCTAGATTTATGCCTTTATTGCGCATTAACTAGTTAGTAATATCTGTGAAAATGAAACACTTGCTTTGTTTACTACAAAACTGAGAAAAACACAATGTACATCTGAGGGCAAAATTGGTCATAAAGACTTTAAAAAGGAATGATTCAGTTAATATCACCCCAAAGGAATTTCTTGTTGTGGTTCTACAACACCTCAGTTGTATAGTTTTCTGTTACAGTCTGTTGTCTCCACAATTTTGATCTACCTGTGTATCTGATTTCTTTGCAGTTTCTCAGCACTCTCTTTGCCCCTCTAAATTTTGTGATGGAAAAAGTAGAAAGTATCCTGCCCTCCAGTCTGTGGCACCAGCTGACAAGGATCTGAGGGAAAACACCACACTGATTGACTGCCATGACATCTTCTGTGCCAACTTTTTGTTGACCACAAGAAAGCATGATAAAAAAGGGAAACAGTTCTAAGACTTAAAAACTCTTCATGGATTGTCTGTTCTCATATAAAAACTGTTTTTGTTGTACAAAATACATTGATGTTAGGTTTTATCATATTTTGCTTTCAGAAAAGAAAAAGACCTTGAAAATAAACTTTTGTGTATTGCAGAGGTGTTTTTTCCCTTTTGCTATTTCTTCTAACCTCAAAAGGAATGTTATGTCCCCGAAAATCCATGATGCATTCATTTCAGCGCAAATACAGCTTGACTTTTTGTTCAAATAATGAAACAGTACTAGTTACTTTTTAAAAGCAATGCGATCACTACCTTCTCCTATAGAGTTTAATTAGGGTAAAACTCACCCATGCACAGAAACCCCATACAATCGTTCTGTGTCACTTAAATACTACATAAGCTCTCAATATCAAGCTTGAATGGTGCATGGGACTTCGTCTAGCCCCCTGCACTGGACTGGATTTCACCCTTAGCAAATAGTTTAGGATATTCTAATAATCCACACCTCTGAACACTGGATCACAATTTGCAGATTTCATTATTCTGGCTTTTCCTGCTTTAGTTTTCTCTCTACAGAGTCAAGCACCTTCACGGTTTTAGTTTTATTATCTTGCTGCAGGAGAGAGCATTCCACACTTACTTGTCTCTACATGCAGATGTTATAAAGTAACTATCATCTATTTTTTCTGGAGAACATGAAGACATTTACTAATATAGTTAATGTCAAGGGGGAGTGGAGTTTTACCACAGAGCTTAGATCTTTAAAATCTTATCCAGGGGCTTTGACACATTTAGACAAATGCACATTTTAACCCATTCACTCTAAATGGTAACACTGTAATGAGCCATCTACAACAGAGCACTTCTGGTCATACACCAGGCCCGCTATGAGTTCTAGGGTTTCCTAACCAAAAGCTTGAAGCTGGGATGAACGATCATGAAGTAAATATACAACCCTACAAATACGTTGATACCTGTCATGGTCCTGAGGCCTCAACTTTTCTTGTCTACATCTGTGTGATATTGAAATGTAACAATATGGCACAATGCAGCCATTAACGTGTAGTATAAAGGGTTGGGACCAATTAGAGTCCTGAAAGTTCCCACTGCTCACATTAGCTGTTGTTAACTGAAGGTAGCTGTGAGTTGGCCTGAGGACAGGATTATTAAAGAAGCTACAGTACTGTGCTTTACTGTTTTAATAGTCTCAAGTTAAAACGTTAGGAGAAACACTCCCATCCTTCCTTGGACTCCTCAATAATGGCAAAATCCTGTCCTTGCTGCTCTGGGCCATGTGTATCGGGTGGCGGAAGAGTGGAATGGGCCCATGATGTGGTAGCACTCAGACAGAGGTGCTTTGAACCATGCTGTTTGGGGGGGCGCTCTGCACTGCAGATGCCATCCTCTTGCTATAAAGAGGAGCAGTGTTCCTCTCCACCCAAAGCGAGAGGGCAGCCTCCATGGAACTGGCCATGCTCCTAAGACATCTGAGGTTATGGCCATTGCTAGGTGTGTTAGCTGAGCCTCTAGCCTAGCACTGATTGAAGTGCTATGTCCATATCCTAACTTGTCCCTGCATAAGCACGTTCTGGGGGGGGGAGGGGGGAGGAAGGAAGTAGAGACTCCTCGTAGTCACTCCCCATCCATACCTGCAGCACACTGAGTCAGGGAACAATAGCATTTGCCCTTCATATTATTCATATGATGTTAAACGCTGCATGACCTCTCACTTACGGCACTATTCAATTGGAGCGCCCACATCAGCCTTTGGATAGGCTCCTGGTTAAGCTCCTGAGTTTAATTTCTTTTCTTTTTTTTTAAATGAAGCCTCTCCAATTGCAGTATAACGTTAAGCTGACATTTTCTCCCCCTCATAAGTCACCCCAAAGATAGTCAGTCCATCTATTACTGCTCATTACACATCAGGTCACGTCCAAGGAAAATGACGACGTCACAGTTACAATTTCACTTTAAATACATACTATCATGGGTCAATCTTGACTAGGAGACTGCCCTTGTTTTCAAGAGTGTTGCATGGTCACGGGAGAGTTTGTTTTTAATCACTGAGCTTACATCACACCTTTGTCAGGTTTGTCAGAGAGAGAGAGAGAGTATACTAGGAATTGTGGAGGAGTCACGCTGCTTTTTAAATATATATACATATAAAATATGGTCTATAAATTGTCCTTGTACCCTAGCATAATAAAAGTGATTTTTTTTCAAAGCAGCTCAGCTGCCATCTTCTCCTACTATTCCCTTGAATGCCATGCGGTAGGGAAGCATAGCACATACTTAGCGAGTCATTGTACACCATGTGGGAAGCTGTTAGTTTCTAAAATTTTTCCTCAAGATGGAGAGGAAAAGACAGGGTTTGTTCTCCTTCGAGTGATTGCTCATATCCATTCCACTTAGGTGTGTGCGCGCCCTCGTGCACAGCTCTCCGGAGAACTTTTCTAGCAGCCCCTGCAGGGGCCGGTCCCAGCGCCCTCTGGAGTACCGCCATTATGCAGCGGTATATATAGTGCGACCGGCCCCTCCCCTCCTCAGTTCCTTCTTTCTGCCCGTGACGGCCAGTTGAGAACTACCCCTGCTCTTCAACAGTTTGTGTTTCTCCTTATAGTGAGTAGATAGCTTACCAGTTCGCCCTGAACTAAGTTAGTTTATAGTTAGTGAGGGTTTTTAGTTAGTTTAGGGAGCCTTTGGGCTCGCGGCGTCCCGGCTATGCCGGGCTCGCCGGGCTTCAAGCCATGCGCTAGCTGCGGCAAGGCCTTCTCAGCTAGCGACCCCCATGACGGTTGTTTGCGGTGTCTGGGGGAACTGCACCGTAGGGATCGGTGCAGTATCTGTAAGTCCTTTAAGCCTCGGACTCAGAAGGAGAGGGAGGTGAGGCTCAGGGCTTTTTTAATGGAGTCCGCTTTAAGTCCGGCTTCCGAGCCATCGCGGATGACTCCGGCACCGAGTGTGTCTTCGGTGCGGAGTGCACCTCCGGCACCGGGGGTCTCGGTGCCGAAGAGGAAGAAGCGCCGCCCGCGCTTGCAGAGCTCCCCCGCACCGCAGGAGCGGCCGGGGTCGAGTTCGGAGGTGCTCCTCCTAATGGACGTGCCGCCGGCCTCTGCTCCGGCACCGGCCCTTGCTTCGGCACCGGCCCCGGCACCGGCACCTGCTAGGGAGGGACCCCCTATACAGGACCTTCAACGCCGGAGGCTATTGAGGCGGCACATGCCTTGTTGACTCTGCCTACGCCTCCGGCACTCTCTCACCGGAGAGAGACAGGGCCTGTTTCCCGGGGCAAACCCGCGATGGGGGGCCCCGAAGGGTGGGCGGCCCCGGCATCAGTGGACAGGCCGCCCACCACCCGACACAGGAGAGTCGAGCTCGGAAGCTCCTCTCCATCTTCGTCTTCGGACGACGCGTCGCGGCACCGTTCCCGGCACCGCTCCAGGTCCCAGCATCGTTCCCGGCACCATTCCAGGTCCCGGCACCGGTCCAGACACCGACACCGCTCCTCGTCGCGGCACCCCTCCTCGTCGTCGAGTTCAGGCTCGGCACCGAGACGGCGTTCTCGGCACCGCTCCCCAGCATCGAAGCGACGAAAGACCCCCCGGTACCGGTCGTCTTCTTTGGCGTCGCCTCGTCGGCACCGAAGTCGTAGCCGCTCTTCGAGATCGTCACGTGGCAAGTCTCGGAGTGCTTCCTCCCAGCGTCATCGCCGCCTGCGTTCTCCTGACTCGGGATCCCGGACCCGATGTCAGGAGCAGGTATGGTCGTCGGCACCGCAGCCGGCACCGGACCCAGTACTGCTACCGGCGCCGGCACCGTCTGTAGCGACACCGGCTTTGCCCTCGGCACCGGTGCCGCCTCTGAGCTGGCCACAGGGACCCTGGCAGTGGCCGTTGTGGGCCCAGTGGGCGGCTCAGATGGGGCAGGGAACTATGTCGGCCCCTGCCTCTGTCACCCAGACTCAACAAGCACCTTCGGTGCAGGAGGGTGACCGCTCCTCTGGGGAAGAGGAAGAGGAGGAGGACCCTGGGGAGGGCCCCTCCACTGGGCCCTGCCACCCGTCTTACTCGTCGTCTCCAGATGTGGCGGCGGTAAGAGACCAAGGAGCCCCGCTCATTGACTTTAAGGCACATCAGGAGCTCCTGAAGCGGGTGGCTTTGAACCTTGGCCTTGAGGTTAAGGTGTTAGAGGAAGAGGTGGACCCCCTCTTCGGGCGTGTGGGGGCCCAGGGACTGGCTAGGGTGGCCCTTCCTGTACACGAGAGGGTCCTGCGCCTGGCGAAGTCAGTCTGGCAGACCCCCGCCTCAGCTGCCCCGACCTCCAAGGGCGCTGAGAAGAAGTATTACGTGCCAGCCGAGGGGCACGAATACTTGTATGCACACCTTGCCGCGGGTACTTTGGTGGTGGATGCCGCCAATCAAAAGGACAGGCAGGGTGCTCAGACTGCCTCCCCTAAAAATAAGGAAGGCAGGCGATTGGACCTTTACGGTAGACAGGTCTATTCAACTGGGGCGCTTCAGCTGAGAGTAGCCAACCATCAGGCTCTCCTCGGCAGATACAATTTAAATCTGTGGGACTCCTTGAGGAGGTTTACGGAGTCCCTCCCTCCAGACCAGCCCGCAGACTTTGGTATGGTTCTGGAGGAGGGTTTGTCCGTGACAAGTGCGGCTCTGCAGTCTGCATCGGATGCTGTGGACACAGCCAGCAGGGCTATGGCCTCCGCCGTTGCGATGAGGCGGGCAGCGTGGCTGCAGTCCACAGATCTGTCGTTGGAGGTGCAGCAATCCATCCAAGATCTGCCCTTCGATGGAGCCGCCCTCTTTTCGGAGAGGACGGACGAGAAGCTGCACGCTCTCAAGGACTCAAAGGCAACGTTGCGCTCCTTGGGCCTGTACACGCCCCAGGCGGCTAGACTGCAGAGTCGCCAACAGCCACAGCAACCGCCGCAACGTCAGCGGCAGCAGTCTAGGCCGCAGCCTAGGCCTTTCCCCCCCGCAAGGGGTAGGGACAGGACCAAGGGCTCTGGATGGCATGATCGCCCGGCGTCGTCCTCCTCTTCCTTTAAGGGACCCTCCCAAGGACCTAAAGGGAAGAGACAATTTTGACGGTGTCTCCGAGGGTGGCACCGTCTCATGTTCCCTGGGTTGTTCCCCGCCTTTCCGGGACAGGCTCAAGCCGTACCTCGGCCTGTGGCAGGAGGTAACATCGGACCAATGGGTCCTCAGCATTGTGCGCTGGGGCTATGCCCTTCAGCTCCTGGCCTCCCCTCTCCACTCCCCACCCCCCCCGTCCCTCTTCAGGGACCCATCTCACGAGCAATTACTCCTTCAGGAGGTTCAATCCCTCCTAGTCAAAGGAGCCATAGAAGTGGTTCCACCACTCGAGGTGGGGAAGGGGTTTTATTCGAGGTACTTCCTCGTTCCCAAGGTCAAGGGAGGCCTCAGGCCTATATTGGACCTGTGCAGGCTCAACAGGTTCATAAGAAAGCTGAAGTTCCGCATGGTATCCCTAGCGTCCATCATTCCCGTACTAAACCCAGGGGACTGGTTCGCCGCCCTCGACCTGAAGGATGCGTACTTTCACGTCTCCATCCTTCCCGCCCACAGGCGGTACCTAAGGTTTGTGGTAGCTGGTGCCCACTACCAATTTACGGCCTTGCCTTTTGGCCTGTCTTCCTCCCCCAGAGTGTTCACCAAGTGTATGGCGGTGGTGGCGCCCTTTCTGCGGCGCAGGGGGGTCCAGATATTCCCTTACCTGGACGACTGGTTAATCAGGGGCAAGACCAGGTCGCAGGTGTGTGAGGCGGTCTCTCTCGTCCAGTCCACCTGCCATGCTCTGGGGCTGCTCATAAACGAGCAGAAGTCGACGCTGTGTCCGGTGCAACGCATAGACTTCATAGGGGCCCACCTAGACTCGGTGCAGGCAAAAGCCTCCCTCCCACGCTCGAGGTTCGAGGCCATGACAGCGATAATATCGCAACTTCAGAGGTGCCCCACGACTACAGCCAGGCACTGCCTGCAGCTGCTAGGCCACATGGCCTCGTGCACCTATGTGGTGAGGTTGGCCCGCCTCAGGCTCAGGCCCCTCCAAGGTTGGCTGTCCAAGGTTTACATGCCCAGCAGGCATGCTTTGAACAAGGTGGTAACGGTGCCCCCTATGGTGTTGGGGTCACTGACTTGGTGGCTGGACCCCGGGACTGTGTTGGAAGGGATTCCCTTCAGGGCTCCCACACCCTCGGTCACCCTGATCACGGACGCATCGGACCTGGGGTGGGGAGCCCATATCACCGGGGGTCTGACCACGCAGGGTCGCTGGTCCCGGGGGGAGTTGGCCCTCCATATCAATGTGAAAGAACTGAGGGCAGTCAGACTGGCATGCGAGGTGTTTCGCCACTCTTTATTCGGGAGAATGGTGCAGGTGTTAACAGACAATACCACTGCAATGTATTACATCAACAAGCAAGGGGGGGCGCGCTCCTCGGCGTTGTGTCAGGAGGCGCTTCGACTCTGGGACTTGGCGGTGAGGTGCAATTTCTGTTTAACCGCCTCTCACCTGCCTGGGGTCAGGAACGATGAGGCGGACCGCCTCAGCAGGTCATTCCTACCCCAACACGATTGGTCTCTCCACCCCGAGGTGGTGGACAGGATTTTCCGCGTGTGGGGTGTTCCCCATCTGGACCGTTCGCATCAGCTTGGAACGCGAAGTGCCCGATGTTCTGCTCGCTCAGGGGTCGCGAGCCGGGCTCCCTTTCAGACGCATTTCTCCTCGAATGGACGGGGGCCCTCCTGTATGCGTTTCCCCCCTTCCCGCTCTTGCCCAGGGTCCTCTTGAAAATCAAGAGGGACAGAGCGGACGTGATTCTGATCGCCCCAGCGTGGCCGAGGCAGTACTGGTTTTGCCTGCTTCTGGACTTGTCTGTCGCTCCCCCGATCGAGCTCCCGAGGAGACCGGACATGCTCTCCCAGGACCACGGTCGTCTACAGCATCCCAACCTGAACTCCCTGCACCTGATGGCCTGGAGGCTCTCTGGCTGACAGAGGAGGAGAGAACCTGCTCAGAGCAGGTCCAGCACGTGCTGTTGGGAAGCAGGAGGCCCTCCACGCAGCTCGCCTACAGGGCCAAGTGGAGGAGGTTCACCTGCTGGGCGGAGTCGCGGGGCGTAACCCCCGGTACGTCCCCCGTGCAGGCGGTCCTTGATTACCTGCTGCAGCTTAGGCTACAGGGGTTGGCGCTAGCCTCCCTCAGGGTGCACCTAGCAGCCATCTCGGCTTTTCATCAGCCGATGGAGGGGCGGTCCCTGTTTTCCCACCCCATGTTGGTGAGGTTCCTCAGGGGGGTCAAGAGGCTATACCCGCAGGTCCGTGACCCGGTGCCTCCCTGGGATCTGAACCTGGTCCTGGATAGACTAACGGGGCCCCCCTTTGAGCCTTTGGCCACCTGTCCCCTGCTGATCCTATCCTGGAAGGTGGCCTTCCTCGTGGCCATTACCTCGGCTAGGAGGGTCTCTGAGCTGAGATCCTTGACCTCGGAGCCCCCCTATACCGTGTTCTTCCGGGATAAGGTTCAACTTAGGCCTCACCCAGCGTTCCTGCCTAAGGTAGTCTCTCGGTTCCATTGTAACCAAGATATTTTCCTCCCCGTGTTTTTTCCCAAACCGCACGGGTCCGAGGACGAGAGGAGACTACACACCCTCAACGTCAGGAGGGCGCTGGCGTTCTACCTGGACAGGACGAGGCCGCTCCGAAAGACCACGCAGCTCTTCGTCGCGGTGGCAGAGAGGATGAGAGGCTCCCCGGTCTCCGCCCAGTGCATCGCCAAGTGGATCACCGCCTGCATCTGGCTCTGTTACGAACGTGCAGGCGTCCAGGTTCCAGGAGTGGTGACGGCTCACTCGACGAGGGCCCAGGCCGCGTCGGCGGCTTTCCTGGAGAGGGTCCCCCTGGATGACATCTGCAGGGCTGCCACCTGGTCCTCGGTGCATACCTTTGCTGCGCACTATGCTGTCGTCCAGCAGTCAAGGGACGACGCGCGAGTCGGCAGAGCCGTGCTGAGGGCAGCTCGCCGTTGACTCCTACCCACCTCCAGGTATGGCTCGTTAATCACCTACGTGGAATGCATCTGAGCAATCACTCGAAGGAGAAAACGTAGTTACTTACCAGTAACTGTTGTTCTTCGAGATGTGTTGCTCATGTCCATTCCACACCCACCCTCCGTCCCCACTGTCGGAGTCGGCAGAAAGAAGGGACTGAGGAGGGGAGGGGCCGGTCGCGCTATATATACCGCTGCATATTGGCGGTACTCCAGGGGGCGCTGAGACCGGCCCCTGCAGGGGCTGCTAGGAAAAGTTCTCCGGAGAGCTGTGCACGAGGGCGCGCACACACCTAAGTGGAATGGATCTGAGCAACACATCTCGAAGAACAACAGTTACTGGTAAGTAACTATGTTCTCTATCACGTAACTTTATCTACAGGTAAAAGTTCACTTAAACGTGTCAACCAGCTGAATGACCCTGATTAGCTGTAGAAAAGTTTTATTTCCCAGTTAGGAAATCAATAAGTGAAGACAAAAGTCTCGCTGTAGTAGCTGGTTCTAAAGAAAGAATGACACCAACAGCAAGCGCCATGAACATAGTTAAATCTTATTTCTTTTTTTTCCTGCCTGACCTCAACCATGGTACTCAGGACTGGACAATAGAATTTATCAAAAGAAGCACTAGCACTACACTGAAAGCAAACTGTGCTGTACCAAGAGAAGAAAACCCTGGGCATAAAGCAGGAAAAATCTTACACATGTGAAGCTGCCAACTGAGGGAGAAAATGTGAAAGCAGGCCACTACGGGGGCTAGCTGGCAAAGACATTGTCCTCTGATGGCTGAACACATGGGGCATATCCAACAGGAATTATAGTCTTTGACTCTTATGCCCTCATTGTGCTGTGTTGTAATAATGAACTTGATGGTGCAGGCCAGCGGCTATATACATTTGAAAATCTCGCCTGATTCTCAGAGATCACTGAAAGTCAATGAACCTTGTGCTTCTAACTCACTTAAGTACTGTCAAAGATCTCACCAGCTTTTCATTCATCCAGTCCTGTGGTCACACCTCTGGTCTCTCTCTTGTTTTCATTTATCATTGACTTGCTTTAAAAAACAGCTAGCGGATACTATCTGAGACCTATTAGCTATTATCACTGGGCTAGCTAAGTATGTGCGCTAGAAAAATAAATTGTATAACATTTTATAAGTAGCCAGTTCAGAGGTCCAGAATGAAATGGGCATTTCCTTCATATTAATTTAAAATCTGTTTGTTACCAATGCATATGTCATTATAATTTTGTGGTACCTCTTTAGAAAATAACAGCCACAAAACTCTGCAGCAGGCATGTAATATAGCTGACTGCCCTGGCATTTAACAACTGAATGAACAAAGCTATCCAGCAAATAAAAATGAAGAAAACAAGATGCAGTGCAGTAACCGTTATATAGACATACATACATGTATGTATGTTTATGCGCACACATGGACACACAGCCAGATGATGGAAAGATATTTTTAAGACAGTGCAGCCTGACATACTGCTTTCTGGAAGCAATTTGTATTTAATATGGTGCAGTGTCACCACATGCCCTCTACTTTTTTTGTATTTTTTTTTCTTTTTTTTGGTGCAGAGGAAGAAGTTATGGCACACTCTTAATGCCATTTTAGTACAGAGAGCAAGATAGGGCTGGCATTATTTATTCCCAGCCAGCTCAACAGCATCTCAGAATAAATTTAAATATAGCTGAAATTTCAAAGAAATGAAAGCTGTCACTATGCCACCATTTCAGCTCACCAAAATTAGAATGGCCCATATAACGCATACATAAATACACACACAAAATGCTTGCAGTGTGCTCATATACTACAATGAAATGCACCATAAAAAATGCGAATTATAGTGTACCTTATTAGCAGTGATAGCCCTTTTCAGGTAACTATGATTTTTAACGTCTGTAAAAGAATTTGATTCTTCCCTTCAACTGAGAAACTTTAGGACACCCAAAAAATGTCTTTTTAGAGTTCTGTTAGTATAACATTTACATCCCATACACTCAGTAATGAGTTATGGCCATGAGCCAGAAAAAAATTATTTTATTTACTTATACCTCTAGCTATCTCTACTACTACTCAAGTCTGATAAAAGGATTGGCTTTTGCCTAACATTCAGGCTGTTGTGTTAGCCTTTTCTGCTGCTGTTATTTTTCCTGTGACGTTAAGCGTATTAAAATCAAAAGGAGTACAGAGCCTCGGATTATGGGGGGAGACAGCTTTTCTGACATTCTGTTTTAACAGAGATAATCATTCTGGAAATTAGGAAACTGGCTCTAATATTAACTTCTCTGACTCATTATTTAATTAAGATGTTTATGGCTTAATATTTTTTCTCCTCAAGATATTTATGGGTGCATCTTTCTCAGACAGCATTAATAGGCTTGGATTATACTTTTAAACAAAAGCATCTCTTTATTGTTTTAAGTCATTCTAAATTAAATGTAACATCATTGTGAAATATCAGGATTATCCTTTATAATCTTCTCTGATTCTGCTGGAGGACCTGGTAGGGGTCCCAGCTGTATATTTTACGCTATGACTGTTCTGCTTCAAGAGTTAAGTGTTTATACCTTTAATAAGGACATCTTTTTTTGTAGTGGTGTATAGGTCACTTGAGTTAATAGGTATTAATAGCAACAACAAACCACACCACCACAGATTTATTAAACAGTCTGCATAAAAATTAGTGCCCCTCTCAATTATTCAGTACAACTGATCATTAAGGAGAGGGAAATATGTTTTTGGATATGTGATTTTCCCCACGTAGAAACAAAAACAAAGAAACATTGAGGCTTGCTTTATTCATATATGTCATGAACAAAAAGACACAAACCCATTTTTCCTTTGCTAACACATTTCATTCCATTTGGAATATTGTCCCATTATAACATGGAGCCTGATTCGGCTCACATTGAAATTAATAACAAAGCGCTCATTAACTTCAGAGTGAGTAGGATCAAGTCCATGATGAAATTAAGGCTTCCAGGGATTTTTGTTTCTGTCCCCTTCCACTGTGTATGGTGATGGGGAAATTATTTTAGTGCAAAACAGGGATGCCATTATAGCTCTGAGATAGAACATCAGTAGGCATTCCAGGCTGCTGTGATGCTAGTGTAACACACTGGGTGGGGGAGGAGCTACAACCACAGTGGGAGGAGTTAGCTATACAACTCAACCCATGTTTAAAGTTTAACGTTGTGACAGCAATTGATAAGGAAAGGCAATTTGCAGTGCAGGCAGAATTGCATCCCCCTTAACGCAGCTGCCTGAAGTGTCCCACTAGCAGCACATATGGCATGCAAAGTAGCCAACTGTTCTGAGAGCTGTCCAATGGATGACCATATGTGCTTCAGCTGATGCCATGGCAGACTTAATTCTCAATTTCCTTCCAGCTCACCACTTGCCCAGGGGACCAAACATAATATAGAAGGACACAATGAAAACAGTGGAGGGAAAAGCTTGAAATACAGTTGGATTCATTTCTTTAATAACATAGCAGTGAAAGGTGGGAAGATCTCACATAGTAACCCACTGTTAAGGAATATGCATTTAATCTGGTGTTGTAAACCAGCCTCCAAAGCAAATTATTGTGGTTACTGCCCATGCATCACTGTTGTTTTTCAGATCCGAACTATAGCAGAATGCAAGTCCTTTTCCCTCATTTGAATGAGACAAATATAGGAACATACAGGATTGGCTCCATCCATGAACTCTGCTTTTCTGTCTCCAGACATGGCCATGACCTATTGCATGAGGATAATATACTTTCTAAATAACTTAGCTTGTTGTTCATGGGGAAAAAATTTCACCCACAGGCCTCAATTTGTATTATATGAGCTTTGATTCATCTTAGCAAAACCTTAGTTTGCATGGCCATAAATAATTATCCAGTGAAATCCAGGTATAGTATTTCTGTTGATGTCCCTCTACAGCAGTCAATTCCATAGAACAACTTAGTCCCTTATAACCCTATACTTTCATGAAGAATGATAACACTTACAACATCTTTCATCCAGTAGGATCCCAAAGTGCTACACTCACTACAGGAGAACCACTGCATCATCATCAATTAAAGCCCCCTCTGGAATCTAATCCTGCCTCAGCATGGGGGCTGGATGAGATGACCACGTGAGGTCCCTTCCAGCCCTACATTTCTATGGCTACTGATTAACAGAACCCAGCAGACCAGTTTTAAGCCACAAGGAAGAATTTATCCAGTTGACATTTCAGGAGGACCTTAGACAGGCAGAGTGTAATTAACCCTTTATAGTGATCATGAAATTGAGATACATGAGGGTTAAGTGGATTTACTTAAAAAAAAAATCACACTGGAGGGCTGTATCAGAAGTGGGAACTGATCACCTGACTTTACCTCAGACCCACTGTTTCTCTAACAATGCTGAAAGCTGCACTGAACATGCGCCTTCCTGAGCCACCCTCCAAAAAAACTTCCCTTTCCTTAAAAGGTCTTTGAGCGTTGTGGCACTCAGAGCCTGGGTGACCAGAAACAGACATCATCCTTACCATACTGGCATGATTGGTGTGAGTGTTAGTGGGAGCTATTTTGAAACTGCTCTGAAAGCCTGCTTAGATCCGTTCTGACAGTCTGTGTGTGTTGCTACTATAGGTAATGCTAATATCAATCGGGCTAGGTTCCCCACCCCCACCCCCCGCCCTTTCTTCAGCTAGAAGGGCTAAGAAAATGAGACACATTCCAGTGAATGAACCAAGTGACAGGAATGAGCTATTGAAATGGCTCTGCTACTTGCAGAGAAGCAAGAATATGCTGGATACAGCACAGCATGTAACCATAACCGACATGTAGCATATCTGTCTCTTTTTAAAAGTCTGCACTTTCCCCACCGGGTTAAGAGGCACTGATGCTTTTTATTGAAACAAATGCCATGCCTAATTAGACTAGTGGGGTGTTGTTTTTGAGAAAAAACACTGAAAGTGTTTGCATGTGCAGAAGGAGCTCAGATAGCTGTTGGTTATCAGCTCCTGCTATGCCATGCTTCAAAAGACTAGTTTTTTCCCTAGAGCATAGGGTGAATATTTTTAATAAATAAAATCAAAACATCACACCCTTTTGCATGATCTGACATGGTCTAAAAGTAATCCTCCCCCCGCCCTCCCCAAGTTAGCTTGTCTGTCTCAGGACAGCTGGTTCTTCATGAATGAACATGAAGCTAAATCTGTTCCATACCCTCAAGGATGCTTTCATTTCCCCTCACTTGAATTCTGCTCATGATGGACCACTGCAAATGGCTAAAGCCAGAGTCTACCGCTTCCCTTTTCCTTTAGCCCCATACATCAAGGCAACCAACCAAAGAGCCAAAACTGCAAGTGAAAAGCATGCTGCTCTTTTTTTAAATTTTATTTTTGTGGCTGCTGTGCAGTATTTCTGCTTGTAGGGCACTGCTTCAGGCTGACTGATCTTGAAGGCATAATGGAGGCAACTGATGTCATGCAAATCTCTTATCAGTTTGACCTCGCAACTTCGCTGACAGCTGAGTAATTAAAAAAAGAAGTGCCTCGCTCAGAAACAGTTGTGTCACCAGTACCCCTTCTTTCCTGCCCCACACACCCCGAAAAGGTTAATGCTTTGGAGCTCTTTCCTGGAGGAAGATGCAGAAACATTCTACTGCCAGAAGAAACTCAGTGTGAGTTGTTTTTCATGTCAATGCAGTCAAATAGTTGGCTGATTCAGCAGCCAATAGCTATCTCCTATGCAGCAAAAGCCAAGCTCTCCTCCCGCACCAGGGAAATGTTGTATGAAACTAGCAGCGCTTCATGCAGCAACATATTAGCAGTGTGGTCATACTGTAGTTGTAAAGTCTATGGAGGGAGCAACTGTGGCTAGACTCTCCGTTCCTTCTTTCTTTCTTGTCCTGGACACAAGTAAAGAAAAAGGGAGGGAAGATAGGGAGAGGTGGTTTTTAGCTAGCTTTACACCTCCCTGATTCGGATCCCTGACAAATTTTGGAGCAGCCAAAAGCTGCTCCAAGTTGTGGCAGACTGCATGGTTGTTATGCTGGTACAGATTAGCTGGAATGCGGTACACTCCAGCCACAGTTCCTCCCACCCTTTGCCACTCCCAGCCCTGTCCACAACATACCTGCTGTGCCAGGGGACTGAACCCCTCCTGCAATAGGGACATTACACTAGGGCTATTTAAGCTCCCTTACCATGAGAGGCAGGAAAATAGGCCTCCTCAGATCTGGCTTCTGGCTTGGTAGGAGTGGGGTCTGGGGAGGGAAAGGAAAAGCAGGGGCAGGGCCATATGGCAAATGTGGGGGCTAAGCCCACCTCAGCGTCCCCCCACCAGGAAGAGGCTGGTGTTACCCCCAAGCCTTGGGCAGGCATGGAGCAGCGCCAAAGAGAATCTGGGCCAAATGCTGAGCCTGGAGTCATTCAGCCTGGGACCAGGCCTTGAACTCTGTATTTCAGGAACACCTTGCCCAGCTAGACTGGGGGCAGGGGAGGGAAGCATATGCTCACACGTGCACGCACAGTGTGTATCCTGAAGCCAGTTACCTTGGATCATGGGCTTTCCACCCCCCCATTTCTCTCCCCCACCTGGAGTGGTACCATGGGCTGCCGGTGCTGGGGAAAAGGGGTTGATGGTCCTGCTTAATGGGGGAATGGCCACTCCAGCACTAGCTGCTGCTCCAGCTCCTGTTTCCCCTTGCCCACTCCTGCATCCCCTTCGCTTCCCCATCCCCTCCCTTTCCTCTTCCCACTGTCCCCTGCCCCAACCCATGTTCTTCTTCTTCCCCCACAACTCCCTTCCCCACTGTCTGTTTGCCTCCCACCCCACTCGCCGCTCTCCTCTGGCCTTGCCCACGGGTACTCTCCATTGTACAAGAAGGGTGGGCACTAGGATCTAGGAGGTGGCATCCAGCTGCCAAGGCAGGGACCCGGAGCTCAGGAAAACAGCTGCTCCATCCTACAGTCTCCTCCACTCCCTGCCAGCTGAAACCTGCCGGAGGAGGTGCCAGAGCCCCACACACACACAGGCCAAGCAGAGCCTTGCAGGACAGCTTGGCACTTGCAGAAATCAGGAGGAAGGGGGCGTGGCATGTGACAACCTCACCCCCATATCCCTTGACACCCCTGCACACCTGGCCTCTGTTTGGGGGACAGTGCCCCCTCCCCCCCGGCCCTTGGACCTTCACCAAACTACACCCATGCTCTGACACCAGCTCTGACCCTAGGGTGAGACTCTGAGGAGCGTCTAGCCCAGGGTGGGCAAACTATGTCCGGCCCACCATGATATCTGGCAATTGAGGAAATTAATAGAATCTTCCTCCATGCAGGGGCGTAGCTACGAGTGAGCCGGGATGGGCCATCCACTTTGAAAGCAGGTCAACCCAAGCTCTGCTTAAGCTACCTTCAATTGGAACTTTTTCGGCCGGTGGCTTCCCGAATTTCCTGCTTCCGGTCATGTGACCAGAAGCAGGAAGTTCGGGAAGTGCTTGACCGCAAGTTGTAAGTAAAAGTTTAGCGTTTGTGTTGTTACAAATTTGACACGTGTTCACAAAATGACTTGCAATAGGAATTGCCTCCTAAGATAAGCTTTGGAGAAACATGTATTCAGTTGCTTGTTCTTAAGTGCAATTACTTTGTTGTGGAAAGAACATAATGGGGTTTCATTGATCTAGTAGAAAGGTGCGGCCCGCGGTGACTTACCAAAATTAGTGGAGTGGCCCCTCTGCAAAATTTATTGCCTACCCCTGATCTAGCCTCTGAGGGTACCTCGGTGTGGTGATAAAAGACCCACGGCGGGGCCGGATCAGCTGCCCAGGCTGCAGAGCTAACGATTGCAGCACAGACATTTGGGTTTGGGCTGGAGGCCGGGTTCTGAGAGCCACAACCCCGCCCTCCCGCCCCACTCCCCATGGGGTGTCAGATCCTGGCCTCCAGTCTGAACCTGAACCTCTACACTGCAATTTTTGGCCTTGTAGCCTGACCCCCATGAACCTGAGTTAATTGACCCAGCTGCTGTGGGGGTTTTTTTTTAATTGTAATGTTTAGATATATACTGCCAGAAGCCAACTCCGACTCTCTGGGCCCTCAGCCACAGCTCTGATGCTGGGCTCCAATTCCTGGCTACTAACTCCTGCTGCAATCACTAGGGGTCACTCCTGCTCTGGCCACTAGGCATGACTCCTGCTCCAACCACTAGGTAAGACTGTCCACGTTCCACTCATGTGACAAACAGGAGAACATTATTAGAGACAAGCTGTTTCTGTCTCACCCAGGCTTTCTGCTGATGTTTTCACGTTTACCCAAAGTAAAAAAAAAAAAAAAAATTATGCCCAAGCTATTTAATGTCCCTTGTCCAAAGGGAGGTGAACAACTACTTTCTAATTTTCATACATAGGCTCAGATAAAACTAGTTAACAAAGGGGCTAGGAACCAAATGTCCTCCTTCCATTTAATTAAATTGCAGGAGGGAAATATCAGTATTTCCCATTAATACATTTGTTTAAGATCCTTTTAAGATAGGTTTTTAATTGAGGATGCTGTGCCTATATAACTAAAATATTTGCTCTGACTCTTTAAGAGGAAATACCCTGGGTGAATAGAATTTGTTGCTATTTTCTTTACTTTGTATCATGGCCTGTGGTTCAAATGTGCATCACCTTGGCTTCCATGGGACTAGCAAATGTGTATGCATTAGACAGAACTGGCCCCACGCAATCCACAAGAGGGCAGCCATCTCATTTGACAGCAAACACCTGTCTGAAGAAGATGGAGAAAGTTTCTTCTATTGCAACCTTTGCCCCACACTCAGAGTCTTTTGCACAGGAATTGCTATACTGGATCAAATTAATGGTCCAGCCACTCACTCCATCATGCTGTGCCTGACTGGGGCCAGGACTATATGCTTTGAAGGAAGCTTTAAAAAATCCCATCCTATATAACGCAACTGTGGATGTTCTTATTCATATGACTGCCTCATGCCTTTCTGAATCTTGCTATGCTGTTGGCCTTAGTAACATCTCATGGCAGTGATTTCCACAGGCGAACTGTGTGTTGAATTTAAAAAGTAGTGAGATGAGTAATTTCATCATTGCCAAACACCGATAGCAAAGCAACAAAAATGTTACAACTTCAACATGTACATTGAATACAACATAATTTATATTAACTATTTAGCAATTTCTCTGTGCTGAAAGGGAGATGAAACTTGTATAAAAGTAGCAAAGGTCTTAGACATACTCCCTGCACAAAACAGAATGGTTCAGCATTTGAGTGCCAGCCTCCCCACGTAGTCATGTTGGAGTGATCCATCCAGCACTTTTTGGCGCTTTGCATGTGTGTACATCCACCACCTCCAGGCAGTCTTGACAGTGCACAGCACAGCACCAGTGGAATTTACATTCGCATTTTGTCATCCTGCTGATCCGTGAAGTATCATAACCTCTTCCACAGCACATCACCTCGCAGCTGTCCATACCGCGGGAGGTTTGGTTACAAATCCGGCCAGCAGTCCCGAGGGAGCCTAGAATGGAAATGCATTAAAACTGAGTTGAAAAAATACAGGAGATTTTTAAAGACCAGTAGAAAAGATGTGAGACTAAGTAAGCAAAACAACCATTAGCGAGGCATGTGAGGACATTAAAGCAAGATGTGTTTCTCTTTCCAGAATGGAAAATGGAAAAATAGCCAGTTAATTTCATATTTGACCTCTGCTGTCTGAGAAGACCAGAGCCAGATGGATTCTCCACCACCAGATCACTTGGGATTCAATACCAAGCAACAGGAAGGGCAAATATAATGGAAAATTGCATTCAAATTACATAGAGGGTGACTTGGGGTTTGCAAAATCACATTTTGGTGAGGGGCAGAGGAGGGAACTGAGTCAGTGGTTCTAGGTTGGGCCCATTTCAGTTAGTGTTACAATGTCTTACTTCCCCTGTCCCCTGCCTCCTTGCTGCTTTAATTCTACCACCAGTCACTCAAGCATATATACTCACTCATGGCTGGGTGACCACCTGCAGCCAGGCACCAATGCTCAATGCTGTGAGAGCTGGGGTCCAGAAAGGGGTCACTGTCTGTGGCTGCTGGGTGAAGGGGAAGAAAAGGAGCAGAGGACCCCCAAATGGCAGTGTCCACTACCCCTCTAGGGACCAGAGCAGGCAGTGAAGGCAGAAGCAGTTCTTGCCACTGGTCGGTGGGGATCCTGCTAGACAGAAACTCAAGGCCCGAAACATCTGTGGCTATGTCTATACTGCAATGTAAGCCAAGACTCAGGCTTGAGCCAAATGCCCCCCCCATCTACACGCAAATCTCTCCGACTTGGGCTCAGACCTAGGCTCCTCGGACCCCACAGGGTTGAAGGGTTCGACCCCAAGTCAAGCCAGGACGCAGGGTCTGAGCTCTATTGCTGTGCAGTGTAGATGCAGCTCCCTTCCCCGACTCAGGTCCTGGGAGTCTGCCAAAGTATCCTATAGTCCCAGGCACCAACTCCCATTGTCCTCTCTAACCTAAGAAACGCTAATCGATGCCAGGGAAAATGGCAGCAGCCCTCCTTGGTGTAGTGCAGAGGCTCAGCAAGTCAGCATTAACCTGTCTGTTGCCTTCTGACTGCCGAGCTGCAACTGGCCTTCTACAAAGCGCGTTGCTTTGCAGTCATGGGAGCACAGCCTGATTCTGGTGAATCTCTGCTGCGAGGCCAGAAAAGCTGTGGACGTTAGTGAGGCTACCAGGCATGAACACACACAACAGCAAGTTAGCCAAGAAGCTGGCAGCTTTGCAAATTTGCCAGGCCAGTGACCACCGCAGGGAGTGGATTCAGCGCCTCAAGAGGGACTACCAGAAAACCAGGGACCAGAACCACATCTTGGGCAACTCGCCGACCTCATGCCCGTTTTATGAGGCGTTTTACAAGGTGCTGGGGATGGCACTGAGCACAGAGCCAAGCGTGGTGCATAACGACCAGCTGAATACTTCGGCTGCACACACTGCAGGTTTCCCAGATAGCTCAGAATCACATTGCCCTTTGCCGGGCGGGCACCACAAGACTGATACATCCTCCAAAATGTGGAAAGCCTGAAATGACAGCAAAGGTGTTTGTAGCGTGGCCACTGACAGCCCCTCCCCACACCCAAGTAGTTCTGCAATTTACAGAAGAGAAAAAACAGCTTTGACTTTTTAACTCGCTGTTTTCACTGTGATTAACCAGGCTGTGTCCAGGCAGCTTCTGTGGCTTGCAGCACCCTTCTGACAGTACACTGAAGTCCGGCTTGCAAAAGTAACATTTTATGTCCTTGAAAATCCATGAGGATTTTTTGTGCGTTCCTGCAGTGAGTTATTTGGGACCATCGCCCTCTGTCTTGTCCTGTTCCAGGCCCCCCAACCTCTGTTGGCTGCAATGCCTCCATAGCTTACCCACAGGGTAGCGAAAGCTTGGGCCAACGTACTTCCAGAGACTGTTCCAAGAGGAAGCGTTTCTGTGATGAGCTTATGGATCTGGAGAGAGCCAATAAGCGGGCCCGGTACCAAAGACAGAGGCACTTATGGCTAGAGGAAAGGCGAGGTGAGAGGAAAGGCTCGAGCTGGCTGCACAGCTTGAGGACAGGGTTTCAGCTCAAGAGCAGCCATTTGCCTTGCAGTTCCTGGAACAGGACTGATGGCTCAGGAAGGAGCTCAGGAGAAAGAGCCGCTCTAGTGGCTGATCTCACTAATGGCTGCAAGAGAAGCGGCTCCTGCTGCATCACTTACCTCACGGTCTGAGTCCCCAGAGCACTAACCTGTGCTGCAGTCCAGAAACAACTTGGAAGACTCCATGTCTGAGTAGTCCATGCAATGGAGGCCCAGGAGCTGTTGGGCAGGGCAGCTCTGCCCCATGCAGTCCTCCATATTGACCCTTGCTCCTGTGGATGCCTCCACTCCCCTCCCCCCAGAATCACGTGCTTGCCAAATAGGGGAAAAAAAGGGAAAGGAGAACGGAGGTCCATGAGACATGCCATGGGAGGAGGTTTCTGTCTTGCACATGCTGTCACTGTTTGCACTTGTTCATGCACTTTGTTTGTTTTATTTTATTTTTTTCTGTACGTTTCTGTTACTGGTGTTTGGGTGTGGTAATGGCGACTGGCGATGGGCGTATGTTGTACTTTTCTAATACATACTCATAAATAAAGCTTTTTTATTTTATCAGGAAAATGTATTGCTATCACTGCATCACACCATACAATGTGTATTCGAAATCATAAAGGTAAACACACCATCAGGGACAAATAGGAATTAGTATGCAACCACGATTCCTCAGTATAGTTATCCACAGCAATCCATGCTTCAATCACTTCCTTACATCAATCCACACAGTGACGCAAACCCTGCCACCCACCCCCCATTCGATAAGTGGTTTATGTCCTTGTTTGGCAATTAATCCTTTGCCTCTCCCCAAACACTGAAAGCCCCCACAGTCAATGAGTCCCAGCCCACAAAAGCACATTTGTACAGGTACTAGGCTCTCTCTTCCATTGGGCCATGCAAGTCCATACTTTGGGAACACAAAGCATCCCTGACCTCTGTTGCCCAGATGCATCCAGCCCCAGCTGTGGTAGGTGCACTTTTTGGCTGGGTATACTGATTCAGCGTTCTCTTGCTCTCATTGGTGCATTCAGGGGGAAATGGCTCACCTTTGGCTTCACAAAGATTGCGAAGCGCACAGCAAGCCACAGTGATGTGGACAGCATTGCTGACACTTGAATCCAAATTGGTCTCTGGACATCTCCAACGGGATTTCAATCTGCCAAAAAAAACCATTCAACAACCCTTCTACACCTGCTGAGAGTGTAATTAAACTGTCTTTTGCCAGGGCCTCTGAAATCAGGGTACAGGTTCATAAGCCAAGGTGAAAGAGGGTACACGCAGGTTCCCGCAGAATAACAGTAGGGACAGTAACTCTGTTCATGACAACGTCGTTTGGTGGGAACAATGCCCCAGCCTGTCCATGAATGTAGACTCCCAAGCAGTGAAAAACCGTGGCATCATGAGCTTTCCCAGTACAACCCATGTTGACATTCATACATCACCCGCTTTGGTCCATAAGGGCCAGCACAGCAATGGAGTAGCACCCGTTGCGATTTCCATACTCGTGCTCCTTGAGGAGCGTAAACTATGGGCCCGTTGATAGCCCTGGTGCAGTTTAGAAACCCCATTCTCTCAAAGCCAGAAGTTACTTCAGAAATCTATTTTATGCTAGCCATCTTGGGGTAACCACACGCCTGATTGCCTTAGAAACCTAGGCCATCACTTTACCCAAAGCTGACTTTCCAACACTAAAGGGATCTGCAGCAGTCTGGGGTGACCAGCTTCCAGATAAGAGCACCTTCTGCCTATGTTTTTATGCTGGAGGACTGGGACAAGCTGCTCACAAAGCTCCAGAAATGTAGTTTTCTTCAGGTGAAAGTTCTGGACCCACTGCTGGTCAATCCAAGTCCTCATGACGATATGATCCCACCAGTCTGGGCTTGTGGCCCTGCTCCAGAAGTGATGGTCTACATAGGGGACATCAGCCGCTGAACCAAGTGCCATGAGCAACATCATCCTGTTTGAATCTGCCATGTCTGTGTCCTCCTTCTGCTCCACCAAGTGCCTTAAGTAGGCCAGAAAATGCCAGTGAAATGTCCGCTAGCATCGCATGGAAGTTCTGCCCGTTTCCTGAGACACGAGTGAAAGTTCAAGCAAGAGAAGCTCTTTCAAAGGCACCTCCTGCACGCTGCTGGGTCCAGTAGCTAGGAGCACAGAGACCAAAATGACAGCGTGGCGGGCTGTGTTGGTGGCCTGTTCAAACTTCCTGTAACATGCAGGGCGCACAGTCAAGTTTTCCCCCAGTGCACCAAGATCAAAGGGCTAGAGTGGCTATATTGCAAGTGGGCACTAGGGAGTCTGGGATATGGTTGATTTGAGTTGGGTCTGTGTGTTGCACTGTGGATGCCAGAACCCCAGAATAGAAAATTCTTAATGTGGGGTTAACAATCAGTGTAGACACTGAAACCCTGCAGGATCAGCTGATTTGAGTCCCACTAATCGAGCTTACATTTCACTGTAGACATAGTCTGTGAAGCTCAGTCTCCCTACCAAATTGGAGGATTGGGCCAAAAGAAATCTGATGAGGTTCAACAAGGACAAGTGCAGAGTCCTGCACTTAGGACGGAAGAATTCCATGCACCGCTACAGGCTGGGGACTGACAGGCTAGGCAGCAGTTCTGCAGAAAAGGACCTGGGGGTTACAGTGGATAAGAAGCTGGATATGAGTCAGCAGTGTGCCCTGGTTGCCAAGAATGCTAATAGCATATTGGGCTGCATTAGCAGGAGCATTGCCAGCAGATCACGGGAAGTGATTATTCCCCTCTATTTGACATTGTTGAGGCCACATTAGGAGTATTGTGTCCAGTTTTGGAAACCCCACTACAAAAAGGATGTGGATAAGTTGGAGAGAGTCCAGCGGAGGGTAACAAAAATGATTAGGGGGCTGGAGCACAAGACTTATGAGGAGAGGCTGAGGGAACTAGGCTTGTTTAGTCTGCAAAAGAAAAGAATGAGGGGGGAATTTGATAGCACCCTTTATCTGAAAGAGGGTTCCAGGGAGGCTGGAGCAAGGCTGTTCTCAGTGGTAGTAAATGACAGGAAGGAGTAATGGTCTCAAGTTGCAGTGAGGGAGGTCTAGGAGGGTGGTGAAGCACTGGAATGGGTTACCTAGGGAGGTGGTGGAATCTCCATCTTTAGAGGTCTTTAAGCGGCGGCTTGACAAAACCCTGGCTGGGATGTAGTAGCTGAAGTTAGTCCTGCTTTGAGCAGGGGTTGGACTAGATGACCTCCTGAAGTCCCTTCCAACTCTCATCTTCTATGATTCTATAACCTGTAGAATGAGGCTGATACATGGCGGCCTGTGTAAAGTGCTTTGAAATCTCCGGAGAATAAATTCAATATAAATACAAATGTTCCTTCGTACCCCTCCTCAACCTGAGTTAACGTGAACTTTTCTTTCCATGGCCAGACTTTTTAAGAAGAGGAGGACGGCACCAAAGACATTTAACGTTTCTCTGTAATATTATCATGCCTCTTGCATGACTCAAAGAGCCTCCGCCATTCCCTCCATGGTGAGAACTGGCTGGATTCACTTTTCTAGAGCCCTAGCATTTTCCCACAGTGCACCCAGGTCGAAGGGCTAGAGTGGCTACATTTCAGCTGGATGTTGTAATACCCTCTATTCTCTTGTTTTGCCAGGTTTAACCTGAAAAAAAGTCATATGTTGAACTGAACTCGAATGTTTAGTTGTGTGTCCGTTTGACATTAAACTCTATGTCTCTGAACTGACAGCCTGCCTCCTGCTCCCATTCTGGCCTATGGGCTGGGCTCCTTGGCCAAGCTAGCTATCCCATGAAGCACCATCATCTTCCCTCTGGCCAAGCCACCACAGTGCATGATGGGAGTCCCAGGAGAAGGTGAGCTCAGCTTTTTTTTACTTAGTTGTCAGCAGGACGTTATCCTGTCTATGGAACAAAAGTCTAAGTTAGTCTGTCGTCCTAGAAAACGTGCAGATGACCACTACAGTGTATTCTGGACATACTCAAGTATAAGAGATTATCACATCGTCCTCAGTGGCTGAATAGACACAGTACTGTTTCTTGTGTAGGGTTCATGCCACTTTCTTGGGGCCACAAGAGGATATAAGCTCTTACTCTACTGCCCTACCATGACTATTTCATCGGTTACCACATTAACTATGGAAGAAGGACACCATACAGACACATCAGCTGAGGACTGTCTTAATTATGTGGACTAATAATTTCTAGTGTTCTGCTCACTTTCTGTGAGGGGGTTAGTATCAGAAAACTTGGTAACTTCATTGCTGAACAGACATGAACATAACCTGCAGACAAAGAAAACTACCATGTAGGATTTTCTATCTAATCGAAACTAATTCTAGGGCGTACTATGGGCCCCATCACCAAAGTGTCTAACTACGGATCACTATGCACTCCCAAGCACCCTGAATACTTGCTCCTTAATCCCTTTTAACCTATTGTGTTAAAACAGATTCAAGCCATTGTAAAGAGCAAACTCTGCGGCATTTTCCGTTATTCTTAGCCAAAAATGTGGTCATGCATTCATTTGGAGCCCCAAAGGGGTTGTGATTTAACTAATTGAAAGCATCATTTGAAACGTGCCCTGCTTTGTAATAAATTGGTTTATTATCATTTAAAACCAGTGTGGGTCTTTTTTTGGTTTTGTTTTTCATTTTGATGGTGGCCCTTCACACATGAAAGTACATTTTCCTTCTTAAACTTTAAGAAAAACAGGAATGCTGAAGTTAACTCAGATTTGCATTGTAGAGGATGGCCAAAAAAATGCGTAACTGATCACGAATTTTATCTTCACAAACAGTCACTAATATTCACTGTTCTATCTATCTAGGATTCTTACATGGTCCCCATAACCTTAATATCTGTGCACTTCACAATCTTTAATGTATTTCTCCTCACAAAACCTCTATGAAGGATGAAAATTTTGTTATCCCCATTTTACAGATAAGCAAATGAGGCTTAGAGAGACTAAGTGACATGACCAAGGTCACACAGGATATCTATGGCAGAGCAGGGATTTGAACCTAAGTCTCAGGCTCCTACCCTAACTACTGGCCCATCCTTCTTCTCACCACTCCTCTGAGTGCATGACCCTTCACAACTTGCAAAACTGAAGCATCGGAAAGTAAAATATTTGGGCCCATGTCAATCTACATGAAAATACATCACAGTTCCCAACACAGAATCCATCCAAATGTTCAGCCACTGATATAGAGGCCAGTCCCTGCACTCTCTGCTCATCAGAAGAACTGTATGGCCAAGCCTGTAGCTAATATGGTTAATGCCTGGTATTAAGAATTTACTTTGAATTCCTCCTTGCCACTCCGCATACACTTCACTTCGTTCTTGTTATATTTTCTCCTCTCTGTTCTCTTCCTTGCTTTGTGTACTGTTTTAACTTGCAGATGGGGGTAAGTTTAGTCCATAGAATGCAGCATGTCTAGAAAACTAATTTGTAACAACCCTGATTTGGATTAAGTTTCCAGTTGTTTTGTGCTCTGTTTGCTGTATGTGATTTGTGTGAAGAAAGCCGGATACTTGATAGTTTGCCCCAGGTCCCAGTCATGCAGCTGTCAGGCAGTTATCATTCTTTCAATGGACAGCAGTCAAAGCAACTGTTCATCTTGATTTGTCTCTTGAACTTGACTGAAAAAAGGTTTGTGTTGGTTCCTTGATATGGAAGCAAGATCCAGCTCAGCCCTTACATAAGGTCAGGGCCTATTCATTATGAATTGCTGTGATCAGATGCAGGCACTTTCTTGGAAGGGGACAACTATATTCCTCATCTTAGATGTGCACTCATTTCCAACTTGAAAGGTTTTGTCTGATTTCCAGATGCTTGGAGCAATGACACAGACAACTAATGGAAGCTCTAACTGAATACTAGGGGTAAAATCCTGGCCCCACTGAAGTCAGTGAGAGTTTTGATATTGACTGCAGTGGGGTCAGGATTTTACCCTGTGACAGATAGTCTGAAACCAAAGTTATATTACATTATGCAACTTAAGAGGCTCATTTGCTGTGCAGCTTGTTCAGATGACCAGATTAGTCATAGGACAGGACTGAAGTAAAAGTGGGTTCAAAGTAATTCTTAATTCTGGCTTAATTCTGGGTCAAAGAAAAAAATGTATTGGAAAATGTAAGCAAGATTCTTTTCAGGCCTGGCTGAGTTCATTTGCAAACATTCTTACCACCCCCTTTTGTTTTTATACGCAGTCAGTAACTCAAAATCTGCTGACCCTTGAAACATGCTGTGTAAATTGCCCTCCCCGAGGGGCATGGTCACCTTTGAAAAACAAAAAACAATCAGAAAGTAATAAGTGACTCGAAACTGGCTGTTGTGCTTTTGAATAAAAACTTCACTGGGTCCAAACATTCACATGAACAGTTCCTTTCTCTAAGGGCAACATCCACTCCACCCACACAAAGCCTTAGCAATCCCCACAGGTGGGTTGTAGGGGGGATGGGAGGTGAAATCCACTCTCCTAACCTAGGGTAGAGTTAGGGTAGCACAACATTGAGTAGAGCTGTTGTGCTGCCCATCCACAACTCCTATTCCAGCTTACTTCTAAGGCCTGGAGTGGCAGGTGCAGCGCATGATATGCTAGGGTCAATGGATCTGTGTAAATGAGGATCCCGTTGCCTCTCCCCTTCCCCAACATAAACCAGTGTGGAGACACTTCCCATGGTGCACAAGGGGTGTACAGACAAGCCTGCGGAGCTACTCTCCTGTGTTCCTTCCTTGCAACCCCTATGTGTTGCTTAAATGGTGCAGAGCGCTTTTGGTTTGATCTCCACAACATGTGTGAATTTCAGCCTCAGTGTGTGTACTCCTATCTACATATGCACCTACTTTATGTAACAAGCATTGTGACCAAAATGCTCATGCCACTTTAGAGATTTAGGGCCATTGATATTTAAGGATTTCCTATGACTTAAGAGCACGTATCATCTTAAAGCAGCCTTAAGATACCCTAAGTCTGTAAAAAAGCTTAGGAATGGCTTCTAGCCTCTTCCTTAAAAACCAACTAAACATACATACAGATAAATCAAACAAAAAAGAACCAGGGAAATTAAATAGAACCCCCCACACCCTCCAAAACCTTTTGATGCAACTTCAATAATTTAAAACAGTCATAAAAACTAAGTTAATGCTCTTAGTAGAACTGGACAGGAATAATTCCAGTGGAATGAGTTTCTGATGGAAATGCCATTTCTGCAAAATAAATTTTTTCCATTGGTGTAACCCATAGTAGGGCTTGCCTGCTTAATTGCTTTTCTTACAATAAGATAAGATTCTTGTCCCAGAACCAGGCTACATGGAAAAAGTGCAAATTTAGCAAAAAAAATTGATTTTCTATTATGAAAATTTAAATGATGATTCCCCAGCTTCCGGGGAGGATCTTGTCAATTTCAATTGCTGCCTGAAATTGATAAGAGTCTTCCAAGCAGGCAGCCAAGGAGCTGCTGTTGGGGTGAAAGGAGGTGGAGAGGCTGACCTTGGGGAGGCGGAGAAGTGAGGCATTCAGCTTCCAGAAGCCCATCTGGAAGGCTATTGCAATTTCACTTGCTACTTGCCAGCAGGAAGATAAATAGATAAGAGGCTTCCAGAAGGGCTGCCAGGGAGCCAAAAAGCTCCTTTACAGTTCTCCCAAAATGGATTTTTTTTCTGAATATTTGAAATTTTGCCAAAATTCCATTTTGAGAGAACTGTAGGGTAAGGGATTTAGGGCTAGGGTTAGCGTTCCTAAGGGAAGGTCTCCCCACCCTACGGTTAGGGTTCCTATGGGTAGGGGAGCTGGGGCTAGGATTATAGGTTTCCTATGGGTAGGGGAGTTGGGCTAGGGTTAGAGTTCCTATAAGTTTGCCAGCCCGCCCTAGGGTTAGGGTTCCTATAGGTAGGCCTCCCCACTCTAGGGATAGTTTCCTATGGATAAGGGACTTGGGGCTAGAGTAAGGGTTCCTATAGCTAGGCCTCTCCGCCCAAGGTTTACGGTTCCTATAGGTAGGCCTCCCTGCCCATGGGTTAGGGTTTTTATAAGTAGGCCTCCCCGCCCTAGGGTTAGGGGTGCTATGGGTAGGGGACTGGGGGCTAGGTTTAGGGTTACTAAGAGTAGCGGACATGGGGCTATGCATAGGGTTCCTATGGGTAGGAGACATGGGGATAGGGATATGGTTCATATACGTAGGACTCCCAGCCCTAGGGTTAGGGTTCCTAGGGGTAGAGGACTTGAAGCTAGCGTTAGGGTTCCTATAGGTAGGCCTGCACGCCCTAGAGTTAGCGTTACTATAAGTAGACCGCCCCGCCCTACAGTTAGAGTTCCTATGGGTAGGCCTCCCTGCCCTAGGGTTAGGGTTCCTATGTGTAGGGGACGTGGGGCTAGGATTAGGGTTCTTATGGGTAGGGGACTTGGGCCTTGGGTTAGGATTCATATGGATAGCGGACAGGGGACTAGGGTTAGGGTTCACATAGGTAGGAGACCTGGGACTAGGGTTAGGGTTCCTATGGGTAGGGGACTTGGGGCTAGGGTTAGGGTACTTATAGGTAGGTCTCCCTGTCCTAGGGTTAAGGTTCCTACAGGTAGGGGACTTAGGGCTAGGCTTAGGGTTCCTATGGGAAGGGGACTTGGGCCTAGAATTAAGGTTTCTATGGACATGGGATATGGAGCTAGGGTTAGGGTTCCTATAGGTAGGTCTCCCCAC
>ML675616.1:40641815-40666727 GCA_007922155.1 Mesoclemmys tuberculata | reverse complement strand
TGGGGCTAGGGTCAGGGTTCCTATGGGTCAGGGACATTGGTCTAGGGTTAGGGTTCCTATTGGTAGGCCTCCCCACCTTGGGTTTAGGGTTCCCATAAGTAGGGGACTTGGGGCTATGGTTAGGGTTTCTATGCGTTGGGGACGTGGGGCTCGGGTTAAGGTTTCTATAGGTAGGCCTTCCTGCCCTAGGATTAGGGTTCCTATAGGTACGCCTCCCACCCTATGGTTGGGTTCCTATGGGTAGGGGACTCAGGGTTTGGGTTAGGGTTCCTGTAGGTAGGCCTCCCCACCCTACAGTTAGGGTTCCTATGGGTAGGGGACTTGGGGCTGGGGCTAGGGTTAGGGTTCCTATGCATAGGGAATTTGAGGAATTCCTATGCATAGGGTTAGGGTTCCTGTCAGTAGGCCTCCCCGCCCTAGGATTAGGGTTTCAATAGATAGGCCTCCCCACCCTTTTGTTAGGGTTCCTATAGGTAGGCCTCCCCACCCTAGGATTAGGGTTCTTATGAGTAGGGGAATTTGGGTTATGATTAGAGTTCATATAGGAATTTTTCTGGAACCCCTTTACACAAAAAGTGTGTATTTTTGACATTTTGTTCTGTTTCAGCATGAACATTTTTCAAAAGCCTGACATTTGTTATGGGAAGATATTTGCAATTTTTGGCCAGCTCTAGTTCTTATTGTACAGCAAGGTTAACTAGGGCACATTACATATATAAAGTCCTTTCTTTCCAAGTCTGTGCAACAAACTTCCCTACAAACTAAGAACCATCACAAACTTCACCAACTTCCATTCTAAGTGCCAGGACCATTTTCTGACCTGCTTTCTCTAATATAAACACAAAAACTGTTTGCACATTTTCAAAAATACAAAACTAAACCCTACCAAAACAAAACACTGTAGCACAGACACAATTCTCTTCCTCAGGAGAGGATGAGAAAGACAATAAACATGACAAATGTTAGTTATGTCAGTTAATGCACTATTGACAGGTGCACAAATATTACAGTGATGAGAGCAATATGAAAACCTATATAGACTAGACTATACTAGACTAGAATGAATATTTTCTACGTCTCATTTCATGTTAAATGTATTCCACAAAATGCTTCATATATGGAATATGCCTGAGCTCCAGTAAGACAGGAACATATAACAAGGTTACTTACCAGCAACTGTTGTTCTTTGAGATGTGTTGCTCATATTCATTCCATTATAGGTGTGCAATCACCACCATGCACTAGTTCCTGGAACTTTTTTCCCTTCAGCAGATCCCGTAGGATCAGCTCAGCACCCCCTGGAGTGCTGCGCTCATGCCACGGCACATAAAGCACTGCCGACCCTACAGCCTCGCAGTCTCTTCTTTCTGCCAACTCCAACAGCGGGCACAGGGGGCAGGTGTAGAATGGATATGAGCAACACATCTTGAAGAACAACAGTTATTGGTAAGTAACCTTGTTTTCTTCTTTGAGTGCTTGCTCGTATCCATTCCACTATAGGTGATTACAAAGCCATACCTTGGAGGCGGGTAGGAGTTAACTGTGATCTGCCCTTAGTATGGCTCTGCCGAATTCTGTGTCCTCTCTCGCCTGCTGCACGGTGGTGTAGTGGGACGTGAAGGTATGCACCAACGACCAGGTGGTGGTCTTGCAGATGTCCTGCAGGGGCACCTTTTCCAAAAAGGCTGATGCCTGGGCTCTGGTTGAGTGCACCGAAATAGCCCCTGGGAGCAGTGCGTTCGCCTGTTTGTAGCAGCACTTGATGCAGGCAGTGATCCACTTGGAGATGCGCTGGTTGAAGACGGGATCCCTTCATCCGGTCCGCCACAGTGACAAAGAGCAGCGTCGACTTCTCGTCCTGTCAATGTAGTAGGCCAGGGCCCATCTGACATCCAGGGAGTGCCATCTCTGCTCCTCCTCCGACCCATGCTGTTCAGGAAAGAATACAGGGAGGAAGATGTCTTGGTTATAATGGAATTGTGAGACCACCTTAGGCAGGAAGGCTGGATGGGATCTGACCCACACTTTATCTTTATAGAACACCGTGTAAGGGGGCTCCGAGGTCAGGGCTCTAATGTCGGAGACTCTCCTAGCTGATGTGATGGCTACCAGGAAGGCCACCTTCCACGAGAGAATGAGCAGTGGGCATGCAGCCATCAGCTCGAAGGGGTGCCCCGTTAGTCTGGAGAGCACCAGGTTGAGGTCCCAGGGGGACACCAGGTCTCGGACCTGCAGGTAGAGACTCTCCACCCCCTTGAGGAACCTAACTGACATGAGGTGGGAGAACAGGGATCTCCCTTCCATGGGCTGGTGGAAGGCCAAGATGGCCACCAGGTGCACCTTTAGGGAGGTTAACACCAGGACCTGGAGTTTCAGCTGTAGCAGGTACTCCAGGATTGCCTGGGTGGGCAAGAGGCTAGGCTGGATGCCCTGGGACTCCGCCCAACAAGTAAACCTCCTCCACTTGGCCTGGTATATAACCTGGGTGGAGGGTTTTCTGCTGCCCAGCAGAATTTGTTGGAGCTGCGCTGAGCAGGCTATCTCTCCCTCCATCAGCCACAGAGTCTCCAGGCCGTCAGGTGCAGGGCATCCAGGTCTGGGTGCAACAGGCGACCCCGGTCCTGGGAGAGCAGGTCGTGATGCCTCGCGAGTTCCATGGGCAGGGCGATCTACAGGTCCACCAGCATGCTGCACCAATGCTGTCTCGCCCATGCTGGGTCAATCAATGTGACGTCCTCTCTGTCCCTCTTGATTTCAAGAGGACCGTGGGCAGGACTGGAATCAGGTATCAGAATCGGAATCGCGTAGGTGAGCTCCCCCTCCAGTTGATGAGAAACACGTCAGATATGGAGCCCGGCTCACGACCCTGGAGGGAGCAGAACCTCGAGCACTTCCTCGAACAGGTCCAGTTGGGGAACACCCCACTTTTGGAAAATAGAGGTCGCTACCTCCTGGTGCAGTGATCAGTCGTGGCGGGGTAGAAACAATCTGCTGAGGTGGTCCGCCTTGTCGTTCCTGACCCCCGGGAGATGAGAGGCAGATAAATGAAAGTCGTGCCTCACCGCAAAGTCCCACAGCCGAATGGCCTCCTGGCAGAGGGCTGAGGAGCGCGTTCCCCCCTGCTGGTTGATGTAGACGTCGCTGCGGTATAGTCCGTCAGCATCTGAACCATCTGCCCTTCAGGAAGCTGAAGAACACCTTGCAGGCTAGCATCATGGCTCTGAGTTCTTCCACGCTGATGTGGAGGCTCCTCTCCTCCTCTGACCAAGTCCCTTGACTGCTCAGGTCGGCATTAATATGGGCTCTCCACCCCACGTCCAAAGCATCGGATATCAGGGTGACCGAAGGGGCCAGATCCCTGAAGGGGACCCCCGCCAACATCTCCCTCAGATTTGTCCACCATTTCAGGGAGGTTAGAACCTCTGAGGGAACCATGACTACCCTGCTCAAGGGATGTCTGCTCGGGGCACACGCCGAGGCCAACCAAGCTTGGAGGGGCCTGAGCTTGAGGCGAGTGAGCCTCACTACATATGTGCAGGCCGCCACGTGCCCTAATAGCTGCATGCAGTGCCTGGCTGTCATCGTGGGGCACCTGTATAACTGGCCAACGATCGTTGCCATAGCCTCGAACCGAGGTTGCGGGAGGAAGGCTCTGGCCTGGGAGGCATCCAGAGTAGCCCCAATAAACTCTATGCGCTGCACTGGGGTTAGAGTAGACTTCTGCTCGTTTATGAGCAGCCCCAGCTTGGTGCAGGTGGCACAGGTGAGGGACACACTGTCCTGGACGTGGTACTTGGATCTTCCCCTGATCAACCAATCATCAAGGTACGGATGCGCCTGCACCTCAAGTGGGCTGCCACCACCGCCATACACTTGGTGAAGACCCTGGGCGCAGATGACAAGCCAAAGGGCAGGGCTGAAAACTGATAGTGGGACCTAGCCACTGTGAACCGCAGGAAGCGTCTGTGGTTCGGCAGGATTGAGATGTGGAAATATGCATCTTTCAGGTCGAGGACAGCGTACTAATCCCTCGGTTCCAGGGCGGGGATAATGGAGGCTAAAGAGACCACGTGGAATCTTAGCTTTCTTATGAACTGTTTAGACGACGCAGGTCCAATATGGGCCTCAGACCCCCTTTCACTTTGGGGATGAGGAAATACCTGGAGTAAAACCCTCTCCTGCTCTCTTGCAGAGGAACCGCTTCTACCGCCCCCAGAGCTAAGAGGGCATCCACCTCCTGCAACAGAAGTTGCTTGTGGGAAGGGTCCCTGAAGAGGGACAGGGTAGGGGGGTGTCTGGGGGAGTGGCAGTAAGCTGGAGGACATATCCCCGAAGGACCACCTCGAAGACCCAGCGATCTGAGGTGATGCCCTGCCACTCGGGATAGAATGGTCTCAGCCTGTCAAGGAATAACGGAGATGGACCCTGGGAGCAAGTGATGGTGCCACCCCCATGCGCACTGTCAAAATTCCTTTTTATTATTGGGCCCTTTGGATGGTCCGTGCTGGGAGGCTGCAGAGGAGTTCGACCTGTTACGACGCCCAAACCCCCTGCTCCTATACCTGCCCCTGCCTGGCTGAGAGGCCCTGGGCGATGGTCTGGGCTGTTGTGGCGGGTGCTGTGTTGAAGGCCAAGACTGACGCCTCGAGGCCTGAGGGGTATAAAGACCCAAGGAGCATAAAGTGGCCCTTGAGTCCTTGATGGCATGTAATTTTTCATCCATCTTATCTGAGAACAGGCCCACCCCATGGGAGGACAGGCCCTGTATAGAGTTTTGGACCTCCTGCGACAGCTCTGACAACTGTAGCCAAGAGCAGGATCTCACGGCTACTGCAGAGGCAATGGCCCTGCTCACTGTATCCGCTGCATCGCTGCTGGTTTGCAATGCAGCTCCTGACACCATGACGCCCTCGTCCAGGATGGTGGCAAAGTCCCCAGAGAGGTCCTGTGGCAACCTCTCTGCGAAGCGCCGCATAGAGTTCCACAGGTTCAGGTTGTAGCGACCCAGCAGAGCTTGGTGGTTCGCTATGCAAAACTGCAGGGCCCCTGTGGAGTGTATTTTCCTTCCAAAGAGGTCCAGTTTCTTGCCATCCTTATTTTTTGGGGTGGTGTCTTGGGACCCCGGCCTGTCCTTTTGATTCACAGCATCCACCACCAAGGTCCCCGGGCCGGGTGGGTAAAGAGGAATTCAAACCCCTTCGCTGGCACGTAGTATTTTTTTCTCGGCATTCTTTGATGTAGGAGCAACTGAGGACGGGGTTCGCCAGCTTTAGGACCCTCTCGTGAACCAGCAAGGTTATCTTTGATGGCCCCTCTGAGCCCACCATGCCAAAGAGGAGATCCTCCTCCTCCGAGAGGTCCTTAATGTCAATGTTCAGGTTTGAGGCCACCCTCTTCAAAATCTCTTGATGAACTTTGAAGTCAATCAGGGGTGTCTTATGGTCCCTGGAGGTGGCCTCATCTGGGGAGGAGGAAGAGGACTGGTGAATAGGTCCCATCGAAGGACCTGCCCCGAGGTCCGTCTCCTCATCAGAGGAAGGGATCTTCTCTTCTATGCCAGCTGTGGGGAGCACCGGCTGCAATATCAGAGATGGGGCTGAGGTCATTGCTTGCCCCATCTGTGCTCCCCAAGGACCCCAGTAAGGCCACTGCCATGGGCCATGTGGCCATCCTGGTGCCTGCATCAGCATCGGTGGCGGGGCATCCTGTCGGTGCCGGTCATCCCTCGAACCGCTAGATGGGTGCCAATGGTGCTGTCTTCGGGTTCTGCTCTGACCTCTCGAGGAGCCCAAAGACGAAGAACGCTGGTGCTGGTGGGATTGGTGCTGGTGAGATGATTCCCACTCTGAAGATGATGTTCGGTGCTGTGGCACCGATGACTTGTGGCACCGTTTCCCTCCCAGTGATCGTGATCGGTGCTGCCTCCGACTCCTCGCTGCGGAGCCCGACCGTGAGGAATGAGAGCAAGAGGACAGTTTCATGTGGTGCCAACCTGGATCAGTGCCGCCTGGAGCATGGTCTCAAGGACTGATCTTGGGGCCGTGGAGATGACGAACTCAACAAGTCTGACTCGGAGCTAGGAGGGGAGCTCTCATGCTCTACCCTCTCAGCCTGTCTGGTGAAAGACCTCTCTTTCGAGCAGGGTCTCGACCGTCCACCGGGGGCACCCAGCGCAGGCTTTCCCGGGGACACCGGCCCTCTTCCCCTTGGCTGAGGGGGGCACGGAGGCGTGGGCATGGCCATCAAGTCCTGTGCCACCTAGAAAGCTGCCAGGAAGCTCCCTGCACAAAGGTGCGAGCCTGGATGCTGGCTCAATGGGCTGCAGTTCCAGCACCTCCGGGCTCGACCCCGACCGTGGCTGCAGTGCGGGGGAGCACAAGCTCCGTGCTCTGGAGTCGTCACCTCTTCTGTACCGAAGAGGGATGGTGAGAAGACTCCGGTG
The DNA here is from genome assembly GCA_007922155.1 of Mesoclemmys tuberculata. Taxonomy (NCBI): domain Eukaryota; kingdom Metazoa; phylum Chordata; order Testudines; family Chelidae; genus Mesoclemmys; species Mesoclemmys tuberculata. The sequence goes on along the minus strand of ML675616.1, from coordinate 40,660,285 downwards.
CCAACAGAGCACTCCACACTGAGGAGACGCTCGGTGCCGAGGTGGAATGTGGTGGCTCGGAGGCCAGTCCAAGAGCCGCCTCCATGAGAATAGCCTTCAGCCTGATTTCCCTCTCCTTCTGGGTCCGAGGCTTGAAGGCTTGACAAATCTTGCATTTCTCCCTCACATGCTGCTCTCCTAGGCACTTTAGACAGTGGTCGAGAGGGTCACTCACTGGGAAAGCCTTGCCACAGGCCGTACAAAGCTTAAACCCTGGTGAGCTGGGCATGGCCCGGGCTCTAAGCCCCCTTTGTCAGGAGGGCTTCCTAACTACACCATCTACTAACAACTAACCACTAACAAACAACTATCGATAACTAACAAGTCCAAAAGCAAGGGGAAAGCTACTTGCACGAGGCAAAAGATGTTCCAGTGTCCATCACAGGCGGAAAGAAGGAACTGAGGGGCTGGAGGATCGGCGGTGCCTTATGTGCTGCAGCATGAGCATGGCACTCCAGTGGGCGCCTGAGCCAACCCTACGGGATCTGCTGAGGGGAAAAAAGTTCCGGGAACTAGTGCATGGTGGCGAGTGCACACCTATAGTGGAATGGATATGAGCAAGCACTCGAAGAAGAAGGTAACTTGTCAAAAGCTTCCCCAGAGCTGCCTGGTTTGCTCTTCAAGTGTTGCAATTTTCATGCCTATACATAATACGCAGCTGTATCTTCAAAATATCCACAGCTTTTAATACTGCTACTTTATGATGCATGTATCTAGCCCTTTCTTCTTGTCTGCCCAGGTTATTTCTGGGAATTAATGTAGGGAGAGGTCTGTTATTATTATTCTCCTATTCCCAAAACCTTGGGGTAAGCAACTAAATTTAAACACTCATTTATAGTACAAGATTTTTTTTAAACCTCACTTAATTAAGAAAGTTTGTCCTTGGTGATGTGACTTAGTAGTTTGCACTATTTTATTTTTAATCTCAATTTCCATGGATGCAATTCGGCATATGACAAGAGTTTACAGGAAAGGAATTTAGCAACACTGATGAAAGGAGCCTCTAAGTCTGTCTTTGATGCTAACATATTTGTGTTTCTTATGTTCCCATCGTCTTATCATCTAGACATTCATCTTGTAGATCAGGAGTGCCTGGTAGATGTTTATTTATAACTCATAAGGGCTACAGAATTTGGCATAAAATATAGTCTGTGCTCAGGAGAAACTCAGGACTGCAATAACAATAATAACGAGGAGTGGTGAAGATGAAGAAGCTTACACAGATTTCATTTGCAATAAACATGCAACTGTGCACACTGTCTCCATCCCCCCACTTTAATAATCACTAAAAACTGTCACATATTTTAAGAAGTGAGCACGGAAACCTCTTTGTAACAGTATACATTAGGTAGACTTGGCGGGATTAGGTTTTTACTTGGTAAATATTGATTTTACTATACACACAAAAAACAGCACCAAATATTTACGTTGATAATTATCTAAACTTACAGCTAAGAAAAGTAAAAAAAGTGCTGCTTGAGAACTTATTAGTGTTTGATTTAAGGCTAGTTCCTTTGTATATTTTGACATCTGATGTTGACAATTTGTGTTTTAACATTTACGAAGCAGATCAGGGGAAGTGATTATTCCCCTCTATTTGGCATTGGTGAGGCCACATTTTGAGCATTGCGTCCAGTTTTGGGACCCCCACTACAGAAATGATATGGACGAATTGGAGAGAGTCCAGAGTCCAAAAATTATTAGGGAGCTGGAGCACATGACTTATGAGGAGAGGCTGAGGGAACTAGGCTTGTTTAGTTTGAAGAAGAGAAGAATGGGGGGCGGGGATTTGATAGTAGCCTTTAACTATCAGACATCCAGGGAGGATGGAGCTAGGCTGTTCCAAGTGGTAGTAGATGACAAAACTAGGAGCAATGGTCTCAAGTTGCAGTGGGAGCAGTCTAGGTTGGATATTAGGAAGAACTTTTGCACTAGGAGGGTGGTGAAGCACTGGAATGCGTTACCTAGGGAAGTGGTGGAATTTCCATCCTTAGAGGTTTTTAGGCTGTGGCTTAACAAAGCCCTGGCTGGGATGATTTAGTTGGGGTTGGTCCTGCTTTGTGCGGGGGGTTGGACTAGATGACCTCCTGAGGTCCCTCCCAACCCTAATCTTCATTGATTCTATGAATATCAACATCTATTGTCATTAAATAATTATTGTCTGACTTTCCTATCATCTGACCCCCCCAACTGTGAAAATGTTAACCATTAAAAATGGTGGAAAATGCTTAAAAATAAACATCAATATCATTCATCAAAATTATTAAAAAATAAAAATAAAAATCTAATTCTGCCAAGCCTAACAATAGGAAGGGAGCATTTGCTGGCACACTGGTGCAGCATTACCAGAGAGAAAGCTGGAAGGAGAGCTAGCATCTTATTAGCACTTTATGACCTAGTCTACACTTGCAGCAGCTTGTAGAATATGTGTAGTTGTACGTTGCAGTGAAAGTCTCTGGCAGGGAGGAAGCAGCAGGGAAAGGCTCCAGAAGCAGGGAGTGCCGAAGCCTTTCCCCTTTATCTCCCCACTGCCTGAACCTTTCCCCACTGCCAACGTCTCTCACTGCAGTAGGGAACAGTTCCCATAGTGCGGAGACAGTTTAGAATAGCAGTGTAGGTATAGGAGACACTGTTTGGGTGAATAGAGAGCCACATAAGGTATATACCATAGGTTCAGGCACTCTGCCCTAGTCTACTTGCCTAAGCTTTGCCTCTCTGGCTATACTGCTATTTACACCTGTGCTAGGTGGGCGTGCAGTGTCTGTATTCTACATGCCACTGCATGTGTAGACATAGGCTATCAGTGAACTCCTGCCCCCTATTGAAGTCAGTGGAAGTTTTGTCATAGACTTCAGTGAGCCCAGGATTTAACCACAGGTATTTTAAATGCTTGTGTTGGGAGATGGATGTCAAATAGGCACTCAGTGACTGACAGTAGGGTTACCTGCTTTTCACACACACCAGAATTGGTTACTCACCACAGTTATGTACTTAAAGTAATAATATATCAAGCCCAATACCAATAATTTATACTCTGCAGCTTTTTTTTTTTTGGTAGCATTAGAATAAGCAGACAGAATCTCGTAGAGTTTAACTACACCTATTTCCTTATTATATTGAAGATTTACTATTGGTTACCAAAAATGTGCCGTTTGTACCAAGTAACTTCTCAGACTCCTAGAACAGCAAGAAATTCTTCATTTAAAGTGTTATCTTGAGATGAATAAAAGCACTTGGCAGATTCTACACCCTCTGAACGGACCTGACAGAGTCAGACAAGTGAAGATAATGCACTGCGGAGAGAAATGCCCAATCTCCTCTGAGATAACAAGCCTGACATATTGCATTGCACTTCCTACAAGAGACTGTAAAGCAGCATTTTCATTTACAAATGTTTGGGAAGAGCCTCTTCTTTTAGGGCAAAATGTGTTACAATGAAAGAAGCAGCATCCAAAGACAAAATTCACAGGAGCAAAATTATTAACAGACACCAGACAAAAACAAAACAGCTACCTGTAAAAATGCACTGTGCAGTAGAAATTAGGATGCCGACAGTTTCAAGTACACACTTAAGACCAGCAAGATTTTGGAAATTTTGTTAAAGTGGCTGACGACAAAAAAAAGCAGCAGCTTTCATTCTTTTAACTATGTCTTTACCCCATCAGGTGGGATGAGAGTCAGTCTCTGTACAATGCTACAACATATCCATAACCCACGTGCATCCGGATAAAGACATTAGACTTGATGCCATTATTTACGGTGAGGGAGCATGATTGACATGTAGAGCACCTGCAAGGACCACTAAGTAAATCTGAAAGGCCCAGACCCAGTCCTCTGATCAGAAAGGCTACATATTTTACACATATGAGGTGAAATCCTAGCCTCGTTACACTTAATAGAAAAACGTCCATTGACTTGATGTGCAATGTGCAGCTGTTTATTCAGAACAAAACTTGGATCATAAACATGCAGGGGTATCCAGAAGAGGTGACCTGCACTTCCCAGCTAAAATAATAGCTGCCGGTCACTGCTACCTATGGATAGCTCATGCAACCTGATTCCAACAACCTATTAATTACCTCAGCTGGACATCACGATAAGGCAAATCTTCTGTGTATTACTCAACTTACCTCCCGTATCCAGGATTCTCCTTTATTTATTGCCACCCGTGTAACTATTAACCTTGTTAACATGGTTACGGGTGCCTTGCATCCTCCCAGAACAGTGAGTGCACCTAGCTTGAAACCTCGGAGAACTAGGAAATACAGCGTTAAAATACACAGCAGCTCCATCCTACAACCTTAACTCTGCCCCCTGCAGCTGGCAAGAGCCCTGGGGATAGACTGTAAGTATGTTTCAGCCGGGGCTGTCCTATTATAAGCAGACTTGAGGAATGTCTCATTTTAGGTGGTGTGCTTGTGCCCCATGGACTTGTATTCTCCCATTCATCTGCAGTTACTCCAAGTGCCCTTCACTGCATCAAGGACAGCTGTATGGACTGCCCCGGGGATTACTTGCAGCAGGATGTCATGGCTCACCCTGTGACATGAGGAGAGGTACCTCTGTGTCCAAAGGGATCAGGGATCCCTTGTTTCTGAGCTGAGTTATGTGGGTTGTGCAAGCAGAGGTGCACAATAATCTAGTCTCGCCGTGGGGTTTGTAGCAGTCTGGTACCATGCATGACAGCGCACGACAGGGCAGAGGTAAGGTCAGGTGATGTTCTAGAGAGAGTCCGGAGGATGAAGGTCCAGGGATGGTAACATGTGGCAACCACTGGAGTGGATTGTGCAGTGGTTGAGTATAGGCCAGGTGTAGCTGATGTTCACTAACACTGCCCCAAATGCAACTTTTGCCTTAGTGAGGATGTGGTCTGACAGCTTCTTCTATGTTTTCCTGTGCTGTGTTCCCTCCCCACAGTGCACCATCTCGTCGGGAATGTACAATGGCTGTAAGGAAAAGCACCACTCACAGAGGGCTGGGAGAATTAAGGTTGCAGGGTGATGCTGGGGCATACAGTAACTCTTTAGTCCCTGGTTTTAAGAAGTTTCCGTATGCGTGCCGTCGATATTCTGAAATGGTGCAAGGCACCGTCAGTCAAACCTAACTGTGTCAAAGATGCTTTTGGGCAGTGAAATTCCCTTGGTGGTGGTGGTGGTGGGGGAGGGGTTGGTTTGTTTTTTGGTGAAATGGTGGTAGTGAGGAGGTCACAACTGTGGTCATGGGAGGCTTCCTGGGAACAATTCACTGCCACTCAGCTACCAGCTGTGCCCACCTCCTGGATCCTCCATGCCACTAACCCTGGTTGTGACCCACCAGTTTTCAAGGCATTCTCCATATGCACGTGGATAGTAGAGCATTTTGATGATTAAAATCTGCTCCTTGCTGAGGGAGGGCAGCTGTGTCTGAAGAACCCTTTGACTGAATGACCCCAGCGTGCACAACTCCTGGCCCTCATGCATCCCCACCACTGTTAAGATTACACCAGGAGTTTCATTTTAACAGGGGTGAAAAAAGGTCTGCAAAACATTTCCTTTTGTGTAAGAGTATCATGTTAAACTCTTTAGTGCAGTTTGTGCACTGCTTGATTTTTCTACTGCAGTTTGGGGGGGGAAACCATCATCCGGAGGTCGCTATGAGACTAAAATTTTTCTAGCTTCCATTTTCTTTGGAATCTCTTTTTCCAAGGAACTACAGCACTTGGAGAATTGAAATAGCTAGGTGTGAACTCTTGATTGGTGTTGACTGGATGAATTGTTATAGGAAATTGAAATGTATTTCCTGTGTTTATTTTCATGATAAATGTAAGTGACAGTTTTGACTGATGACAGTATTTTGGCATCACATTGGTCAATGATAATCTTAATCCAGTCCCTATAATAGGGCTGTCAGTTGTGAATGCATTCCTTGATACTCAGCAACCTCTTTAAATACGCTGACAGTGGTGAGTCGCAGCTCTTTGGTTTTGGCTGATCACACTCGGTCCCACTATTCAGCGAAAGGAACATGCAGCACAAGTGATTACGTACCCCTAATGCTGCTACTTACTAGATTCTTTCACCTTCCCTCTCTTATGTTAATGCTACTTTCCTTGGCAATGATGCTAAAGTAAAATCTGAGTCTGCAGTTTGAATTTTAGAGCACTTTGAAATATTGTCTCTTAAACTAGAAACGTTGCTCTTAGGGCAAAACTTCCAGAAGGAGCCCCTTTAAGCATGCAGGCAGAGAGCAACTAATGAACACAAGACACATACTGAAATGCTAGCTAATAGCGTCACAGAGATTGATCGGGCCACTGCAAGTACCAACTCCAGCAATCACGGGCAACATTGAGCTTCCTGCTAACCCCCCTGTGGTCAGCTCAATAACACAACAACCCAACAGTAAGATAAGGATATCGCACCACTGACTGGTGGAGGCGGTGTCTACACTAACCATTACAGTACTGAGAAAGCTGACAAAGGCAGGACTCAAAACTCACAGCATTCGAGGCTGTCCAGGTTCATTGGCCATTGAATGTCACCTTGAAAAAAACCACACACTCTATCATCAAGATGCAAATACTCCAGCCTGCAACAGAACCAAATTCCTGCTGCACATTCGTATATGGGGTTTTTTTGACTCATCAGTTTGGCTTCAGCCATGTTGTAGAGCCAATTTTTACCCTGTATGACTTTTAAAATATTGCTTCCCCAAAGAGGCAGTGGGTGTCAGACATGAGTTGAGCTCAATCCTGTGAGGGTGATATCTGTTTTGGGAGGATCTGAGCCCACATTTGAGCCCCTGGGCTGCCCAAACTTTGCAATAACTGTAAAATGTTGATGTCATTTGAATTTTTTAGCATATGTGGGAGTTGTATCTCAAGAATGCTTTGCTCAAGTTATCTCAGATATAGAACAGCCCCTGCCCCATGATGCACAGCAGTTTTGGAACAAACCACATACGCATGTGACTGTTAGAGCACTTAGAAAAACGGGCTGTTAAACAGTAAAGTTAGCCTCCCCATTAACTATAGAGGTGCTACTGCACTTCTACAGTACCCAACATGTTCAAAAGCTGGTCCTAGTGGGACAAGGCGTCAATCACTCATGGCTCTGATTCTGCTGCCCTTCGCTCCCAGCAAAACACCCACAGGAGTCAGTGAAATCACTGTGATCTAAGCACATGCACATGTAACATGAAAACACAAAGTGATTCTGGCATGGCTTGATGTGTGTGTCACCTGAGGCAGGGACTCTGTCTGCCTCTGTTTTCAATACAGCACCATGCATGCTGCTGGCACTCAGCAAATAAGCAGGCAAACAAGAGTTAAAGATGCAGCAGATATTTTTCTAATTTTGCCCTGAAGAAACAGCTATGTCTGTTAGATCTGGAACTCTTAGCCTTTTAACACCTGCACAGCTAAAATACAAATTGTTTCAAGTTCATTTTCCTGTACATCTTTTCTTCTAGTTTGGTCTTCGCACCTGTTCAAAGTCCAATTTCCTAGTGTGCGATCCAGAGTGGGCCAAACCATTTAAAAAGAAATATAGAAACCAACGGGGAGGTGCACCAGCACTTCAGACTTGCATTGGTATATTCTACACTTCCCTTTCCTGCCTCAGTGAGGAGCTTCTTTGTTGCACCCCGGCTCACAACCGATGCCTGTCTCTTGTTCAGTGTGCAATCTCTAACACACAGTGGAACTGGGACTTCTCCAACTCCCCCTCAGCCTGGTGCTTGTCACAATGGATTTGGTAACCCAAGCCCTCCTGCAGAGTAGGGTGCATGGTTGAATAGTGGAGGACATGGAGACAGAGCAGTGACCCAAATTGCTTAGGAACCACTGATATAGAGTGTGCTTCGGTGGGAAAGGACATACAGCCATAGACCTTGCTCCATTCTTGAGAAGATAATAGCATCAGTGACTCATGTTGCATCATCTTATTGATTGAATCCTATTAAGTCCATTTTGGGGGAATGATTTGATTGTCTCATTGAAAGCCCAATTGGAAACTACTGTTCCCTTCGCCACAAACCCACTAAAATATTTACATTGTTGGTTCTCCTAAGTATATTAAAGGCCAGGATTTTGCTTGTGGAGAAGCAATATTATCTCTCACTCTTGTACTGAGTTGTCCTTCTGACGTTAGGCAATAAAGAGCAAAGGAAAGAGTGAGGGAAATATACGTAAATCCAATAATGATGGTAATTTTTTACCTTCAAAGAATGAATGTCAGAAATCAAATCATATACGTGTGGTGATTCAAGCTTACCTGTGTCCCTGTCTCTGATGCAGTAGTCTGGGGAGTTTTCAAAGTATACCAGGTCATTCTTGGTGGGCTTCTTAAATCTCTTGTTAGCCACGGTGAAACCAGTGCCATCTTGATTCATGACCACCTGAATCGCACCATTGTATTTCCTCCACAGATAATCTCCTGTTTTCCTAAAGTCTGTCATGGCCAGCCAGCAGGTCCTCAGAGTACATGATCCACTCACACCATGGCATTTACACTCCTGTTTCAAAAACCGTTTCACAGCCTGCCAGAAAAGCCAGTGAAATATAAACATGTAAAATGGGCTATATTTCAATGTATGGTTTTTTTACTCTCCTTCCATTGACCCTGCAGCCTCAGCTTTGTAATGGCTCCTGTAATCACAGTCCGGCAGCAGCGAGTCACCCTCACATGGTTAGGCCATTCTGCTGAGTTTACTCAGCTATAGCGACAACCTTCAGGATTGCTGCTCTCTCCTCTCCCTCTGCTTTCAGTCTTCCTGAAGATCCAGGCAACACTACTGAGAACTCACTTCCCTCCTTACCAGACCTGATATCTGGGATGGAAATTAAGTTGTAGCAACAGAACACAAATGCCTTGAAGCCAGTGGGAATGTCTATGTGTAACTGAAGGCAGAATCTGGCCTCTGGGAAATGTTACAGGGGTTACTGTCCTGTCATTCAGCTTGGGGTAACACCATACCAGACCTGTCTATCTCACTTTTTATGAGGTCACTCATTTCGAAGAGCTCCTTCGCTTCACTTAAAATTGGTCAAAACATTGTGAAATTCACAATTTCAACTAATTTTTTCATCAAAATTTCAATGAAAACACGGGTCAAAATCCAGTATAAGCATGATTATAGTAATTTTGCTGTTTCTCATCCAGAGCTAACCATGGTATCTGAGTGCCTACCCAGAGCTACAGAGAATTTCTTAAACCTGGCTTAAAAATTAACCTTGTTTCCTAATTTTATTTTACACAGACAATAAAAAGTGTGTCTTGTCATTAGACTAGAGCATCAGATGTGAGCTAATCATTTTTATCTACACAGCATTTTAAAGAAAAATATTTGTATAACTCCCAGTTTTACAAATATTTTTAGAAAGGTTTATAAGAATCTTATTGCCTTGTACTTGAGGCCTTCATCATCACCATTCACTTAATGATTGGATAGCATTAAAGCAGTCTCAGCTTCATGTCAGGCATTTAATGTATTTGTATGGACATTACCGAACAAATAATGCATTAATTAATTGATTAATTAATTAAGTGATAAGTCATAGCACATAGAACCTTAGATCTATGACAGTTACATCTTTGGAAGTCTACTCTCAGGATTCATTAAATTCATGTACTTTAGAGATTGTGTTGCCAGCGGGAGGGGGGGGAAGAGGGGAGGGGAAGGCCATATTAATGGAGTTCGAGTAGAGTTCAGTGGCCTTTTCCAATCAAGAGCTTTGTAAAGAAGCTACAATGTATTACACACCCAAAGTAATAATAGACCATCATGTTTGGTTTTCTTCTGTAACTGGCAAACGATTTATTAGATTACTCTGATTCAAAATTTGGTTTGAACTTCAAACCAGTCATTGACATTCTCACAGTCCTACCTTGACTAATGAACTTATTATTACAAAACAAGGTCCTGATTCATCAAGGAATTTAAGCACATATCTAACTTTTAAGCACTGAGTAGAAATTAATGAGACTGCTTGGTGCTTAAAGTTAGGCACATGTTTAAGTACCTTACTAAACAGGGACTTCATACGTCAGAAGCCACCCATTAAGATATAGGAGAGTTTTTTTCTTAAGTGATGCTCAGAAAATGATTTACAATATAGCCCTTCATTTGATGCATATGGGATGTTTTGATTTACTAAAACGTTAGGGCCTAGTTTTTAAAGGGACCACAACCTGGCCTCCTATTTCGCTGATGAAAAATAATTGTGGACACAATTCACACCATCTAGACCTGTAACTGCCAGATTTGTTGATACACTTCAGTATCTGAAGGACACCAAATTCTAAATCTAAACTACTAAACTGGATTAAAAAAGGGAACCCCCTTCTAAATATCAGGTTCTAAAGAGTAAAGGGATTTGCTTTATAACCCTGTGGTTTCTTGACAAGTTTAAATTTAAAACATTTGCTGAAGTCTCTTCATTGATCTTATGTCCCAAACCTATTCACTTACTAGGTGTGGTAGTACCTTTCCAGATAAATGTTATTGTTTGTTTAATTTTTTAACAGTTACAGAGATCCTGAAATGATGCTCCCAGCCAAGAAGCTGTTACCCATATAAAATCATGAGCTGTTTTATAAATAACAATCCTTTACAGTCAATCCTTTATGACATGAGTAATTTCACTGATCTCAATGGGACAACTATTAACTGTACATAAAGGTATGTGTATGTGTGTAAGCCTTTGCAAGATTGAAGCCTTAGGTGGGCATGTAAGTGGTGCTGTAGATTTTCTGCACAGTGAATTTTATCCCACATGCATTGTTGAGATATGTTAATGAGTCTCGAAAGTTAACATCCCCGGAATGATACATTTCCATTTTTTGTAAGTCAAGGAATTTTAGGTCTTTTGAAGAAAAGAAATTGCAATAAGTAGGAAGTGTCACACCCACCTTCCTTCCAGCTCTGTTGTTGTGAAGGTTCATTAGTGCTCTGGCATCTTTTCCCTTCCTTTCTTTGGCATCCACAAATGCTCTGGCAAATTTGACACCATAGTCAACGTTATCGCTGCAACCACCCCAGTCAAAGTGGCCCTTGTTGTCCCTGGCAGATCCTTTCTTCTTAGGATCACAGGAGCATGATTTTAATTCTCCTTGACTACATGCCCTTGTGATAGCAAAAACAACTCCAGCAGAGGAGATGGCATACACAAAAGCAGACTCCCGGCTACCTGAAACAAGAAGGCTAGCCTTAAAATCATTGAAATATTCCATTTGACTTGCTACTTCTCTTCCAGATGGTTTTAATGGTTAAGCTCCATTTACACTGGAATTTACAGTGTACAAAAGAGAAACTGGGTTGAATTCACACCTGGTGTAATTTCACTAGAGAATTACATCTGTCTTAAATTTGGTCCCCTTCTCTAGTAAAAGCTAATTAACAGAAGTATTGGGTTGGGATGCATTACAAGTTTGTTACTAGTATTTATTAATAAACTTTCATTGGTCAGTTATGTTGTACACATACAGTTTTAGGACAACTGGTTTTAATGGATTTTTAACATCTTTGGCTGTACTGTAAGAAAAAAAGCTTGCTACCTGGATGCCAAGCCTGTTCACCTTATGTATGCAAAGAAGAACCCCTGAAGCCAGTAGGACTAGTTGTGGGATTATGAGGAGTAGGATTTGGCCCTATAATTGCACTTTCACATGCCAAGTACTCGTACTGTTCTATTTTCTGATAAGATACTTTATCACACTACAGACTGTGCCCTCTCATAAGCTGAAAGATACGTATTTTAGCGCAATAGCTACATAAAATTCTTTTAATAATAATAGTAACTCATAATACACAGCTGTGCTGTACTGACAGATATCAAATTCTTTAGGGTCTTGATACACTTTTGCTTTCAAGCCGTGCTGTATTTCATCATTAGTCGGTATACTTATTAATGGTTGCCACAATAAGCACATTAACAACTTGAAGAAAAATTGAGCTCTCCAGTTTGAAAACAGAAAACATTTAGGTGATATCAAGAAGCCTGAGGTTTTTTAAAGTACACTGTATGTCAATAATAACTGGAAGACCGAAATACAGTTTAGTATTGAATCTCTCGCTCATTTCAGAATTCAAGTTTGCTCATTTCAGTTACAATTTTATAACAGTGGGCAGAAAATGGCTACACTGCATTTGTTCTGCCAGTCTTATTATTAAAAATCAGGAAACCATATCTACATCATATTAAATTACACTTACCTCAGCCATTTAAAAAAGTATCATTCAGTCTACTTGAAATAAACTATGTGACTATTTGCATTAAGTAGTAATCTGTGTTTTCCAGATTAAAACACAAACACCAAATGACTGTTTTGAAAAGTAACTCAAACAGCCAATGGACAGCAAAGGATTACAAGTGGCACAAGTGAGACCATTTGCAAAAAAAACATTCAGAAAAGTAAGTTTGTGCTGAAAAGTGCAGTCTTCAAAGACTATATTAAAGCTAGAATGGGAAGGTGAGAAATGCACCTTCAGGCAGGCTAAACCCACTAAGAATAAATTGGAATCTATCTTTGAGGGCTTGTTTTCACTACAAACTTTTATCATGTTAAAGCATGTAAATTTGACTTCAAAGAGTCAAATTAGCTATCACAATGCTGACCATGACTTTGTAATAGGTGTAGACAAGAAAAAAACTGCATTGTGTCATCTAATCATGAATGAAACCTAGTGGGAACAAGGTATCAGTCATGATTCACTGACTTGACTTACTAATATTTAACATTTATCTTCCAGTAGCATCTAGAAGCCTCAACCAGATGTGGGCTGCATTGCACCAAAGTGCTGAACAAGACTTGGTCTTTTCTGCTGTGACCACAAAGAAATGATAAAGATAGTGTGCACTAACTTGGCTTCTCACACTCGTGGTCTAACACAATAGCCTTTGTGAAAAATTTTTATTCGGAAAGTGCAAATAAAACATTTAGACATTCCTGAAATAGAAATATTTGTTTCGAGTTTGTTGCACTGACCCCAACCACTTGATTTTGAGTTATTTCAACATTAAATTGTATTTTCCCGTTGTGACACATTGCCTCCTGGGAGTTGTTGTTCAGGAGCCTGATGCCCCCTGGCTAGGTTCAGCAGAGTTTTTGACACCCATGATGTGCCATGCAGCTTTGTCAGGTGGGAATCTATGTTGCCACCATGAATTAAAATATTCCATTTTGATTTTCCTGATGGAAAAAAAATTCAAAAAATTAAAATTTTCCCATGGACAATAAACCCTAGGATAGTGGTTTTTGGCATGAAGGCCACAGATATGATTTTTACAACCCTGAAGGGTCACCAGTCTCTGCCAGCAGACTCCCCTCCCCCACTGCTGCCAGACAGAAGGAGTTTAGGGAGGAGGATCTCCTGCCTCCCTGGCTGCAGCAGGGAACCTGTAGCCCTGTGCACTCCACCTGGGCCCCTAGGCAGCGGCTCCCTTTGGCAGTCAGTGGGATGGGAGCGGTGAGCCACTTTGAAAGACCATGTGGGCTTGGCCCACGGGCCATGGGTTGGGGAATCACTGCTCTAGTGGGACCAAGATTCAGCCATGATTCCCATAGAAAATTTCAGTTTTGTAGAAACTTCATTTTCTGTTGGAAAACTTTTGCAATGGAAAATTCCTGACCCAGTCTAATATACTCAGATATCCCTTGTAAAAATAAATGGCCCTGTATGCCATATTGACCCTATCTACACAATTTATATTAGCTGTGTGACATGGCTGACCAGTTAGTGACATGGCTGACACTAAACAGGAGGTACAGTTGCCACTTCTGAGGTATAAAACACAAGGCTATCTACCTGCTTCCCATACTGCACCACATACAGCCCTGGGACTGCCTTTCTCCCTAGCCAGGGCACTATCTCCTCAACCCACCCTGGGGGAAAGTGTGACACTGTCTGGAATATAAGTGACCATTTATAATATTATTGATCTCAGTGTTGCAAAATTACAATGAATCTTACAAAATATGCGATGTCAGGTACCGTTGGAAAGGTCATAATTTGCTAAGTAGAATAATATTGTCTATATAATATCATAGAATCATAGAAGTTTAGGGTTGGAAGGGACCTCAGGGGGTCATCAAGTCCACCCCCTTGCTCAAAGCAGGACTAACATACTAACTGTATGTATCAGTTTTGTGTTATGAGTTCTAAATACGTCTTTAGACACACTTGTGCTGTGTTTCTGGGTGACACCCCCAGACAGGATGGTAGCAGCACGAAGCCTGCTTAATGGCCCAACAAGGGAACGCAAATGTATAATGAATCTACTGAAAGAACTCAGGAGCTAAACCTTATGAGTCACCAGGACATGTGAGAACACGTCTATGGACAGGGGACTCTGAGGCTTTTCCATGCCATGTGCTGTGAGCTTTGTTTGAAACAAGCCACATGGCAGATGCAGCTTCACCTCCGTCGTCTTGTCTTCAGTCCCGCTTCTATCTCCAGATCAACTCACCTACAACTGAAGCAGTGAAACAAAGGACTGAGAGCCATCCAGTTCCTAGATATGCACCAGGGGAACTGTACAAGCCCGCAAAACGCCACAATTTTGCTGGGAATCTGATATATATGGCTTTTAAAGTCATTTGTATTTATCTGAATGCTTTGACCATTTAACATCTCCCTTATTATTTTTTCTTTCCTTTTATAATAAACATAGTTTTAATTACTAAAGGATTGGCTGGCAGTGTGGTAATTTGGGTAAGATCCAAACTTATATTGATAACCCTTTGGGATCAGAACATTTTTGGTAAAGGGAATAGAGTTTTAATAACTTCTCTCTTTACTGGACCTAGTGCTAATTGGGGCCAGAGACTGAAATGCAATAAAGGGGGCTGTGTATTTCTTTTTTGGGGCTTCTTGATAACCAGCGTGGGGAATCAGGAGCACTGTTTGTGACTGGTTGGGGAATCTAACTGCAGTGTTAGCCCCAGTTGGGGAGAATCTGCTTTCTTTGCAGCCTTCCCTAACCTTGGCATTTTCAGGTTGCTAACGTAGGCACGGATGGGTCACAGAGGGCACCAACCCCTATGGACTCCTGCTCTCAGGGCTGCCCCAGGTGCCAACCTTGCCAAACAGGATGCAGCGCTGGCTGGATCCATCTCATTCCTGCCCAGCAGTGACCCCCGGTGGTGACAGCCGGTACCTAAGCAGCAGTGACTGGGTGCTGCCAGCCTCAAGCTCCCCCTGTCCTGCTCATTGCTCCCAAGCTGCCCTGCCCCATGGCTCTCAGATGCCCCAGAGAGCTAGTGGTCCCTCTGAGTAGACACCACCACTGATGGCTCCTCCCACTACACCCACCAGGGGGTGGGGAGCCTGCAGGGGCATGACTGACAAAAAATCAGGGCTTTTAACATCCCAGAAGACTTGCAGATTTCCCAGGACAGCTACTTAAAATAAGGGATGATCCCAGGGAAACCAGGACAGGTGGTACCCATAAACATGACTTGCGTCCACAGGTAACATGGTTAATGCTCTGTTAGCAACCATGGGGCCAACCATGCGTCTCCGTGACTGCAGACATGGACTGGCATACGGTTGTCTTCCTGTTTAGATGGGACCTCCTGCCATAGTGTGCATCATAGAGTTTAAGGCCAGATCATTTAGGCTGACCTCCTGTATATCACAGGCCACCAACACCACCCGGCACCTGCCAACAACCAAAATTAAATCATAACATTACAGCCCACAGGCACTGGCGTACCGGACCGTGGGTCTCTGGCACCCAGGGGCTAATGCTTACGTTTGTCCTCTCCCCCCGTTAGTGCCAGAGGTGGCAGCGCCCCACAGGGGAGGGGTCTGTGGGCCTGTTTCCCACTGTCCCCCACTCCTTCCCCGCTGTGGGGGTGGCAGGTGCGTGGGAAGCAGGAGTGAGAAAGAATGGGAAACAAGCCTGCAGACTTCCCCTCTCCCGCCACAGGGCACTGCCGCCAGTGGGGTGGGGGGACCACAAATGTAAGTATCAGAGGGCCACCTGGCAGTGGGATGTGTGCAGTAGAGCCCTGCCTTTGGCTGCCTGGCCCCTGTGCTGTTGGGATCCTCGTGGCTCCATCCTTACGCCCAGCGTGGGGGCAGAAGGGCCTGGAGGACAGGTGGTGGAGGGACTGGGTAGACAAGGCTGCTAGGGATGTCAGTAGGGGGCGGCTCCTCTTCCAAGGGTCCAGCTGGCGCCCCCCCCAGGCCAGCACCATGGAGCATGGGCCCCCTGCACCCTGCCGCTTCCCTCACTACACCCCTGCCCACAGGAGACTAGCCAATTGTGTGCCACAAGCAGAGAATAGAAGAGGGCGCGGTGCACCAGCACCTGAGACCCCTGTGATGGCAGGGAAATGATTACATGAGATGTACCTAGACAGTCTTGGCAAGTGATCCACACTCACACAGTGCAGAGGAAAATGCCCCACCCCAAAGTCTCTGCCAATCTGACCTAGGCAAGAATTCCTTCTCAGCCCTACCCACGGCGATCAGTTAGACCCTGAGCATAAACCAGCCAGCCAAGCACCTCAGGGAAAGAACGCTCATTGCCACCTCAGTGCTGCCTGTGCCCGTGTCACTGGTTTGACTTGTGAATGCTCTGCGTGGCAGCAGAAATCCCAGGTGCATTGCTCCACTTGGTGCTGGTGACACTCGCGTGGCATCCTAGCTCCTGCTGAGGCAATTTGGGATGGCTGCTTAGATTTTCCCGGAACGCACCGCGCCAAACGCACTTAGGCAACGTGGGAGATGCCGACACACCAAACTCAGCTGACACCTGTTTGGCCAATGACAAAAGGCTGCGGTTGGGAAGTTTGCCATGGCGGGGCCAGATGCGACTGTCACGAAGTGTTTACAAGCCCCCACTTGTGCTGGTAGCCAAGATGGGTCCTTGTGCACCAGGGTGAGGAGGGGGGTCAGGTAAAGCAGCCATGTCTGTATTCTGAAGGTGGTCGCTTTGTCAGCTCTAAACAAGCTGCCCCATACAGGAGATGGTGGAGGGTAGTGGGGTGCCATTGTTCGTTGTTGGCCACACTATGTGTGCAGTGCTCCTGCAAATCGACTAGCCGAGAAGGGTGGCAGAGGAACACGGGCTGCTTTTCTTGCCCATAGCGATCCACAGACGAAACCACACATCCCGGTATGAATTTCTTCCGCAAGCAAAGCTTCCTCTGAAGTCAGAGGAATTTTGCCCAAAGGCTACGGGGTCAGACTCCAGAGGCTGTGAAGAAATGATTGTGTTTGTGCTTCTCTCAGGGCATTTTAAACAAGCCAGCGAGGAGACGTTTTAAACAGAAATATTGACTCGGTTGGACAGCTATTAACTCCAGTCTCCATTCCCTCCCACGTGTCACCGACAGATGATAGTCAGGACTTTTGTGCACCTGCGCGTGCAGCCGAGCCATCTCAGCCATACCTCACTGAGCGGAATTTGGCTCTAGTTGCCTCCTTGCACGCTCGTGTTTTTGTACAAAGGCAAGGCACAGCTACACGTGAGTTACCAAAGGGAAGCAGCACGTTTAAGATGGCACGTGTCAGGCTCGCTTTGCGAAGTGCCGTGTTGTAGGGTAGGGCCAGGCGCACAGGCAGTCTACTCTCACGCTTTGGCATGTTTGTCTTGGAAGAGGAATTCGCTGACGAACAACATTTTCTACCAACGGGGTTCCATGCGGTAACCTCACCTCTACAGCGCCCCGTGTGTGGACGCGCGAGGCAAGGCTTCTCACGTCCAAGCCCCTGGCGGTTGGTTTGGGCTCTTTACCTGACACAGTGCCACTCCCGCACGGCCCGTCAAAGAGCCACACAGCGCTAAGGCGCTCGAAAGGGCAGGCTCGCAACTGATGTGCCCGGCCCCAGCCGCGCTACACACAGCGGAGCTGCGGCACACGCGCGAGCTGGGGAGCCGCGCTACAAGCTGTAAATGAATCCCCGCCGGCGCCACCATTCGTGGGCCGGCTGCGGCTGCCCTGACGGTCCCCTGCCGATTTCTGACGCGGAGGTTTCGAAGCGAGGCCCCGGGGCCATGCTCCTGTTCCAATACGGCCGGCTCCCCCGCCTCGCAGGGCCCTTCCCGCTCCGTGGCGCGCGAAATGCAGCGAACAGCGCCGAGCCCCGCCGCCAGGGCTGCGGGGGAAGCTTTCCCGGGCCGCTCGCCGCGGGGCCGGTCTTTGAAAGGCTCTCGCGGGAGCCACAGCGCGGCAGCCGGGACCTCGGGCGGGCTCCGGGCTCTCCCCGAGCCGCCGCCCGCGCAGCGCAGGCTCCCGGGCCCCGACCCGGGCCCAGCGCGGGCGCAGCCCAGGCCGCTGCGGGTCTCCGCCTTTGTCCGCACGTGCCGCTCGCCCAGCCGCCGCCGCGCGATGGCGCGAGCCCCGGCCCCCGGCTCCGGCGTCTGCGCGGCGCAAGTGTGGACAGGGCCCTCCTCCCCCCCGCCAGGGGCAGGGATCCCGCCTGCTCACCCCGCCCCGCCG
>ML675616.1:40601782-40641715 GCA_007922155.1 Mesoclemmys tuberculata | reverse complement strand
CCCCCCCCGCCAGGGGCAGGGATCCCCCGCCCCCCCGCGGCCGGGCGCCGCCCGTGGCCGGTACTCACTGCGCAGCAGGACCCTGCCGAAGAGGCTCCGGTCCCGGGGCAGGGTGCGGCAGTCCCAGCGGTGCCGGCGGAACTGGTGCTGACACTCCGCCGTCCAGTGCGCCACGCCCCGCCCGACGGCGCGCATGGCCTCGGGGTGCCGCTGGCACAGCTGCCGCTGGCGGCTCGCCAAGCCCGGCACGTTGTCGCACATCACCCGCGACGAGCCCAGCGCCCCCATGTACCTGCGGGGAGCAAAGGCGCACGGGCAGCGGGGGAGCCGCGCCACCGGGGCCGAGGCGGGCCGGGTGGGGACAGGCTCCCCGCGGGGCAGGGCCGGGCCGGGGGTGCTGTGGGGAGGGCGCGCCCTGGAGCTGGGGAGCTACGGGGGAGAGCAGGGCTGGGCAGTGCTGGAGATGGCGCGGGCGGGCCTGGGGACGGGGAGCTAGTGGGAAGGGCCCGGGCCGAGCTGCCGGGGAGAGCACGGAGCGGGGCGGCGGGGGTACGTGCGCCCTGCCCCTGTGCCTCCGGTCGCCACGAGCCAGCACGACGAGAGCTAGCGCCTGCCCCGTAAGGGCCCCGCTGCCTTCCCCGCTCCGGTACCGCGCCGGTTTGCATCGGAGCAGCCCAGGCCGCAGAGCGACTGGCCCTGGCTGCGCTACGCGCTCATCGCGCCCTCTTCGAGGGGCGCTTTAACTTACAGCTGCCCGGGCTTGCTGTGGCAGAAATCCCTTCCAACCTTTCTGCCTGCGGGTACCGCTATCGAGCTTTTGGAAGGACCCCAGGCCCGGCTCTAGCTCCTTAACGTAGTTCCACTTTGGTCAGTGATTTTTCAAATTACATCATCATCTGCATCCAGATGTTCCCTATTAGTCCTGAAATGTTTGGAAAGGTCTCTGGTATAAAACCCGCACTGCCCGAGGTGTCTTTTGAAGCGATCAAACAGGGGCAAATGTCTTTTTCCTGTATTGTCGTTGTTTTATATGATCACCACATCGTTAAAGCCGTTATTGGGAATATATATGTGGGTGTGTGTAAAAGACAGCGTTACAAAAAGCCCTTGCACTAAATCATGTTTTATGCACCCCTGGAACCAGAAATAGCCATTTTATTGAAAGATGCTCTGTCTGATAAATCAACCTTTGATCCAGTGTCAGCCCTTGTGCAGGCTAAGTGCAGCCCCTGCTCTCTCTGTGTACAAGGGGGAAGTGTAACTCCTCTTCCTCGTTGAGGTTTTTCTGTTTTATTTAAGACCCCATTTTCTGGGAAATCTCCGCTCATCTAGGCTCCCCCTTAATTAGCCAAGAGTTTTGCAGCTCGCTTAGAACTATCACAACCAGCTCAAATGTCATTTGAACGAGGAGGCTGTGGTCGGGACCGGCTCCCCTCCCCAGTCATTTGCAGTTTTCGGTTCAGCAATGAGAAACCCTTCCCCCCCACTCCTGGGGAAGAGACTGGAGGAGGGGTTGGAGGGAGTCAAGGGACTGAAGGAAATTCTGCCCTAGAAGACTATTCTGACAATTCATGTAACCGAATGAACCCGGAGGGAAGGCAGCAAAGAAAAGTGATACACACACCTAAAACAAGTGTGTGCAACTCTGCCTTAGCGCAAACTGCACCACGCCTGTGACTTTCATCGATTCATTTGGCCAGTGTGTTACCTGAGAGATTTTCTGACAGGTTCAGTTGCAGCTGTCGTTTGGCATGCAGAACCAACAAATAAAAAAGCAAGGATATTTATAATCAAGGAGAATTAATCAAATATATCCTTGAACCTGAAATGATGCAAAAATATCTCTGCGTACCCTAAGAAATCTTCGTACATTTCCTTCGGCCGATTCTTATGTGGATTCTCTACGTAGCTGATAACAGGAGCTCTGCAGGGCATATTTTAATCAACCTCCAACTGCCTTTTTGCTGTTACTGTCCATATAAATAGATCTGCTAAAAGCTCTGCTCAGTTCTCAGATCAGAGTCTCCTCAGACATGTAGTAAAACAGACGTTTAATTGTTAAGGATGGGGACGGAGGAGTGGGAGTTGGGAGGGAAAAGAGAAGTTGAGAGAAGACACAGTATAATTCGGATTGGTTTAGAATTGGAGTTTTTGTATTTGAACAGCGTTCTTCTTCTAATTTACGATGAATTTTATCCCACCTTCCCCAAGAACAAATAAAATCCTTGTAATTGCAGAACTTACCACCACGAAGAAGTGACTTCTGGGGTTACCCAGAACAAGATCAGTGGAACCGAAAACCAGATCCCAAGGCGAAAGTTCATATTAGAAACCCTTCACTCCACATCAGTTCTAATGCGACGGGCGGAAGAAATCCCATGGAACAAAAACCACTGACACAACCAAATGCACCTTGAGAGCTTCTCTCTTCACTGTATCAAGCTTCACGGTTGCCAGTGATCAGATTTACTGATACACTCTCACGTTAAGAGCAATAATATATCTGTGCAGAACTTCGGAGCCTGCTCAATTTGTCCAGAATCACATCCTCAAGGAGGGCAACAAAATCAATTCCACTCATCGCTTTTCCTTTGCCCTGGTGCAGCTCTTCTGCGGTCAGAGCAAAGCTGAGGGGCTGGTGTGGGTTGCTTACAGACTGGGTGGGTTCTGCCTTTCTTTTCTTTTCTTTCTTTCTTTCTTCTTCTTTTTTTTTAACTCTGATGGATGAAATGATGTCAAGAGACATTGGAGGAGGAGGTAACAACTCTGATTAGGGAAGGAATCCCGATGAGCCAGTTGCCTTCCAATAACCTTAAATCCAAACAGAGTTAGTTCAAACCCTCCACCACAGTTACCAAAGACTGCATGGGACACATAACTATTGAAAATGCAGCAGTGAAATCTCCAAAGAGCGGAAAATACTTAGCACTTCTCAATATTTGGTATTTTACTATTTCGTTCAGATATGTGTGTATGGTATTATATATACAGGCACAACACATAACTTTGCAATTAACTTATAACATTATGTACAATAACAGAGAGAAAATATTTCCATATTTTTGTTTATTTTACTCATCTCAGCCCTAAGAAATCAGGAAGGGGAATGATCTAAATTCTTCACATCTGAGGACACTAACTGGCCAAGGAGATTCTGTAAAAGAATAGAGACCAGGTGAAATTAAGCACGAAATGCAAGCAAGCACATTTGGAAATGTGAAAACTGAATATCATTTTATTTAACACGCTGAGATTTTAGCCAGGTAAATATCACTCCGATTCCAGGCAAAAAAGCTTCCTCTTCTCGCCTGACTTTTGCCCTGAACAGTCTACGCCAAATTTTACCCTTTCAAGAATGTATGGAAAACTGTACTCTTCAGATAACAACCGCTAGAAAAACTCAGATTGAGAAGAGTCAGTTGATCCGCACAACTCACACGGCAGCGGTTAAGCTTCACAATTGTAACACAAACATTGCGCACGTTCAGTCTATGAATTACTTTGCTTAGCTCCTTCAAGTGCCCCTCGGAAATCAGCCAAGTGTCCTGATCAAGTGTTTATTTCCAATTACGTTTAAAACTTTGCGCCCACTAACATCACCTCTCATTACACTGTTGCCACAGAGCAATGCCAGGGTGTCACATACCATAGATTGAATATTAAATTGAACCTCCCGTAGGGAGTGCGGGGGAGAAAGTAAATGCTCTGAAAGGGGGCTGGATTGCGGATTTAGAACCTGATCCCATCTCTGTTGGGGTCAATGGGATCGATTTCAATGGAAGCTGGACCAGGTCCTTAGGCAACAGGCTCGGAGCAGGCTGCTATCCAGAAGAGGTTTGAAGGGGCTGCGGCATCTCGTCCAGGCTAGAGATCGCCTCCCTTCAAGCACCGTTCCAGGGGAGAACCTGCTGCGCTAGTTTGGATGCCGCGGCTCTGAAATAAGGGGGGTGGGTGACATCCCCAGTCAGCCCCCATCCGCTTTCGGCGTGGAAGGAAACGCAGGCGATGTGACCCAGGGAAGGCAGCTCAGGCCTTGGTGCCACCGGGGTTTACACTTTGGCTCGGTCACAGGGGCGCGGAGCCGTCACGACGCTGCCTAGCCAGCCAGACAAGGCTGCATCTCTAGGGAGCTGGGACTGCACAGCCCGGCGGGGACGTGCCTGGACCAGAAATGGCGACGCTTCCCGCGAGCTGCCCGGCACGGGGGAGGGATGGGAAGGCTTGCACGTGGCCATTTCCGGTGAGCACGGAGGAAAGGGCCAGGACCAGCCCGGCCAGGGCAGAACGAATGACTCCGGCCCCTCGGTGCTCCGCAATTCCAGACAGGCGCGGGCGGCGCGGCCCCCACGGCGGGGGGAGCAGAAGGGTGGGCGGTGACATGTCCGGGCCCCGGGCAGGAGCCACGGAGATGCTTTCCGAGTATAAAACCCCACGAGGACAGGAGCCAGAGTCTCTCCCCAGCCTGGTCCCCAGCACCCCCGCGTTCCTGCTGCACGTCCTGCTTCCCAGCCACCCACCGCCCTGCCCTGCCCCGCTGCCAGTCACCCCAGGCCGCCCCCTCTGGCTGCAGACGGGGCTAGAACTCCCTTGGTACCCGGGAGCGGGCGTTAGGAAAAGGGTGTTTTCTCACCACCCGGTGCATGTGGTACACTCCCAGAGAAGACAGGGCAGCTTGTTATTTGCACAGGTGCTATAGCCTGGCCATTGGTTGTCTCTTATTTCTTACCTGCCCCGCCTTTCCTCAAGCCCCTCCCATTTTTTAAAAGAGAGGGGGTCTTTTTAGCCTGGGATTTGAGCCTAAGGGAGGAAAGCACCCACAATCCATTGCCTTTTAATGTGATTTGAGGCGGTCTAAATCCTTAGAATCCTTTGACATTTATTTTAAATTAGTTTCCTGTTGTATAGGCTAGAATGGTTGACAAATAACCTTGACTTTAGGGAAACAATCCAGTCTGCTACACTAGGGCTTTCCAAGTTCGTGCGGGTACCAGTTAGTGGCACAGCTGACTTACCCTTTCCCAAGACTATCCTGAGACTTAAATGGGACCCCATGCCTACGGAGCGCTGCCTATCGATGTTCCAGGAGCAGATCCTGAACTCAGGTACGCCAGCATAAATCCAAACTAACTTCAGTGGAATTGATCTTGCTTTGCACTGGTGTCATGCAAAGGTGAGTCCCTGTCTTTATAGTGATAGTCACGTCTCACTAAATTAATTATAGTACTTGGAGTGAAAAACAAGCCAGGAGCTGCCCCTTTCTCTAATGCAGGATCCTATGGATGTGATTAGAATAAGTGGAGTCTTGTAAAATTTTAAATTTTTTAGGCTTAGGATCTTAATTCCTATTTTTGGTTTAATTCTGGCAGCAGGATTCTTCTTATCGATGTTTCTTCTGCACACTCTAATGTACCTAGTATTTGACTGACAAAATCACTGTTCATTATTTCTGTATTATAATCCTTGCCTCTTTTTTTGGCTTTTGGCAGAGTGGATTTATGATATTGTAGTTGCTCCTTCTTTGGGGTGCATACAAAAATTTCACATCAATTGAAAGGGTTTATTCCGCTCACATTGTGCACTATACGGTTGAGGTTTTCCTTTGTAGGATGGGACATTGAGACAAATCATTAGTCTTTGGTGTAATGCTCGGTGGCATTAGGACCAGATTTTGAAATACAAGCACCAGAAGTCAAGTACCTAAATGTATATTTAAACACTTAAATAGAAGTGGCTTGGTTTTCAGAGCGCCACAGAACTAGACACAGCATCCTACTATCTTTGCAATGCATAAGTGCCCATCCAAGCACAGGCTTTTGTGGGAATGGATCACAAGGGAAAGATGCTTAACACCACACCTAACCCAAAGAGGGACGGTCTTCCTAATTCAATCTCTTTTTTTTTAATTTAGATGTACAGAATTGCTAAAAAGGGTGCCTTTCTGCATGCTCAAGGCACCCTTGCATAACTTAAAAATACATCCTATGTGTAGTAGAACAATTCAAGCGAACCTTCCCCCAGCCATTGAAATATACATTTGACTCTACTTAAAATGGGAAAAAAAAAAGCAAACTTGCTGTCTTGATCCCAATGCTCACTCATTTGATGTCTCCTCCTGCCCGTCCCTGCTCTCATTTCAAAGTGGCCACGGTGGTCAAGGACTCTTGTCCCTTTCTTTGAGAAGGAAAAGACAAACTTGATCTTTAAGTTTTGTGAGAGTAAGATTAAAACTTTTTAGATGCACAACCAAAGCAGTGGTTACATTTTTTTAAGCATCTTCTCTGGTGATGCTGGGGGATTGATACCTAGGACTAGAAGGAATTCATGAGCTTAAAAGATACCCTTCCTCTTGTCTAGCAAGGGTACATCAAAACAGACAGGAGGAGGAGACAAAGAAAGAAACCAAAGCATGTTTTTCTTCACAGAAGTGGTGAGGCGAGCTGGTTTTGAACAGAAGAGATTCCCTTCTGCTATTAAACGGCAAAGCACCCACGAGCAGGGCAGGAGGCCAGAGGGGGGAAGAATCATCACTACTCCCCCTTCAATACAATCAGGGCCATGAGATGGCTTTAATCCAAATTGACTTTTGCAAAATGAGAAAACCCTGAGGCTGGACATCTAAGGCCTTCACTTCACAGCTTCCCAGGCACTGGAAACAGCAATGCCAATAAGGCCCGAGGCCATGTCTGGAACACTTTACCAGTGACAGGAGAACCACCTCTACGTGGGAGGGAAAAAACCCACCTATAGTTTCTCAGTACCCCTTTGCAGATGAAAGAAGTAAGGCGGCAGGAGTAGGTACATGCTCCCTAAAAGTTGCTATCAGCAAAAAATGGAAGCCGGTGGAGTTTGGGAACTACAAAAGCGGGAAGAAAAGGAAGGCAAAACAGGCTACATCTTGTATCTGATCAAGACAAGAGAAATCAATTACAAGAGCATGATGATCTGGTATCTTTCCCTCTTATTCTTCTGCTTAATTGTTGGGAAAATAGTGGCAGAAACGAGAAAGAACTGAGGATCTAATATAAATTTGATGCTTGTCACCTTGCAGCTGAGACTGAGTGTTTCCTTATGTAGCCTCGGTTATAGACAGCTACTTTCCCCTCTCTCTTCTTAGTAGGTTGAAACATAAGTCAGGACACAGAATTATTCCATAGGTTGGGGGCAGAATCCCAGCATACCACAAAACAAGTTTGTTTTTCTAACGGTTAACGTTTTTATCCACTGTTGAACAGTAAAGTACCCCTGAGACAAAGCTGTCAGGAAGAGCACTACTCAACGACCCTGTTGTGGAAAAATAGCTTTTTGTGTTTCCTTTGCTTACATATAGACATTGAACAAAAAAAGGGTTGCTTTGAAAATTCAGTGTCCTCTGGGTTAGGACAGAACTGGAGGTTAGGACTCCTGGTTCCATTTCCAGATCTCCCAGAGTTGCTAGGGACCGGATTTTTAAAGGTATTTATGTTGCCTAAAAATGCCAATAGCAATTTAACAAGATTTTCCAAAACACTTAGGTGCATAAATCAACTGGACTTAGCTGCCTAAACGTTATTGAAAAATCACACTAGGCACCTAAATATTTCTTTAAATCTGGTCAGAGTTGACCACGGTCAATTCACTCAGCCTACCCGTGCCTCAATTTACACTTCTGTATTATCTCCATTTTACCTTACAGGGTACTGTGTGGCTTAACTAATTAATGTATGCAAAGCGTATTAGCACCTTATCTCCAGCAACCCCTTAGAAGTGAAAAGCAATGTATTATTACCACGGTTGCACGAAAGTGACTTTGGTTTGATACCTTAAAGAATAAGATCTCTCAGCAGGATTATTTCTATCTGAAATCACCCACCGTGAAACTAAATGGCTCTGAATTTAAAGACAGCATGACTTGGGGCTAGATTTCCAAATGGCCTCTTCACTCTGTTGTTTGCTCCCCCCCCACCCCCGTAGGTATGCTTGAGATGTTTTAGAGACAATTACAAAAGCAGACAGAGAAATTAGCAAAACTCTGCCTGAGAAGAGAGAATAAACGACCTGAATTGCAGTTTAAGAAACAGGAATTTGAGAAGAGGAAATTAAATGCAACTTTATATGATGATATGGTGGAAGATAATAACCAAAATCAGTTTTAGTCTTGCCCTCAAAATTAAGCACATTCTCGACCCCCACACCACAACCCCGTGACCCTGATAACTGAAGTTTCAGACAATTCATCGTGGTTGTCCCAGGATTCCTGTTTCCCTTACCTAGTATATGTTGCTCTGCACAGTAATCTTGAGCAGTATAAACAGCTGGATGCGGGGAAGGGAGCGGAGGAAGAAAAAAATCCATACTTTTGCCTAAGCGATGTTTCTATTAAGAAGATCAACATTTCCATTATGAAATAATTTGAAAACCAAACGGAAACCCCACCTGAGGATTTCACAGGGAGTAACTGCTCACAGATGTAATTTGCAGGATTGCATAACAATCACAAAACAATTTAATATTCCTTATGAATTAGATAAGAAATAGAAGTTTTATATGGAGAACAGTGGTCATTTTGGGGAAGTAGAAAATGACTCATACCCTTTTTGTGTTTTGCTGGGTTGTTTACTGAGGCAAGATCAGGTATATTAATCAGAAATTGAAAACACAGCAGGCTGCAAGCTAGTAATAAGACAGTCTCCCCGATAATTTTTAAAAATAAAACTCAAGCAATTCCAATAACCGCACTCTCAAGGCTAATTTATACAGAGGAAAATAAGATAATTTTTGCAGAGTACAATTATTTATCTTGTAACTGATTATTTCTCTGTGAAGTCTGCAATAGATTAAAATGCACCTAAAGTTTCAACCAGTACAGATTCAGTCTTTATGGTTGTCAACCCAATTTTCTAAGGTGTATCTATATCAGGTACCAGGGCAATATTATGTTTTCTAATTTGCATGAAAGTGGAGTAGTTAAATGAAAACATCTGGAATTTATTTAAAGAATTACCTTTTTGTTGACTTAATCTATATAAAACCAGTTCAGTATAGCACTTATAACCCATAACTGGTTTCTGAAAAGAATTTTATAACTTTCAATTACAAAACCCTTCTGATTTTTGCTTTAAATATTGGTTTTCATAATGTATTTTACATCATGCATGTTGTTATACTCAAAGGGTTATAACAAAAATACTGACAAGACTATTTTCAAGAGTTTTCTTTTTAAAATCCTTGTCCTGAATTTTAGCATATTATCGGTCTCAGATAGCAATGGATTATAAATGAGAGGAAATGGTGTAAGCGGCTGCAACACTAAAACGTGGGTGAGGAGTTCTGCACTTTGTACCTGGGTCTACCATTGGCAGCTTGTGTTGTGTCACTGAACTTCTCTACACCTCAGCTATCCTTATGTAAAAATTTAATTTTTTTGAAAAATATTCTGACATCCTCAGGAACTGTGCTATGAACCTTGTAATGATTGCGGTGTGCTCAACTGTAACAATGTACATACACTTATTACTATTGTCTTGAATGTTAGCAGCAGCTGCCACTATATGACGGAGACTAATAAAGAAATTCACTTTCCATAAGTAGATTTTTATTCCCCATCCATGCAAACGCACCTAGGTGGTGCTAAGGTAAACTTCATAAATGCAAGTCAAAGTATTTTTTAAAACAGGAATGAACAAAGAATTCACAAGCACATACACCAAAAAGGCTCTCACAGCTGGGTTTATGTGTGACTGTTGTGTGTACTCTCTTGCAGGGTGGAATGTCTTGGCTACTGCTGTGGCCCCCAAAGAGACATGGAAGGGGGGGAGGGAGAGTGTAAGAAGGTCCTTGTGATGTCTCCCCACAGTCCCAGTGTCCTCCCCCACCACTCTCCAGGTACCCTGCCTCCTCTCCTCTCTCTCCAGGCATTAACCTGTATGCAGCCTCAGAAGATACATGGAATGGGGGGCGGGAGGGGAATGTAGTGAGGTCCTTATGATTTTCTCCCCTGCCACCCTACAAGTGATTTCTCCCACAGACCCAGGAGATCCACTACCTTCTGTGTACTCCAGCCAGTAGTTATGTCAACTCTCCACGCCAAGCAAACAGGAAGAAGTTACTCAGTTGTGCAGTAACAATGGTTCTTCGAGATGTGTCCTCCGATGGGTGCTTCACTGTAGGTGTTTCTGCGTCTCTGTGCTGCTGATCAGATAATTTTGGTAGCAGTCCATCCTGCCTGTGCATGTGCTGCTCTCTGCCTGCCACAAGGCAAGCAAGCATGCGCAGGCAATCCCTCCTCTATTGCAGTGTCAGCTACTAGAACTCTGAAGTAGTGGGGAGGTGGGTGGGTCAAGGAGCACCCCTAGGGAGACATCTCAACAAACTATCGGTATTACACTAGGTTAAGTAACTTCTTCGAGTAGTGTCCCTATGGGTGCTCCACTGTAGATGACTCCCAAGCAGTGCCCATCACTGGAGGCTGGGACTTCAGAGTTGAGTCTGAAATAGATGATAGTACAGTGGCACCAAATCTGTCTCCAGCTGAATCCCACAGGATAGCAGTATTCTACAAAGGTGTGTGCAAATGCCCAGGTAGCTACTCTGCAGATTTCTGATATAGGGATACCCTTGGAGGAGATAACAAGGAGACTGACCTCACTGAACGTGTGTGTATTGAA
Organism: Mesoclemmys tuberculata; assembly: GCA_007922155.1. Taxonomy (NCBI): domain Eukaryota; kingdom Metazoa; phylum Chordata; order Testudines; family Chelidae; genus Mesoclemmys; species Mesoclemmys tuberculata. The sequence continues at coordinate 40,631,072 of ML675616.1, read as the reverse complement.
GATGGGGGTGTTGTTACGCAATTGTTAATGGAGTTTAATACAGCCTGAAACCCATTTGGAAAATCTCTGAGCTGAAATCGCTGTACTTTTTGACAGATCTGCAAAGGAGAGGAAGAGTCTGGGGAGATTTCCTGAGGGCTCTTGTCCTTTCCAAACAGAAGGCCAAAGCTCTCATTTCAAGCATATAGAGGATGGCTTCCCTGTTATCTTGATGGGGTTTGGGATAAAAGGCTAGCAGCAGAATAAGCTTATTTATGTGAAATGCAGAAGTCACTTTAGGAGTGAACTTTGGATGTGGTCTAAGTGTGATCTTGTCAGGGAAGAACACTCTGAAGGGGGGATGCACTATCAGAGCCACTATTTTCCCAATCCTTCTTGCAGAGGTGATGGCGATGAGGAACGCCATCTTCATGGATAGGTGAGTTTATGAACAAGTGGCCATTGGTTCAAATGGTGGCCTAATCAGACTTTTTAACACTAGCGTCAGGTCCCTCTGAGTAGTAGGAAATCTGGGTTGTGGGAACAGGTTTGTTATGCCTTTAAGACACCTCTTCTTAGTCAGATATGAAAAGATTTGAGTATCCTTCCACCTGCTCCTAGAAGGTTTCAAATGCTGCAAGATGTACTTTCAATGAACTGCCAGAGTCCTGATTTCTTGAGAGTCAACAGTTGGTCTATGATCACTGGTTGGCTGTATGTATTAGGAATGACACTTCTGGGTTGGCACCAGAACTGAAATCTCTTCCATTTCTGTAGATAAGTATGTCAAATAGCTCCTTCTCTACTGTGCAATAACACTTCTTGCACCTCCTCAGAGCAAGATGTAGGTATGTGCTGGAACCATGAAAGAGCCTGGTTTTGAGTTGCAGAATCCGTAAGTTGGAATGGCGAGTGCATCTCATTCTGTGATAGAAGGTAAGGATTGGAAAAGTCATCGGTGGACATAGTGCCAGCTGTCATAGGAAAGCATATCATGTCTGTTTGGGCCAGATGGGAGCAATCAGTAGGATGCTTGCTCTCCCCCCCCCCACACTTTCAAAGGGTTTTCAGTATTAGAGGGAACGTGGTAGAAGGCATAAAGAAGGTCCTTGTCCCATGGAAGGAGGAGAGCACCTCCCACGGAGTACTGTCAGATCACTGCTCTGGAGCAGTATCGTGGACATTTCTTGTTCTGGTAAATAGCACATAAGTCTATTATTGGCAACCCCAATTGTCGGAATACATTACAGAGTACCACCAAATCTCTCTCTCATTCATGGTTGTATGGGAATTTGCAGCTGAGACTGTCCACGGACATATTTGCTGATAATAGGATATTGTGAGATCCACCAGTTCCATTGTTTTAGTGCTTCTACACACAGAGAGCGAGACCTCAACCTTCCCTGATGGTTTATGTAATACATGCAAGCCACATAGTCTGTCGTGACCCTTGTATGCGTGCCTTTGATCAGTGGAAGGAGGTGAATGCATGCTTTTCTGACTGCTCTGAGTTCGAGCAAGATGATGTGAAGGCATCTCTCTGCTGGAGACCATTTGCCCTGTATTGTGTGATCATTGAGATGTGCACACCATCTTATAAGGGAAGCACTGATGATCAGGAATAGGGATGGGGACAGTGAACCACCTGGATTCTATAGACTTTTACTGGGTTCTTCCACCAATCCAAGGATTGCTTGACCCTGGTGGGCATTGATAGTATTTGTTTGTTGTCTCTGTTCAGCCTGTAAACTGAACTGAACCATGCCTTGAGGCATATCATGCATAGTGTGGCATAAGCAATAACTGATGTGCCCATGGCCATGTGCCCCAGGAGCTAGAGGCAATGGCTGGCTGAAATTTGGGGGCTGGATTGTACTCTTATGAATGAGTGACTCAAATCTGTGATGTGGGAAGAATGCCTTTGGCTGAAGGTCAGATCCTATGAATTCTAGCCTCTGTACTGGTGTTGAAGTCAACTTTTTGTTGATCTGTAGGCCCAGTTTCTAAAACAGGTCCACTGTTGTCTGAGTGACTTGTTGGGCCTCTGTGAAGGACCATTCCCTGAGAAGGCAGTCATCCAGTTAAGGATAAATCATGATGTCTTCAGAGCATAAGTGGGCCACAACTACTGAGAGGATCTTGGAGAATACTATGGGGGCTGATGTAAGGCCAAAAGGGAGTACTCTGAATTCGTAGTGGTCTTGGCCCAGCGTGAACCTGAAGTCACGTCTGAGTCTTGGTATGACTGAGATCTGAAAATATGCATCTTGAAGGTCAAGGGCCAAGAACCAGTCTGCCTTTTTTCATGCTGGAATGATTGTTGCTAATGTGACCATTTTGAGCTTCGGAGCCTTGATAAACTTACTGAGCACTCTGAGGTGCAGTATGGGTCTCCAACCCCCTTTTTTATTCAGTATCAGGAAGTAACAAGAGCAGAAGCCTCTGTCTCTTAGATGTGTGGGCTATGGCTCCTACACTGAGGAGAGGGTTTATCTTCTGACATACCAGGCTCTCTGAGAAGGGTCACTGAAGAGGAACGGAGAAGGGTGTTGGGAGCGGGAAGGGAGGAGAAACGGATGGAGTAACCATCTTGGATGATCTCCAGCACCCATTTATCAGAGATTATCTGTTCCCAGGTGCTGCAGAGCAGGGCGAAACAGTCTCCAAAGGAATGGTTGGCATTTTCCAGCATTAAGTGTTTTAAAGGCGTCTTGACCAACCCATCAAAACAGCCTCTTCAAGGAGGAAGGCTAAGAGGAAATTTGCTGAGATCCCAACATATTCTACCTGAGAAATCTGGGTTTCTTTCTCTAGGGTTCATATGATCTCTGTGCATATGAGATGGATATTAGGAGGAATCTTGGGATGAATATTGTGAGCAAGGCTTAAATGGTGACTGTGGGCTGCACCTTCTTTTATACCCAGGTGGAGATTCCAAGAGATCAAAGAGCAGCCCTTGAATATTTTAACGTGTGGAGGGCGGCATCAGTCCTTTCAGCAAATAATTTTATCCCCTCAAAGGGGAGGTCTTCCACTTTCATTTGGACCTTGGGGAAAGGGGTCAGTTTATCTCTGGCCTGACTAGCACAGTTCAAGGGAAAAAAATCCTTATTTACGATAATCTGGATGCTAGAACATTGTAACCATCATCATATTTATATTACATAGTTTTTGATAGCATGTTTTTGATCTGTGTAAACACGGTAGCTTGATCTGGTATTAGTCATCTCAAACGTGCTCAACAGATTGTTGTGTTTATGACCTATACAACCTTTACACTACTGAACTACAAAAAGTTTTACTAAATCTAAAGTGAACTATTCACATGTTAAATATTTAAATATCTAGTGTTTTGTAGCATTGGATATGAAAGTACTCACTGAGATGGGATAGCAAAATCAAACTAATGCTTCACGATTAAATGTTAACAAGATCCCAATGATATCGTGGTTAGTGGTAAACAAGAAAGAAATAAAGGCATAGTAATCACAGGAAAATACTTTTTGATGTGGAACTATATTGCATTTTAAAATATAGAATGTTTTCAAGGAAGTCCACTTAAGTTGTCTTAAATATTTTCATAAAATGTTTCGGGGAAAATAAATTTCACTATTGTTGCAAATGCGTACACTAATATACAGTATAGCAGATGAACTATTTGAAGATGTTACACATTCATAAATGGCAACTAAATGGGCAAAGAAACTATCAATAAGTACTAAGTAATAGGGAATTATGGTTTTATTTCTTATAAAAATGAAATATGAAAACAAAACTGAAAAAAATTATACTTACAAGGCATACCCATTTTGTAAAGACAATTTTTAAATACAAATAAATGTAATTGGCTGGACTGAATATGTAACATTTGTTTCTAAATTAAAGTATTTATAACATTACAAAATTTAAACTTCAGAAACGAAGCTCCATACGTTGAACAGAATCATATTTGAGAACAAAAGTTTTTTAGAAGTATGCATAAAATCAGGCCTTCCTTAAGGTTAATTTAGTGATAAGGAAGAGAAATCCAAATCCAAACAGGGTTACTGTTGCCCTTTTTATTAATCTATTTTTCCAGGTAGGTGTTTTTTCCAGGGGTTTCACACGACTGGGGTCATTCTTCTGTCCATTTTGAAGCTAAAGTTCATGTAAAAATATAATTAAAAAAATTAGTGTATGAGAGCTTCTAAAGTATATTAAGACATTTCAGCCAGTACTTAAATTTAAGCATTTGTGTCATTTTACTTTTGTTAAAAGTTTGGGCGTGATCTTGCTTCTGTTTAAGTCAATGGCAAAACTCAGACTGATTTAAATGGGAGAAGTAATGGGTCTTTATCTTATCTATTTCACAGAGAGTTACTTTAAAAATAGTAGAAGCATGAATACCAGCAGCTTTTTGTAAATAAACAAAATTCCTTAAAGGCGATTCAAAACTAACAATTGTTAGAAAACATCTTGAACCACTATAACAGCAAAACAACCCTGTTATAAACATTATTAATGTCAAATATATGATCAGGGCTTTTGCTGTTTAATCACAAGAGTCATGACTAGTAAAAATATATTTAGTAAAGAAGAGGCTTTCAATGACATCCCTATAATAGCAGAGCTATAGTGAGCATCTAGGTGAGATCCCATGATTGTAGGGTGCTATACACTTTATACAGTTGTGACCACAAATAATTACTAAAGACAGAAGACTCTCCTAAAGACAGAAGGTGAAATTTTGGCTCCATTTAAGTCAATGGGAGCTTTGTCCCCAGGATAATTAATTATTATAAAACTGGTTAATAGTCACACACTTTCACAAAGTAGTTATACATTGTAGTCGTTAACTGTGTATTTAATGAAATCTGGCAAAAACTATTGGAGTTCAAAGGGAAATTTTATATACTAATTAGGTTTACTAGATTTAAAAACCAAATTTTAGAAATAACTGCTTTTCACACAAAATGTTATTTCATTTGAGCTATCTATGCCAATTCAACACTGGACAATAAAAATGCAAAGCACGAAAGTATGTTTCATTGGTAAAAGCTGTTAAAATGTTATTCAGAATGACACTAATTGAGCAGATTATATGATGTAATGATTATACTTGTAATGAAACAGGAATAACAGTTTCTAAAATTAAAAGGGCCAAATGTTTTAAAAACATGGCCAAAGGTTCTAGTGCAAGAATGCCTGAGCTTGATTCATGTGCAATGCCGTTTTTTACTTAAGTGCAATTTACCCTTTAGGGTGTATCTACACTGTGATAAAAGACCCACAGCATGACTATGGCTGACCTGGATCAGATGAGTTGGGCTTGTGGGTCTCAGGCTGCAGGGCTATAAAACTGCAGTGGAGAGGTTTGGTGTCTCAGAGCCTGAGCTTCAACTTCAATTTTATAGCCCTGCAGCTCAAGCCTGATGAGTCCAAGTCAGCTGACCAAGGCTCTTAAGATTTGGTGCCATGGGTTTTTTATTGCAGTGCAGACATACCCTTAGACACCAACTGTAACTGGCCGGTTGGGTGTGCAATCACCCATTTGCACATGCAATCAATTACTGAATACACAAAGGTAGGCATGCAATTGCCAAACCATTCTTTGTGGCAGGCTCAAACTTCCTCTCATATTTGGCTCTAAATGTTTTATAAAATGAACATTTCATTTAAATTTACGTAAAAACAAGAGACCACATTAAGAGTATTATATTCATGGCCTGACTTCCACATGACTTCATTCAGCAAACAGATTCCTTTCTGACACTGACATGCCATTTACTGAATCTCAACACTCATTCCTTTTACTAGCCTATTACTTAAAATGACCTTCTCTGACAAGAGCATGTCATTATGTTGGTTTGAGCGTGAGTGATGTAGTGCTAACATCTAGCCTTGACCTCTCCCACCCTTTTCTTGTGTCACCTCTACAGACATATCTGGGTTGCCTCCTATTCCATCACATAAAACCCTAACATCTTCCTCATGAGTCAGTATTTCCATACAATACCTTAATTAGGTGTTCACAGAATGGCATTTATACTGCAGTAGTTCTTAAGGGGCCTAATTATACTCCCCCATTTTTAGTGTCCTTTCCTCTCCTTAAGATTTCACTCATCTCTGCTGTTCAGGACAAAGGTATAGCTACAGCTTCCTACAGAACCTGTTAACACAGTTTTGGAATTGTACAGATTCACTGCTGTATGATGTAAAGCAACAGTTCCTCCAGCCTCCTCATCTCTTGCAACTTTTTCTATGGATGCAGGTGTTCAAACTACAGTTTTAAAGATCCTCTGTGACAATCTGACATGCTGCCGCTTAGCTGATGAGGCAGTTTGTACAGAAATTGTTTAACGAGATCTGCCTATGGTATTTTCTTTAGCATATTCATTAAGACACACACCCACCTTTTGCATGAGGTCCTTTAGTTTGCTAACTTCTTCATTCAAATCTTCAGCACTGCAAATCAAGTCCTCACAAACTTTAGTGAAGCTCTGGGGTGAGCCCCACTCCAGTACTATCTATTAGAAGTTTTACAATATTATTTGAAATCTGGAAAAAACTTCTGATCTTTATATAACCTATAACATGAACAATTTCTGTAAAATGGCTATTCTCTGTACAGTATGAAATCAATTGAGATTGGCATAGTACATAGTTCAAATTACATAATTTAATAGATCATACCAGTTATTCAAAATGTCATCTTACTGCTGTGATGCTATATGAATATGACCATTTGTATAATTGATAATGCCACTGTTATACAATTGCAACAGATCTTGTACAAAGCATGTCATGTACAGTATCAAAATTTATGATTTGCTAAGTATGATTATCCTGTTTATATGCATGTATTGTATTTGTATCTGAAGTCAGGAATATTGGCTGTGCACTGGTATGTTACACGTGTTGTATTCCTGAGTAAAACCCATCAGATAGAATTTACATTAGGGCCAGCCAGTTATGTGTTGATGGCCCATTAAGAATACTTTACTTTAACAATGGGCCACAGAAGAAACTCATCCCACCCACCTCATCCCTGCAGATGCCTCAGGACATGTACCATCAGCATAAAAAAAAAGAAAATCTAAAAGAAAAATTACCCCCATGAATGGCATAAGGTATGTCTGTAGGAGAAGCTCTCTGGTTGAACTCTAAGGTATCTCTATGTTGTCCTTTTTCTGCCCTGATTCTCTAGACTGTGGATTTACAACTAAAAGGAGCATTTGAACTACGTGCTGAGGACCTTCTGATCTTTTGGAAGTTACCAGAGCGATTTTACAAACCAGTTTATTCCATCACTGCTACAAATCTGATAAGAAATTTACAATTATACGTATGTATATGATCTATTAACCATTATTAACTCTCTTGCATTTTATTATTAAACCTTTATATTTTAGTTACTAAATTAATGGCATTGGTGTGATTATTGGATAAAATATGAGTTACATATTGACCTGGCTATGTGGCTGATCTCTTGGGATTAGAAGAACCCTATATGGGTTCTCAATAAACATGCATCGTAAAATCCAGTGTCTGCGTGGTGAGTCAAGGGCTGGAATGCCTATAATGACTGCATTTTGGACTCCTTGTTAATCAGTGTGGGAGACAGAAGTCTACCTTGGTTACTGGTTTGGTATAATCTGATGATAGAATAACCACAAGTTGGGGTGAGTCTCTCCTATTTCTCAGCAATTTGGCAATCTTACCTGTCATCCACTGAAGCACAGTGACCCACATAGGTCAACTGGTAGGTAATATTGCCTGATCCCCTAAATATCCCAAAAACATTATGTGAGCTCGAGATCATCAGTCTACTAATGGCAAGGAGTATATATTTCTGTGCTTCTCTAATGGTGTAAACAAAGCAAGGAAAACAATGAACATAATCTAACCTAAAATATATTAATCTAATCTAATGTAAAATATTCTCTGGTTAGTTAACATTTTTATATTTTAAATACTGTGATAAAATTAAAACAGATTTTTTTTTTTTAAAAACACAACACACCACATTCCCAGTGATATGGTTTGTGACTTATATGGCCCATACTGCTGTCTTTCAGCCTTTACCTGCCTTGTCTGGAACTTCTAATTTAAATATTTAAACTTTATCAGCACAACAGAGAGGAACAGAATATTTTTCTTTTTAAAAATTTGATTGACAAGATTTTTTTTTTTTAATTTTGTAACCTAAAGCAGTATTTCCAGGGTACTACTGGAAAGAATGCTATATAGTTTACATAAACTATGCTAACACAGAAAGTTGTATATGGACATCAATTACTATTCATTTTCACAATTACTAGTAGCTAAACTAATAATACTCCCCCGGTCCCAAACCCTTTTTAACTTTCCTTTGTTGAATACCTTGTGAGAGTTTGTGGGTAATTGGCTAACTATATTTTGCACCGCAGCTGTAAGGTGACCACACTGTCTATTCAGTTTCAGAAGAAAAGTGAGGAACTCATCACCACTATAAAAACAAAATAAGTTAATTAGATATGCAATTTTTTAAAGAAACAAAATATGGCTATTATTATAAGTGCATAATCAACTTTTCATAGAGCTCTGCATGTACTAAAGTTCAGTAAGCTTATCTATTTTCCCAATAAAATAGTTATTTAGAACACCACAGCTATTTAAAAAAGTTTGAATGTCAGAACAGTTAAAAAAAACCCTAAATCTTTTTAGCAATGCTCAGTTCAAAGGTTAATGGAAATTAATCTTTAGTTTACCTCTTTATTCCTGCCTTTTACACTTACCAGAGGGAAGAACCCTTATTTTCTACATAAAGAAAATATTAAGTGTTTCCTGTTATGCATATGAATAACAACATTATGGTCTTTTGTGCAGCGATAAAACCTGCAACCAATTGTCTTACAACATCAAGTACTGGAAATCTCAGGTCCATTTTCTGTTGATGTATGAGATATTCCTGGTCTGCAGCTTTATGCACAAGGATGATGTGGAGAAGCTGAACTGTGATCTGTAAATGGAGCATGGGGATTCTGACCAGTGGTAAGAAGCTGAATATAGTGTAATGTGAAATTATCAGACCTAAAATTTGGTGGATGGAGGAGTATCCAATAGTGCTGCTCTAGCCCTGGATCTGGACACACCTTCTGTGTTGGATTTTCTAACTAACCTTGGGAAAGATCTGAGGCTCTACAATATGAAGAAAACTTTTGCTTACTGTTCAAATACAAATGAGAAGATGGTACTGAAGGGGGACTGCATTAAGGTCTCCAAGAACACCAATGTGAATGCTCAGATCACTTTTTTCTTAGAACTCTCACTGCCTAACTGTGTCCTCATCTGAGTCTTCTTTTCTTCTTGCTTTCAGCATATAACAAAATCAAGGCGTCTCAGATGTTGGTAAGAAAGCTTGGATCATTTTGGGAACTATCTCCAAAGAATGATCCGTAAGCATCTAACCCCTGAGACTGCCGAGTCTCAGCCTCCAGCAGAACAACCTCTGCTCACTTCCACCTCCTGGAGTGAATATCACACAGGCCAAACGTGAAGACATATGCTGATCCAATGCTGGCACTTCTTTATCACAGGAACCACTGAGGATCTGAACAAAACCTTTTTTCTAAAAGATCTATTAAGCCTAATTTAACGACTAGCCTAACAAATTATATGAAGGGTCAAAACAATATAAAAGGCACATTCCAGAACCACTTCTGCTAGTGAAAGGACAAGAAACTGCAAAAGGATTATGGGTTATTTATTTCTTAACTAGTTTGCTAAAATTATATTAATATCCAAGGCTAGTGTACACCCATCCCCTACATGGTATATGACTTTAGAATGACTGTAGAGTAAGTCAGGATTCTGTGCTTTCCACGCCACATCTGATGAAATCAACACTATCTAAGGTAGTATATGAAACACAGGCACTGTGTTGTTTTAGATGTTAAAGGCTAAAAATGATGCTGGGATGGTACTTCAACCCTTACTATACTTGCATTTTCAATACTCAATTACCAATCTGTCCCAATCCTCCCACCACCTGGGCTTCTGGAAGTGGGGTCCCAAGTTAAGGCACAGTGCAACATTCGTACATTTCACCATCAGATAACACGGAAGCCAAATGGAAGGAACTGTGGCCTGAGAAAAATACTGTAGTGGTCCACTTCAAGCAGGGGTGTTCCAAGATCCAGTGGAAACATAGAAATTTAACTGAAGTTCATTTTGAAAATTATGTTTTTATTAATATTACATCTACAGTGTATTTACAGTCTGTTAGTTATCTGGTATTTCACAGAATGAATTTTTTAGATGAATCCATTTGACAATGGTTACACTACTACAATAAGTTTTCCATACTAGTCGGAATGTGGTCAGTGGCATGCAATATTGTGAGTTGTTGTGAGACTTCTGTAATACTTAATATAAAAAGCTGGAGCTTCCAGCTTCTCTGTTGTAAATATATTTTAAAAAGATGAGACTTTTTACTTTTTGAGGAAGGTAGAGGAAGGAGGGTGGAAGAGGGGAGGCAAAACAAAAACTATTAGCTTGTTTTATTTAGTAAATTGCTATAAAACTTTTAATCCTTCTGCAATGGCTTTTTACAGAAAAATAACCAGTTAATTTTAAGTAAATATTTATTTTGGATTAAAACATTTGGACTAAATAAAATGATTCTAACTAGAGGCAGCTTGAAAATGTCTTATGCATATTGAGCACTTGTCAAGTAAATCTATTGTAGAGACTTCTTTCCACCCAGAAGATAAACTTTATAACTGGCTGGAATCAATGATGACATTCTTGGTGCTTTGCCAAAAACCAATACTAAATTATTTTTGTTATTTTGTCAAAAATCTCTTTCCGTAATGCCTGAAAGAAAATATGCCTAAGGCAAAGAACCAAGTAAAACACTTACCATTACTGTACCTGCTAAAATCATTCAAATACTGGGAATGATTATTAGAGTGAATTATTAGAGTGAATAGAAAAACCCTTAAAATGTTGATTAAGTCATGGTGTGTACAGAGAAAGCTGTTGCACTGACACTTTCCTTTGCACCTCCAACAGGAGTTCAGATTGCCAGGAAAATACAAGTATCATATTTCTTTAGAATGCAAAAAAAAAAAAGTTAAAACATGAGTCGCTAAACAGTGCAAAGCACCCTGTGGGAGTTTATAATCAATCAATTCAACGTTTTTACTATGTTAGTTTTTCTATGACTTAATGACTAATATTCCTTCTTTTAGAATGACTTTGAACAAATGGGAAGCAAAATCTTTATATAACAGCATATAAACCTAGCCTGTGATTTTACCACAAGGTCAGATTCCTAGAATACATGACTAACCTTTTTATTTAAAAAACACAATATATATAATAATTGAATTTTTATCGTATTTTGTATACTTCATGACCCTGAGTTAATGCTTTGTTTCTTATAATTCATGAACACGTGGAAAGCAACATTAAGCTTTATTATTTCTTATACCTCATGAAAACACAAAGCTACAATAAGATTTAGGAGTACAACAGTTGATCTAACAACATACACATTTTGTACATTTCACATATTTAGCTTGTTATTCAACTAAAAATCTGTAGTGGGGAACTAGTTATCTATATTTTAAACTCCTTTTCTAGATAACCACTAGACTATTCACTTCTTTATTTCCCACTCATTTCTTCATAATTTATATTTTAAGGATGATCTGCACAAATACATTTATTTTAAAAAATACATTATCTCTTTGGCAGCACTATTTGCTTTTAGAATAAAACGCATGAAGGGTAATTGGACTCAATTCTCTTAAAACCATGATACTTAAATTAACCTTTGAAGAAGATTGTATGCAGAATTGTAGTCATGTCGGTCCCATGATATTAGAGACACAAGGTGGGTCAGGTTTTATTGAACCAATTTCTGTTGGTGAGAGACAAGCTTTTGAGCTCCTCATCTTCTGTGTAGGCTGAAAAGCTTGTCCCACTGAATAAGAGTCAGTCTTCTGTGACATTTATATACAAAAATGTGACAAAAATATACATACTGTGTGTCTGTGTGGTCCATGCTGACACACATTAACAGTTCATTAACGTTCTTTGTTCGCTGATAATGCTGCATTTGGCAGCTGAGAATCCCTCAACATTTAGCTTCAGTATTATCAGGACTAGCCTGATGACTCCAACGTTGGGAGGTGGAATTGCATCAGGAATGTTAGCTGGCAAGTGATGGAGATTCAACCCTAGAAAGGCTTTGAATATGGTTCACTGATTGGATCATCTATTTCCCTGGCATGAATCAGGTACACACAGATGTGTGACAAGAACATATTACATTCAGATGCTCAAGAAAAGAAAGTGTCTCCATGCCATCATGCATCTTCCCAGTCAATTCTGAGGAGCCATCTTCAAAGCTGCTTGTGCATCTACACTGCACAGCTGCCATCCAGTCTACATGACATGCCTCGATGTTGAATGTGCTAAACTGCTCCGTCAGTATGAATCCTCTGATGATCCAGATATTGCTAACCATACAGTTGAATCACTGGATGCTTCTAGACAGGCATGATAGTCAAGATAATACTTGGGCCTGCCATAAGTGCAGAGAACTGGTCTAAATGACCTCCCAAGGTCTCTTCCAGTCCTACGATTCTATGATGGGAAGTGATGACTTGAATCTAGATATCTTGCTCAAACCAGAAATGCTGGAATTTGATTCCTTATCTCAGCGCAGCTCAGTAACCACTACCCCTAAGCCATCCACCTATCATGCCAAACCAAGCTGCCAGCCATCTACTGAACGTGTCAAAGGTCCCAAAAGAAAAGCATGTCAGACAAATCCATGATGAATGATGGAAGTTCCATCAGAGATGCCACTCAGCAATATAGAGATCCGTTTACAGCTAACAAGCTAGACAAAATTCTGAGTGATAGGAGTTGCACTGCTACTCGTTATGACAACCTAATCGCCAAGATTCTTGAAGCACCTCAGGACTTGTGCTCACCAGAGACTGATGCAGTGGTCAGTGAAGAGCAACTTCCAAAGACATGGCTATTTAGACATTAGCCTTGCCCAGATTTCTCTGTGATGTTAATGCAGCATGAAGAATGGTCTGCAGCTGATGTCAGACACCTGTCTCTTATAAATGACCTGACCATGTATGTACCTGGTTTTTATTTGTCATGCTGCTCATGGGCCCTTCTGAACCGATTTGTATGGGCCACAGTCAATGGGCAGCCAACATTCACACTTGCAGCCAATGAGAAGATCCCACCTGTAGCTGTGGTCAAAGACAAACAATGTCACCCATCACTGATGACTGCCCTCTGACCAGATCTGATGGTGGTCTGAGGGCTTTACACTAAGCTGAAGAGGCTGCTGTAAATTGGCTTTGAAAGATTTGCATCCAATAAGAAGAATGCACTCTCATTAGTCCTCTTTCAAAGAGGACTAGATCAGAGAACTTTAATGAGTATCAGCAGGGTCCATAGGGAAAATTTAGTCCTTGGCAGACTAGTGCAGGGTAGATTCACACCCAGGCTTGCCTCCATCTTAAGGGCTCTCTCAAGGGAAAAATGACTTTCTCTATCTTGTTTTATTACTGCTCTGAGACGACATAGAAGCTGAGAGATAATCAGTGAGCTGTTTTACTGATCTGATACCAGCCACGGTCATTGAACATTGTCAGAGTCTTTGTCTCTCCCCGAGACTTTGTGAAATAGTTTGGTCCCCAAACTAGTCTGTCATTCAGGTAAGGAATTATGCAGACCACTTCCCTCCCTAAGAGCCATTGCAATTACAACTATTGTTTTTGTGAGGGACCAGAAGTGCAAGTGTTCTTGACCTTTGGTGATGGATTTGGCAGGTGTTGTACTTGTCCTTGACCAACTGCTGAATTAGAGTGAGGTTCTTCAGAGATGCTTCTGACCTGGCTCTCATCTCTGGCTGTGACAGTTCTGCACAGGGCTGAGGTGGGAGGGAGAAGCAGGAAGTGTAGCGTAGCTATGCTGATGAAGGTTGTGGGGGTGGAATGTAGGACAACAATACCATAGTAGGGTTATTTTCAGTTATTATTCTATCTATACATAGGTATAGATTAGATAAATATGGAAGAAAAATATATACAGAAGAATAAAATAGAACACAGGAATAAAATATTTTTCTTCAATCGTAGGTAGATTTTATTTCCCATGTTCCTTTTATTCTGGAGCTCACTGAGGCTGGAAGAAAACTGACATCTTAAAGATGCCAGCAACAGCTGTTTCCAGTGAAGCAAGAACACAACTGGGAAAGCCTACCTGCACACAAGGAGGAGGAAGAGAGAGTGGAAAAATACTGCACCCAGGTAAATGAGGAGGATCTCACGCATTCTATCAAAGTGGTGGCAACATCATCACAGAAAGCAACAGCTACTTAGTCCCACAAGTAACAGATCCCTATGATGGGCAACTACATTATTTTAATTACTGTAACACTGGTCCTCCTCTGGACTCCTTCCTCAGTGTTTGCCACCATTTTTCATAACTTAAGGTTCCAGATGGCTACTAGCACATATAATGTGATACACTGTTTCAAAGAATTACATCTTTATGGTATAGTAGACACTGCCATCATATTAAAAAATATGTTTATGTTACTGAAAGATGACATTTTACCTGAATTCTAAGTTCATTACTTCAGGCAACTCTTCAAATTTTATTTCTTCCACCTGCAGCTCTTTAACAGCATCTAGGATTTTCTGTTGGTCTCTGGTATTTGTAATCCCAATCTAAATTTAAAAGTAATTTTAAATACATAATTGTATAACGGTTTAGAACATACAATAGAATTAAAAACGCTAAAAAGCTATTTTTTTAAATTTTGGAAATAAACCAAATATAATTATTTATACATACCGCACCATCGCACCTTTCTTTATGGAGGATATCTAACATTTTAAGACTTAAAAATGTACCAAAAAAAAGTATACTTGGGGTCATTTCAACTAACTCTACAATGTAGCCACAATTCTCAAGGTGAAATATGGCAACTGTTTAATAGCGCACAGCACTGCAGTATAATTAGACTGGAAGTGAAGAATGCCTAATTGAAACTGAACAGAAAACAGGTAGGCAGAATGTAATTACCTCAGATTGGCACTTGGCCAAAATGGGATATTTATAAAAACTACCACAGGATTTTCAATAATCACAAATAAATAGGGCCTCTGTTTTAAGTGTCATCTGAGGCACCTCCGGCAGTAAAATGCTTCACATTATTGTACTGGTTCAGCATTAATTCAACAGGAAGAATGCCACCTAATGAATCATCAGCACCATTTCCTGTAGAACCTAGGTGTTCCTGAGAGGTCTAATCCAACTACTGACCTAGCTCAAACCAGTTTATCTTGTTAATTAAAAGTACATTAAAATTGACAAGAATCACAAGACCATTTAGAGTACAATTACAAACAACGACTTACATGTTTGTCATAGTCTTGCTCACCTAAAAAAAATTCAAATGACACAAACAAACATACCCAAATTTGTAAGTGTCTACTATTATTCCTTTATAGACCACATGCTAGTCATTTGGAATTTCCAAGTGGTCCATGTCTGACCTAAATTCATTATTTTCCAAATATTCAGAGGTAAAGAATGCTACGTGGCATAAAGGATCAATATACCACCAATTGGTATACTACAATTGGTAACTACAATTGGTAACTACCACCAATTTGTGAGAGACTATAAACTGAATATTAGAGAAATAATTTTCTTCAAAGCCACCACAATAAAATTCTCATTTTGGCCTTTCAAATATAAAGAATTTACCAGACAAATTTTTCCACAAATGATCAGAAACACAGAACAATAACAATAAAGCAAAAAATCCTAAATGATTTCCTGTTGCACTAAAGATGTTATAAAGTTGCATTTGGTAAAAAGTCTAACATTAAATCTGTCAATGGACAAGTCTGATCATCTTCCTCAGCACACAACAAAAAACCTGATGGAATTTGGCCAGAATTACTACCTGAACTTGCTTCCACAAGTGCATCTTAGATGTTTTCCCTTGCCTCTTACTTTAGAGACATGTCACCCCCTAATAATGAGATACAGCACTGATACGACAGACTACAGGTTCACAGCTAGTTTATTCAACCTAGTTTAACACAACCATTTTTAAATGCTTAAGGGGCAGGGCATACCATTTGCGTCTCCAGTTACATTACTACTGTGAATAGACCTAGATGCTTGCTCTGAAATTTCTAGAGACATTAATTAAAAAAATTAGGGAGATTGCTTAGACTAGTGGCAAGTGGCAAAATTGCAAAGCCAATTAGAGAGAGCGGGTCAGGGAAGTGCCTTGAATACTTGCAATGCATTTTAGAAGCACTTCTGTGAATGTTAGAGTATTAACAGAGGTACAACATGAAACAACATTTAGTAACATCAAACAGCCATGACCAGGCTGACTGTATCATCACTGCTTTGCAAGCACGATGCAAGTTATTTGCTTGGCCTTATGCAGGGAATACCTTGCTCAGATTTCTCGAGTAGCAGGACTGAGCATCAATCCTGCCACTTTGGGGGGAGAGAGGGGAGGAGTGAAATCAATCCTTGAACATCCCATCAAAAGGCTTGTTTTGACTCTGCCGAGTGCCAGGAGGGGGCAGGCACTGATGCAGACAAGGCCTCAACTGCAGTTCTTCTCCTGTAACCCCGGCTCCTCCTCTTGCTACAGTCCTGTCGAGCAGGTGGTGCATGGAAAAGTGTAATGTACCCTCACAAAAAGAAGGTCCTGCAGAGTCTGTTGAACTTCATGTGGTTAAGCCCGAGGATTGAAGCCAAGAGCTTCTATGTATTGTCACAGCCGAGGCCACGGATCGAGCTGTAGTCTGTTGCATCCAAGGCTGCCTGTAGGGATGCCTTTGCTATTGATTTGACCTCCTCCATAAGGGCTGCAAAATTCTCACCTAGATTCCTGCGGAACAACTCCTTAAATTTTAGCACTGAGTCCCAGGAATTGAAATCCTACCAGCTGAGGAGCGCCTGCTGATTTGCGATCCTGAGCTGGAGACCACCTCAGAAAAAGGTAGAATTTTTTGGAGTCCTTGGCCTTGGGTGTTGGCCCCGTCATTCTGCTCGTTGGCTGCTGACACCACCCAAGAGCCCGGTAGTGGGTGTGTGTAGAGAAACTCATAACCCTTAGCCGGGACAAAGTATTTCTTTTCCATTTTCTTTGCCACTGGCTGAAGGGATGCTGGGGTCTGCCACAACAGCTTGATAGGGTCCATAATGGCATCATTCAGGGGCAATGCCACTCTTGCAGGGCCCACTGCTGCCAGGATGTCTGCAAGGACATGGGAGAACTCTCTGATCTCCTCCACCTGGATTGCCATGTTCTGAGCTACTTTCCTTAGGAGTGCCTAACATGCCTTGTAATCCTCAGGGGATGGGGGGGCGGGGTGGAGGCCAGCATCTGTTTCCTTGACTGTGTCATCCAGGAAAGAGGAAGATGACACATGAACTGGTAAAGGGCACTGTTCTTCGTTCTCAGCACCAGATAGGTCTTGCAGTGCCGGATCTTGATATATGACTCCTGCCTCAGTACCAGAGCCTGGATCCTGCTCCAGGGGTGGTGGAAATGTCTGGGTTCCAAAACCACTGAATATGACCTCCTGGAGTGCAAACTTGATTGCAGTGGGAAAGCCGAAGGGCTCCAGAAAGGCCAATGTACTGGGAACTGCTACTGTCCCAGTGGCCATGCTGTGGATGAAATGTCCTGGTCATAGCTCAGGACCTCATAGATCAGGTCCATAACTGTATATTGCCAGTTCCTATGAGAGATGTATGAGTCCACCTCCGAGTCAGTTTCCAGGGGACCAGCGTGGAGTGGTGCAAATCGGTGTCGGTGAATGGTGCCAGGAGGGAGTGGTCTGAGGCTGAGCCATCATGGCCAGTTTTTCCTCTGAAACCATCTGAGGCCTCAGCATCATAGAGGTCCTTCCCGTCAGAGCTGCCACTCTCTCATGGCTGGGGATGGTGCATCCTGCTAGTGTCCTTCTGTCCCATCAATCTCGGGTTGGGGATCTGATGTCTGGCTGGTGAGTCTTACCTCATGCTCAGGGTTTAGCTGATCACCATATTTGTAATCAGGAAGGAATTGTCTCCCAAAGCAGATTGGCAGAGATCCTGCAATTTTTTTGCCTTCCTCTGCAGCATGGAGCAAGGGTAACTTGCTGGTGGATTCTCTGTACCTGAAATCTTTTAAATTGTTATTTGAAGACTTCAGTAATTCAGTCACAGATTAGGGATCCATTACAGGAGTGGGTGGATGAGGTTCTGTAGTCTGCGTTGTGCAGGAGGTCACACTATATGATCATAATGGTCCCTTCTGATCTTAACATCTATGAGTCTATGACTTCTGTTGGTCTTTTTCTGCTTCTCCTTCAGCACTGGAGATAAGATGACTGCTGAGGTTCCACTCTCGGAGACCCTTTCTTCAACACTGGGGATGAGGGACAATGTGCCAAGGCTCTCTAGATGTGGAAACATGGTTACTTACCAGTAACTGTTGTTCTTCGAGATGTGTTGCTCATAGCCATTCCACTAGGTGAGCGCGTGCCCTCGTGCAAGGTTCCCGGACTTTTTTTCCCTTAGCAGCCTCTGTAGGGCCGTGTCCAGCGCCCCCTGGAGTGCTGCACTCATGCCGCGGTACATAGGGCGCTGCCGGCCCCACAGACCCTCAGTCCCTTCTTTCTGCCGACTCCGACAGCGGGGACGGAGGGTGGGTGTGGAATGGATATGAGCAACACATCTTGAAGAACAATAGTTACTGGTAAGTAATCTGTTTTCTATCTTCGAGTGATTGCTCATATCCATTCCACTAGGTGATTAAAAAGCCATACCTTGGAGGTGGGTAGGAGTCACCAGTGAGCTGCCCTCAGCACGGCTTTGCCAACTCATGCATCCTCCCTTGCCTGCTAGACGATGGCGTAATGTGAAGCATAGGTGTGCACCGATGACCAGGTGGCAGCTTTGCAGATGTCATGGAGTGGGACCCTTTCCAGGAAGGCCGCTGATGAGGCCTGGGCCCTGGTTGAGTGTGACGTCATGATCCCGGGTAGCTGGACGCCTCCTAGCTCGTAGCAGTCCTTTATGCAGGTGGTGATTCATTTGGAGATGCACTGTGTAGAGACCGGGGATTCCTTCATCCTGTCCACCACTGCGATGAAGAGTTGTGTCGTCTTCCGGAAGAGCTTTGACCTCTCGATGTAGAAGGCCAGGGCTCGCCTAACATCCAGGGGGTGTAGTCTTCTCTCCTCCTCTGACCCATGCGTTTTAGGAAAAAAAACAGGGAGGAAAATGTCCCGATTATAATTGAACTGTGAGACCACCTTAGGCAAGAAAGCTGGGTGGGGTCTCAGGTGCACCTTATCCTGGAAGAACCCGGTATGGGGGGATCCGAGGTCAATGCTCTTAGCTCAGAGACCCTCCTAGCCGAGGTAATGGCCATGAGGAAGGCCACCTTTCAGGACAGGATTAGCAGGGGGCAAGTGGCCAAGGGTTTGAAGGGGGGCCCCGTGAGTCTAGAGGACCAGGTTGAGATCCCAGGGAGGCACCGGGTCACAGACCTGCGGATAGAGCCTCCCAACCCCCTTGAGGAACCTCACCGACATCAGGTGGGAAAACAGGGACCGTCCCTCCAACGGCTGATGGAAAGCAGAGACGGCCGCCAGGTGCACCCTAAGGGATGCTAGTGCCAAACCTTGGAGTCTAAGCTGTAGTAAATACTCCAGGATAGCCTGTATAGGGGATATGCCTGGGGGGGGATGCCCCGTGACTCCGCCCAGCAGATAAACCTCTTCCACTTGGCCCTATATATGACCTGTGTGGAAGGTTTTCTGCTGCCCAGCAGAACATGCTGGATGTGCACTGAGCAGGCTCTCTCCTCCGTCAGCCAGAGAGTCTCCAGGCTGTCAGGTGCAGGGAGTCCAGGCTCGGGTGCAGTACGAGACCATGGTCCTGGGAGAGCAGGTTTGGGCTCCTTGGGAGCTCGATCGGCGTGGCGACAGAGAGGTCCTGCAGCATACTGAACTAGTGCTGTCTCGGCCATGCTGGGGCAATCAGGATCACGTCCGCTCTCTCCCTCTTGATTTTCAAGAGGACCTTGGGTAAGAGTGGGATTGGGGGAAAGGCGTACATGATGGTCCCTGTCCATTCGATGAGGAACACGTCGGAAATGGAGCCCGGCTCGCGACCCTGGAGCGAGCAGAACTTCAGGCACTTCCTGTTCCAGGACAACACGAACAGGTCCAGTCGGGGAACACCCCACTTGTGGAAAATCCTGGCTGCTACCTCCGGATGCAACGACCAGTCGTGTTGGGGCAGAAACGACCTGAGGAGGCAGTCCTCCTCGTCGTTCCTGACCCCCGGGAGGTGAGAGGCAGTTAAACAAAAGTTGTGCCTCACCGCAAAGTCCCAAAGTCCAATTGCTTCCTGGCAAAAAGCCGTGAAGCATGCCCCCCCCTTGCTTGTTGATATAAAACATTGCTGCAATATTGTCCGTCAGCACCTATACCATCTTGCCCAATAAAAACTCGAGGAACACTTTGCATGCCAGTCTGACTGGCCTGAGTTCTTTCACATCGTTATGGAGGGCCCTCTCCTCCTGCGACCACCGCCCTTGCATGCTTAGGCTGCTGCTGATGTGGGCCCCTCATCCCAAATCTGACACATCGGAGATCAGAGTGACTGAGGCGGTCAAGTCCCTGAACGGAACAGCCCTTCCAACACTTCCCGGGGTTCCTCCACCACTGTAGTGACACCAGAACTGTGGGGGGAACTGTCACCACTCTGTCCAACCGGTGTCTGCTGGGCACGTACACTGAGGCCAACCAACTTTGGAGGGGCCTGAGCCTGAGGTGGGCCAACCTCACCACATATGTACATACGGCCATGTGATCCAACAGCTGAAGGCATTGCCTGGCTGTTGTCGTGGGGCACTGCTGTAGTTGCAAGATTATCGCTGGCATGGCCTCAAACCCCGAGAGTGGGAGGGAGGCTTTGGCTCGCACCGAGTCTAGGGAGGCCCCTATAAACTCTATGCATTGTACTGGGGACGACGTCGATTTCTGCTCGTTGACGAGCAGCTGCAGACTGTTGCAGGTGGCGTAGACGAGGGAAACCGCCTTGTGCACCTGAGACCTGGACCTGCCCCTTATTAGCCAGTCATCCAGGTAGGGGAAGATCTGGACCCCTCTGCGCCTCAGGTAGGCTGCCACCACCACCACACACTTTGTGAAGACCCTGGGGAGGACAATAGGCCAAAGGGCAGGGCCGTAAACTAGTAGTAGCCACCAGCTACCGTGAACCTGAGGAAGCACTTGTGGCTGGGAAGGATGGAGATATGAAAGTAAGCATCCCTCAGGTCGAGGGCGGCAAACCAATCTCCTGGGTTCAGAACTAGGATAATGGCCGCTAGGGACACCATGCGAAACTTTAGTTTCTTTATGAACCTGTTTAACCTGCGCAGATCCAGAATAGGCCTGAGGCCGCCCTTGGCTTTCGGGATGAGGAAGTACCTCGAGTAGAACACCCTTCCCACCTCGAGCGGTAGAACTGCTTCTATTGCTCTTTTGTCCAGGAGGGAATGAACCTCCTGAAGGAGGAGTTGCTTGTGAGATGGGTCCCTGGAGAGGGACAGGGAAGGGGGGGAACTGGACCGGAAAGCCACAAACTGGAGGGCGTAATCCCAGCGCACTATCTCGAGGACCCAACGGTCCGATGTGATGTACCACCAGTGTTCGCAGAAGGGCCTCAACCTGTCTCTGAAGGCCAGGGGTGAATCCAGGAGCGGGATACTGATGCCACTCTCGGGCACACCATCAAAATTGCTGCTTCCCTTTTGGACCCTTGGGGGGCCCTTGCTGGGAAGTGGAGGACGATCCGGAGTGGTCCCATCGTCCAACACCCCTGTTCCTATCCCTGCCCCTTGTGGGGGGGGAAAGGCCTAGGCGGTGGCCTAGGTTGTTGCTGCTGCTGTGGGCGCTGCTGCTGCTGGCGGGTCTGTTGCCTCGACACCTGAGGGGTGTACAGGCCCAAGAAGCACATCCCTATAATGGGATTTTAAGTTAGACTTCTTGCATCCCTACTGAAGACAGCATGATCCCACAAGAATAAACAGAGCACAATTTGGCTACACAATTTTCATAACTTGTGATAGTGCACAAATAGAAAAAAGACTCCAACTTAGATCCCATGCTGAGTTTATAAATCTGGAGTAGAAGTTTACCACCACACTTTATAAACACAAAAACTTATATATTAAGCTAGTTGGCTTTAAAAATAAAGCATTAACACCATACATACATGCTACTCTTACCATTGAAAAACAGCACTGACTTTTGGCTAACCAAATAATCAAAGGAATAATCAATAAGATATCAAACTACTTAGATGAACATTCAGTCCTCATATAGCATCTCTAATTAATAAAATGTAACCTAAAATGAAGCAATGATAGCTCAATAACTGCATTAGACTGGCCTCATATTCTAGAATTGGACTAGTAATAAACCCTGTAGATTGATCTTTGAATATTATACAAAGGCAGTCTACATTCAGATGCCAAGATCTGAAAAAGAAATAAGAATTCAAGATTTCTGAGAGTTACTGATCCCCTTATTTTTCCCTCTAAAACTTGCATAAAGATATACAAACAAAATAAGGAATATAGAAGTGGTGAAAATAAATTAGAGTTCTAAAATAGTAAACTAACCTGTGTGAAGTCATCTTTTCTCATGGTCAAAAGCTGTCTTAAAGCTATATCTCTTTCCTGTATGAAACAAAAGTTTCGCTTAGCAAATATGGAACTTTAGAAGAAAGACTGAAGGAAAATGTTAGAAATGTAGCTATACAGGTCAATTACCAAAGCAGCATTGTAAAGTTTCTCAAATGTATTCACAATACACAAAGTATCTAATGCACATAATTTAGCCCCAATTCCTAGGAATTTTTAATCTCTAGTCTGCCAAAAAAATATAGTAATAATCAGAGAAACACCCCCCCATCTCAGCATTCTGACTGGCCAAAAGGACCACAGACAGCCCCCTCGCCCTGCTTTGACTTGCCACGAGCCCTGCCCCAATCCAAGTGTGCTTTCCTTCAGCTGCTGTGGAAGAAAGCCAGGGGCTGTGTGTGGGGAGGGATCTGCATGGGCAGCTCTTCCAGGACCAGTGAGAGTCATCTGGAAAAGGGGGTGCTGTCTGTCATAACCAAGGAGCAGCCTTTAGGCTTATTTAATCTCACAAAGGAAGGCTGAGTTGCGCTCTATAAAATACATTGGGTATAAACACTAGGGAGGGTGAAGGGCTGTATAAACTAAAGGACAGCATTGGCACAAGAACAAATGGGTGTAAACTGGCCATGAACGAATTCTGGCTAGACATTAGAGAGGTTTTTAATTATCAGAGGGGTTAGTTTCTGGAACAGCCTCCCAAGGAGACTAGTGAAAGGCAAATAACAATTAGATTTAAGTGTGAGCTGGACAATAAGAAGTTGGATTATATAATGGGGTTACTTGTGATGTATGGAGGCAGGGCTCACTTCCAGTTTATGTTTTATATTTCTAAAGCTCATGCTTCAGTGTTTCAGCCAGACACTAGCAGGTGTCAGGAAGCAATTTTCCCTGCCTCCCTCAATAGAGAGAGAGAATGCACACGTGCCTATTTAATCTTCTTCCTCTTAAGCATCAGGGAGGTCGGGGATGCAGATGGGACATTGGATTGGGAGGGTCACAGCTCTGAGGTGGCACTCTCTCAGGTACTTGGCTGGCTGGTTCTTACTGACATGCTCAGGGTCTAATTGAGTGCCCCATGTGGGGTCGGGAAGGAATTCTGCCCCAGGCCAGATTGGCAGTGACCTTGAAGCTTTTCATCTTACTCTGCAGCCTGTGGTGCTACCCACTTGCCAGGATTATCTGGGTATCTCTCAATCAGTTCCCTGTCACTGCGGGCCCTCTGGCACTAGTGCACTTCAGTCCCTCCTACTCTCTGCCTGTAGCATGTAAAGTTCTACTTCAATGGTTCCCAATCTGGGGGGTGGGATCCCCTGGGGGGATGGGCGCACCATAGATTACAAGGGATTCATGAGGCTTCAGTAATATTATATCGTTTAGCCCTAAGCTCCACGCTGGGTGCAGCAACTTTGAGCTCTGCGCTGGCCAGAGCAGAGCAGCCGCCGCCCTCAGCCCCTCACTGGCCAGGCACCTGGGCCATTGGAAGGCCTGGAGCAGCTCCGGCCAAGATGGCAGAACCCGCCTCCATTACCTTCAGTCCACGAGGGATGGGAAAAGGTAGGGCAACATGGGGCGTGCAGTGGCAGCAGTGCCAGGGTAGGCGTAGCTTCTTACTCAGGTAATATATTATTAATTATTATGATGTAATTTAATATTATTATCATCATTATATGTGTTTATAGGGGTTATATGTGTTAATGGCTGGGGCTGGCGCATACTTTACCTAGTGTTAACTAGTGGGGCTTTCACTCAAAAAGGTTGGGAACCACTGGTCTAGTCTACTGTGGGCTGTAAAGCTTTGGTCTAATTTTGGTTGTTCTGTTTAGTGTGCGGGTACTGAGTGGTGTTGGTGACCTATGACATATTGCAGGAAAGATGATGATGTGGTGGTTCCTTTTGATCTTAAACTCTATGACAGAAATTTTACATGTAGCATTTCAAGTACAATTTTCTCATTTATTACATTTATTTACATATAATAAATGTATTAAAATGTGACTTGACAAAAGTATACAATCTAACACTGAGAAATCTAAAGGTTATAGTATTATGAAGTACATTTAATAATTTACAAACTATTTTTCAAATATGCAATTTCACTACAGCAATCTTACCTTTAGTAACTCTGTTAGGTGTTCTAGACCAAGACCATGTAAAAACACTTCCAGATCGCCAAAGGCTGTATAGGAACTATGTATTATTGCATGAGTTACAAAAGGAAAAGAAATAGAAATAGAGGCAAATTAATTTTTCATAAATCATTAAAGCAGATGTTTAAAACTCTAATAGGCAAACAAACACACATACATGTGTATGTGTCAGTAAAGCGATATATATTTCCAGCCAAACCACTTCATTAAACTTGTAATTAAAGCTGTAAATCTGTACTAATACTTTAAATGAAAAAAAAATCTTTAGTGGATCATTGTAATTTTAAAAATCAAATGGTTGCAAGGCAGGAAATTCAAAGTTAAGGCTACTATTTAAAAAATACCCCAAATATTGAAAAATATGGAAATGCAGTTACAGTACACCAAACTATTTTAACTCTTGCCCTCTAATCACCAGTCACTCTTTATGTAAGATAGATATGTCCATGACAAGCGTCACAGCTTGTTTATTTTCAGATTTATAATAAGAAAGGTAACCATGCCTGTCCTTGGCTCCTGCAGCCTTTGACATAATTAAAAAAAAAAAACACAACAAGAAGAAAAATAAAACAGCAGCCCTCAAAGGCTGGAAAATTAACAGCCGATCAGAAACAAATATAGCAAACACTACCCTCCAACAGGCAAAAAGGATGAGTTTTTACTGCGCTGCTCCTTCACCAAAATCCTAGGTTAACGGAGGAGCCTTGCAGCATGACCTGAAAGTCAACAGATTCAAACTTATTCCAGACCAAATATGGAGTGAACTAAAAAAATCTGAAAGCCTTTTCTGGAGAACACCCTTATGAAAACCTCACTCTTATATCCAGAGGACTCTAGCTCAGTTGCACCCTCTGACACAATAAATCCCAAATACTTTACTGGTTCAGATCAAGAATCCAGCTAGCCAGGATCATATTAAACCTTGTATACACCTGCATTTCTCCTATGGTTGTAGGCATCTTAAACACATCTACAGTGGTTTATGCAGCAGAGTAGAAGTAGCCTAATCCCAAGGATGTATATAGTGCATGATCTCTACAAGGAGATCACTATGCAAAGTAAAGTTTAAAATGGCTGCAAAATTTCCAACACCTACTTAAGGAAAAATACTAAGAAAATGTGATGGGAGTTAGATAGGTCTCAGATTGCTGTATGAGGTATAATGCCAACTTGTGCTTCTATACCTTCCACCCACTTTATCAATCCACTTTACAAACATCAATTATTTCTACTTCATAACATCAATGATGTAGGCACTTTCTTATTCCCATTTAACAGGTAAGTAAGGAAAGCAGGACATTAGAGGCTTGATTTTAAGAGGTCCTGAGCAGCTGAAGTCAATCAGAACTTCAGGTGCTCAGTCCTCTGAAAATGAGGCTATAACTGACTTGATTAAAAATCACACAAAGTCTGTAAAAGGGATAGGAAAAGAACCCAGGCCTTCACGAATAGATTCAGGCCCTATCTACACAAGGTTTCTGCACTGGTGTAACTGATACAAACCCTCAATGTCAATGTGCTGCAATGGAGTGAGATGGACCTTTCATTAATGCAATTTAGTCAATTACTGGGATAAATTGCATGGATGAAAGCCCTGCTTTGCTCTACTACAGTGTAGCTACATTAAAGTTTTGCACTACTAAATCACACTGGTTAATTACACAAGTGAAAATTTCCCTAGACAAGGTCTGATATCTTAACCACAAGATTTCTTGTGCTGCCTGTGCTTTTCCCGAAGATGTCTCTAAAAGGGATGAATTCTCCCAAGCAGCATAACTGCATCTCAACAGCATGGCCTTGTAATTTGGTATATACAAGGCCAAGGAGGCAGCTTACTTTGCGCCTTTCTTCCTAAATTGCCCATCTTTCTATGATCTCCTCATGAGGAGTTGATTGAGAGGATTTTCCACTGAGTTCTATTTTATTCATATATATTTGATTAAGAATAAATATATACATAATATGACTAATTGAAAAATCTTCTCAATCAACTCCTCATATAGCAGCTGTTATTACAAGGAAGTTGTGTGGGAGATGTGAAAAGAACACTCAGATCCCTGGAGGGAGACTTAATAAAAGCTCCCACCTTGGCCATAGGAAGAACAGATGCATATAAGAGCCAAATGTCCCTGGCATGTTCTCTAAAAGACCTTTTCTAAATATCTTATAGTGTATGTAGGTACTTCTGATCAGAAGAAACCTCATTTTTTAAAACATTATTTAAAATATAACTGAGTGGAAAATCCATTCTCAACAAAAGTCCTTATCCTGGACAGAAATGATCTGATGGAGAAGGCAACAAGAGTGTCATATTCTCCACTGATGTAAACTTAATAGTGTATATAGTGTGCCTGGGGCCCCTGTTAAAGACTTGGAAGCATGTGAACTATGTAATGCAACACTGAGTTTACAGTCAGGTAGCTAGATATCATGCAATACAAAAGTTAAGATGAGTTTCAGTGTTTCAAAACGGGGTTTTAATTTCTCATTTTAACAAATTATTGTACTAGGTGTGATTGTCGAAAAAGTTCCAAAAATAGACACTATAAATTGATCTACATTATTTAATGCTAATCATGTGCACAACCTGAAAGTATTCCTAAAACTAAAACAAACTAAAATGCTGTTTTTTTTTACCTAACTGTATGGTCTCTAACTGCATCTGGGATCACTTTCAGGAGTTTGTGGACTGCCTCTTCTTTAAGCAGGTTCTGGAACTTCCCTTGCAAGGGATTTCCAGTCAAAGAAAGAAAACTAAAAAGCTGAAAAAGGCGTGAAAACCGTTTAGTT
The DNA here is from genome assembly GCA_007922155.1 of Mesoclemmys tuberculata. Taxonomy (NCBI): domain Eukaryota; kingdom Metazoa; phylum Chordata; order Testudines; family Chelidae; genus Mesoclemmys; species Mesoclemmys tuberculata. The sequence goes on along the minus strand of ML675616.1, from coordinate 40,603,406 downwards.
AACATTCAATTAAGGAAAAGTTAAGTATAGTAATGTCCTATTGAATTAAATAAGCAGAAGAATAAATAAATGCACAATTGAAATTTAAATGGTAAAAGAGGTGGGAAAATTATTTCACAGCCTACTACCTGTGGAAAATAATTCAGGTAAGTCATCACATTCTTCCAAAAGGCAAAACATCTGACAGAGATGAGCCTGTAAAGCGTAAATCTCCAAGAATATAAATGTTGGTAAGCTAACCAAATTCCAATGGAACACTGAACAAGAACCATCAGGTATAGAGTGAAGCAACAATGTGTGAAGATAAATAAAAACATTCTGATGTGAAATGTAAAAGGCTGACAAAGGCCATATATGAACTAAAATTAACTGAATATTTATTTTTCATTTGAAGACTTAATGTTCTCCATTCCCAAGTAAAATCTCTCAAAAACAACATAATATATGCACTTGTAACTTATTCCTATATCCTAGACATATGAAGATATATTAGAACACAAATACAGATACAGGTATGATTGACATTCCAAACTAAAACAATGGATTCTGATCTTGGGTGTTCGTTATATTTAACTAATCAAAGACAAAAAAATTTAAGCTGCTGATTCATTCTCTTGTGGAAAAATCATCTAAACAATCTCCACTAGATAGATGAGTCTATTCCTCTGGCCCCAGTGACAGTAGTAAAGTTGACATTCAGAGGGCATATCACTCTAAGGTCTGCCCTCAGGGACAATGATCTATGTACTCCTCCTGAATTACCAACAAAACTATGATTTCAGAAAGAAAGGGCAAAGCTAATGTCAAAACAAAATGCCTGACAAAGTCATCAGGGAAAAGCTTTCAAACACATGATTAGTAGTGCATTCCTTCAAAAATGAGTTGCAGTGGAGAAAATAAGTATTCAGTTTGTGCCCATTTTATGTTTTTTGTATATACAAAGAAGATCTGAGATCCTAAGAAGTGATTCCCCCATTTTAAAAGAAATGCATTTCTGCTTTTTTATGGACACAACAGAAAGAAACGAGCTCTTTGTTATTCATCAAGTTCACTGACATGAATTGCCTTGATGACTATAGTCCTAATAAAGCAGCGGTTCTCAACCTGTGGGTCGCGACCCCGGCGGGGGTCGAACGACCAAAACACAGGGGTCGCCTAAAGCCATCGGAAAATACATATTTCCGATGGCTTTAGCCGCTGAGAAGTCGCGCTACCATCTGTAGCGGCGCTATTCAGCTGGAACGCACACCATTATGGATGCGCGTTCCAAACTGAATGCCTGCGCGCATGCGCAGACGTGATTGCATCATCCGTCCGGGGCCTAAGGGGCGGGGGAAGCGGGGGGAACGCTCCATAGTCCATAGCAGCGCATTACGTGTGTCCGGCGCTTGCTGACGTCATCAGTGGGCGGACGCAGCAAGCACCGGAGGACAGAAGCCTAGGAGGCGAAGAGCCAAGAGGCGGAGAGCCAAGAGAGCCTGCGAGACAGCCTGCTGGTGTAAAAAAGGTTAATAATGTAAAAACAGTACACACACCATACACATACCATGCTATGCCATGGTGAAATGTTATTTATGTGGAATTGTTGTTATATTTAAACCTATGCTATGCCATGGTGAAATGT
>ML675616.1:40590850-40601382 GCA_007922155.1 Mesoclemmys tuberculata | reverse complement strand
GAGCAACACATCTCGAAGAACAACAGTTACTGGTAAGTAACTACGTTTTCTCCTTCGAGTGATTGCTCAGATGCATTCCACTTAGGTGATTAGCGAGCCATACCTTGGAGGTGGGTAGGAGTCAACGGCGAGCTGCCCTCAGCACGGCTCTGCCGACACGCGCGTCGTCCCTTGATTGCTGGACGACAGCGTAGTGCGCAGCAAAGGTGTGCACCGAAGACCAGGTGGCAGCCCTGCAGATGTCATCCAGGGGGACCCTTTCCAGGAAGGCTGCCGACGCGGCCTGGGCCCTCGTCGAGTGAGCCGTCACCACTCCTGGGAGCCGGACGCCTGCACGCTCATAGCAGAGCTGGATGCAGGCGGTGATCCACTTGGCGATGCACTGGGCGGAGACCGGGGAGCCTCTCATCCTCTCTGCCACCGTGACGAAGAGCTGCGTGGTCTTTCGGAGCGGTCTCGTCCTGTCTAGGTAGAACGCCAGCGCCCTCCTCGCATCGAGGGTGTGCAGTCTTCTCTCGTCCTCGGACCAGTGCGGTTTAGGGAAAAACACGGGGAGGAAAATATCTTGGTTACAATGGAACCTGGAGACTACCTTAGGCAGGAACGCTGGGTGAGGCCTAAGCTGAACCTTGTCCTTGTAGAACCCGGTATAGGGGGGCTCCGAGGTTAAGGCCCTTAGCTCAGAGACCCTCCTGGCCGAGGTAATGGCCACGAGAAAAGCCACCTTCCAGGAGAGAATCATCATTGGACAGGTGGCTAAGGGCTCAAAGGGGGGTCCCATTAGCCTATCTAAGACCAGGTTCAAATCCCAGGGAGGCACTGGGTCATGGACCTGCGGATAAAGCCTCTCAACTCCCCTGAGGAACCTCACCGACATGGGGTGGGAGAATAGGGACCGTCCCCCCATCGGCTGATGGAAAGCCGAAATGGCCGCCAGGTGTACCCTGAGGGAGGCCAATGCTAACCCCTGTAGCCTAAGCTGCAGCAGGTAATCCAGGACAGCCTGCACGGGGGACGTACCGGGAGTTACGCCCCGCGACTCCGCCCAGCAGGTGAACCTCCTCCACTTGGCCCTGTAGGCGATCTGCGTGGAGGGCCTCCTGCTTCCCAACAACACGCGTTGGACCTGCTCCGAGCAGGTTCTCTCCTCCTCCGTCAGCCAGAGAGCCTCCAGGCCGTCAGGTGCAGGGAGTCGAGGTTGGGGTGCAGCAGGCGACCGTGGTCCTGGGAGAGCAGGTCCGGTCTCCTCGGGAGCTCGATCGGGGGAGCGACCGACAAGTCCTGAAGCAGGCAAAACCAGTACTGCCTCGGCCACGCTGGGGCGATCAGGATGACCTCCGCTCTGTCCCTCTTGATTTTCAAGAGGACCCTGGGCAAGAGCGGGAAGGGGGGGAACGCGTACAGGAGCGCCCCCGTCCATTCGAGGAGAAAAGCATCCGAGACAGAGCCCGGCTCGCGACCCCTTAGCGAGCAAAACTGCGGGCACTTCGTGTTCCAGGCCTATGCAAACAGGTCCAGACGGGGAACACCCCACAGACGGAAAATCCTGTCCGCCACCTCCGGGTGGAGAGACCAATCGTGCTGGGGTAGAAACAACCTGCTGAGGCGGTCCGCCTCGTCGTTCCTGACCCCAGGCAGGTGAGAGGCGGTTAAACAAAAGTTGAACTTCACCGCCAAGTCCCAAAGTCAAAGCGCTTCCTGGCACAGCACCGAGGAGCGCGCCCCCCCTTGCTTGTTGATGTAATACATTGCAGTGGTATTTTCTGTTAACACCTGCACCATTCTCCCCAATAAAAAGTGGCGAAACATTTCGCAAGCTAGTCTGACTGCCCTCAGTTCCCTGACATTGATATGGAGGGCAGTCTCTCCCTGGGACCAAAGTCCCTGCGTGGTCAGACCACCGGTGATATGGGCTCCCCACCCCAGGTCTGATGCGTCCGTGATCAGCGTGACCGAGGGGGTGGGAGCCCTGAAGGGGATCCCTTCCAATACAGTCCCGGGGTCCAGCCACCAGTTCAGTGACCCCAACACCGCAGGGGGCACTGTTACCACCTTGTGGAGGGCATGCCTGCTGGGCATGTACACCTTGGACAACCAACCTTGGAGGGGCCTGAGCCTGAGGCGGGCCAACCTCACCACATAGGTGCATGAGGCCATGTGGCCTAACAGCTGCAGGCACTGCCTGGCTGTTGTCGTAGGGCACCTCTGAAGTTGCGATATTATCGCCGTCATTGCCTCGAACCTCAAGCGTGGGAGGGAGGCTTTGGCCCGCACCGAGTCTAGGTGGGCCCCTATAAAGTCTATACGCTGCACCGGACACAGCGTCGACTTCTGCTCGTTTATGAGCAGTCCCACAGCTTGGCAGGTGGTCTGGACGAAGGAGACCGCCTCGCGAACCTGCGACTTGGTCTTGCCCCTGATCAACCAGTCGTCCAGGAAGGCCGCCACCACCGCCATACACTTGGTGAACACTCTGGGGGAGGAAGACAGGCCAAAGGGCCAGGCCGTAAATTGGTAGTGGGCACCAGCTACCACAAACCTTAGGAACCGCCGGTGGGCAGGAAGGATGGAGACGTGAAAGTACGCATCCTTCAGGTCGAGGGCGGCGAACCAGTCCCCTGGGTTTAGTATGGGAATGATGGACGCTAGGGACACTATGCGGAACTTCAGCTTTCTCATGAACCTGTTGAGCCTGCGCAGGTCCAGTATAGGCCTGAGGCCTCCCTTGGCCTTGGGGACGAGGAAGTACCGGGAGTAGAACCCCGTCCCCACCTCGAGCGGCGGAACCGCTTCTACGGCTCCTTTGAGCAGGAGGGAGTGAACCTCCTGTAGGAGTAATTGCTCGTGAGAGGGGTCCCTGAAGAGGGACAGGGGGGGTGGGGAGTGGGGAGGAAAGGCCAGAAGCTGAAGGGCGTAGCCCCAGCGCACAATGTTCAGGACCCATTGGTCTGATGTTATTTCCCGCCACAGGCCGAGGTAAGGCCTTAGCCTGTCCTTGAAAGGCGGGGGACAACCCAGGGAACATAAGACGGTGCCACCCTCGGAGACACCGTCAAAATCGACCCTTGCCCTTAGGGTCTTGGGAGGGTCCTTTAGAAGAGGAGGCGGACGACGCTGTGCGGTCGCGCCGTCCAGAGCCCTGACTCCTATCCCTTCCCCTTGCGGGAGGGAAGGGTCTAGGCTGCGGCCTCGGTTGTTGCCGCTGATGCTGAGGCGGCTGCTGCGGCTGTTGGCGGCTCTGCAACCTGGTCGCTTGGGGCGTGTAGAGGCCTAACGAGCGCAGCGACGCCCTTGAATCTTTAAGGGCATGCAGCTTCTCATCAGTCTTGTCTGAGAACAGGGCAGCTCCATCGAACGGCAGGTCCTGGGTGGAGTGCTGCACCTCTGGGGATAAGTCCGTGGACTGTAGCCACGCTGCCCGCCGCATGGCAACGGCGGAGGCCATAGCCCTGCCTGCTGTGTCCTCAGCGTCTGAGGCAGTTTGTAGCGCTGCGCTGGCCACCTTCATACCCTCCTCCAGGACAATATTAAAGTCTGCGGCCTGGTCCGGAGGGAGGGACTCCGAAAACCTCCTCAAGGAGTCCCACAGGTTTAAATTGTATCTGCCTAAGAGGGCCTGATGGTTAGCCACTCTAAACTGAAGCGCCCCAGTGGAATAGACCTTCCTACCGTATAGGTCTAACCTCTTGCCCTCCTTGTTCTTAGGAGAGGCGCTCTGAGCACCCTGCTTGTCCTTTTGATTGGCGGCATCGACCACCAAAGTACCTGCTGCAGGGTGCGCATACAAGTATTCGTGCCCTTCGGTTGGCACGTAATACTTTTTCTCGGCGCCCTTGGAGGTAGGAGCAACCAAGGCGGGGGTCTGACAGACTGCTTTAGCCAGGCGCAGGACCCTTTCATGGACCGGGAGGGCTACCCTAGCCGGACCTTGCGACCCCACACGCCCGAAGAGGGGGTCCACCTCTTCCTTTAAGACCTTGACTTCAAGGCCAAGGTTCGCAGCGACCCGCTTCATCAGCTCCTGGTGAGCCTTGAAGTCAACCAATGGGGCCCCTTGATCCCTTACAGCCGCCTCGTCTGGAGAGGACGAATAAGACGGGTGGCGGGGTCCCGTGGAGGGGCCCTCCCCAGGGTCCTCCTCCTCCTCTTCCCCAGAGGGAAGGTCACCCTCCTGCACCGAAGGTGCTTGTTGTGTTTGGGTGACCGAGGCAGGGGCCAACGTAGTTCCCTGCCCCAACTGAGCCGCCCACTGGGCCCACATCGGCCACTGCCAGGGTGCTTCTGGCCAGCTCAGAGGCGGCGCCGGTGCCGAAGGCCAAACCGGTGCCGCAAGGGGCGGTGCCGGCACCGATGCTGGAAGAGCCGGTGCCGCCTGCAACTCCGGTGCCGCCTGCGGTGCCGGTGCCGCCTGCGGTGCCGGCTGCGGTGCCGGTGCCGGCTGCGGTGCCGACGGCAGTACCTGTTCCTGACGCCGGGCCCAGGAACCCGAGTCAGAAAAACGCTGGCGACGCCGCCGCCGAGCAGAAGCGCTCCGGGACCCGCCACGCGACGATCCCGAAGAGCGGCTGTGTCTACGGTGCCGAGGAGGCGACTCTGAAGACGACGAGCGGTACCGGGGAGATGATTTCCGACGCCTCTTGGATGGTGCTGGGGAATGGTGCCGAGAACGCCGTCTCGGTGCCGAGCCAGAACTCGACGATGAAGAGGAGCGGCGTCGGGACTCGGAGCGGTGCCGGGACCTAGAGCGGTGCCGGGAACGGTGCCGCGACGCGTCGTCCGAAGACGAAGATGGAGAGGAGCTTCCCAGCTCGACTCTCCGGCGTCGGGTGGTGGGCGGCCTATACATCGTCGGGGCGGCCCACCCTTCAGGGCCCCCCATCGCGGGTTTGCCCCGGGAAACAGGTCCTGACTCTCTCTGGCGAGAGTGTGCCGGGGGCGTGGGCAAAGCCAGCAAGGCCTGTGCTGCTTCGAACGCCTCCGGCGTCGAAGGAACCTGTGCAGGGGGTCCCCTACTCCCAGGAGTCGGGGGAACCTCCCTGGTCGGTGCCGGTGCCGGAGCAGGGGCCAGCGGCACGTCGGTAAGGAGGATCACCTCCGAGCTCGACCCCGGCCGCTCCTGCGGTGCGGGGGAGCGCTGCAAGCGCGGGCGGCGCTTCTTCTTGCTCGGCACCGAGGCCCCCGGTGCCGGGGGCGCACTCCGCACCGACGAAACGCTCGGTGCCGGAGTCGTCCGCGAAGGCTCGGAAGCCGGACTCAAGGCGGACTCCATTAAAAAGGTCCTAAGCCTATCTTCCCTCTCCATCTGAGTCCGAGGCTTGAAGGACCTACAAATGCTGCACCGATCGGTACGGTGCAGCTCCCCCAGGCACCGCAAGCAACAGTCATGGGGGTCGCTGGCTGGGAAGGCCTTGCCGCAGCCAGCACATGGCTTAAAGCCCGGCAAGCCCGGCATGGCCGGGTCGCCGTGAGCCCGAAGGCTCCCTAAACTAGCTAAAAACCCTCACTAACTATAAACTAACTGAGTTCGGGATGAACTATTAAGCTAACTACTCACTTTAAGGAGAAAAAAGCCTGTTTGAAGACCAGGGGTAGTTCTCAACCGACCGTCACGGGCGGAAAGAAGGAACTGAGGAGGGGAGGGGCCGGTCGCGCTATATATACCGCTGCATAGTGGCGGTACTCCAGGGGGCGCTGAGACCGGCCCCTGCAGGGGCTGCTAGAAAAGTTCTCCGCAGGTCTGTGCACGTGGGCGCGCACACACCTAAGTGGAATGCATCTGAGCAATCACTTGAAGGAGAAGCCTAGGTTCAGAACAACGGTGAACTTCACTGCAATAATGCTGATTTCTACAGTCTTGGAAAAATGGTAAATATCACATGGTGAATGGTGTAATTCACAACTCTCGAGAAAGACTGTTCCAGGATCTCTGCAGACACAGGCGAACATCACTGCACCATTTTGCATTCTGTTCTTGTTTTCAGGGTTACATTCACCCTGAAGTGCTAGAAACAATTTTATAAAAACTGAAATCTGAGTTTATAGTGCATAATTCCACAGCTGCAGAATACACAGGGCCGTGCTGATAGCTCTATTTCTCCAAAGAGGAGGATAAGGAAGTTTTTTGTTCCTGGCCTTTGTTTTCTTTCTGCTTTTGTATTAACAAGTACCTTTTTATTACCATAAGAGGAATTGAATTCATGTCTCTCTTGTGGAACTCTCTGGTTTTGGTTCTCCTTTTATCAGATCTATTTCCTTGCTGTTATAGATGGTGCTTGGGATAGAAGAGTGGAGGGAGAAATCTGAGAAAAGTACATAATGCGGTAAGAAAACCCTGTGAGGTGCTTTGGGTGGGCATCACCACAATAGGAGGTGATGCTCTCTGTGATTTCCCCCACAATCATAAATATCCATAAACTACTTCAGTTGATGTTGTGACGGGCCCTTAGAAACCTGCCTACTGTCAAGCTTTTAGAAGGGGAAATGTAATCAGCAATTATTCCTTGAAGGTTTTTGAGAGTGAATTGTGGGCTGCCTGTTTAGGAGAAGAAGCATCCAATATATAATCTGGTCTTGCCATACTAAATGCCTTGAAAAATCATCTTCTTGTCCCCAGCATTTTAGGTGAAGCAAGAAAGACAAGCTCCACAGTAAGACTCCAGGAGAAGGCTTTCATTCCAGCTACACCTCTTCAACAGTGGTTGCTACATACTTCCACTGCAGCTACTTACTGTTAGGGTATGTCTTCACTGTTGGTGGCAAATTCACCAGAGTCAGATCAATTTATCCAGACTGTCTGAGCAGAAAATAAAGACTTGCTCAATCGATCTGGAAACTGATTCAATAAAACCAGCTCAGAGAAAAGAGTAACGCTGGTACTAGTACATATTTCCCATCAGCACAGCATAGTGGAGAAGGTGCGCACACAGCAGACTTTAGGAAGTCAATGTAAGTTACCTAAGTTTCTCTATGTAGCTTGCATGACTCCTGTTGACTGCTGCCGAATTTGCCGGTAAGTATAGAACAGGCCTTAGTCTTTATTTAAAGAAATTACTAGTAAAAGACTGACTGAAGCAACAGTATCTCTGGAAGGGAGAGATCACAAGTGAAGAGATTAGTGTAAACCCAGAAGAAAGTAAGGAAAATGGGGGAGGGAAAGAAATTGTTTAAAAAAAAATTAAATGTCACTGGTGAGGGAAGTAGGACCAAAGCACCTGGAGGCAGTACTTTCTGGAGCTTTCAAAGAGTGAAGCTAAGGACACTTGACTGTTAATTTGGTGTAGGTCTACACAGCCCGCAACAATGAGCCTCTGAGCCTCAGTCAACAGTATAGGGAAGGGGGTGGACTTCAGAACCCAACCTCCAGGCATAGTTGCAACTTGAAAGAACTGTCTACACAGCTTTTTTTAGTGCCTTAGCGTGAGTTGTACTACTTTGAGTCTATTGACCCGGGTTGGGAGGCTTGCTGCCACGAGCTGTGTAGACATACCCTCTGTTGCTGCTCTTAGGGCCACAGGAAAAGATTCAGCCTTTTAAGAGAGACTTCTTCCTTGAGTTCTAATGGTTGAAGCTGCTGCTATTTATTATACTACCTACAGCCTGCAGCTACTGCTTCATATTTAAGCAATTTAAAATCTTTTTCTACTTGAATTTCTGTAGAACTCTCCCAAATGTAGCTAAAAGCTACAAAATGCAATCTATTCCAATGTTATCTTGGTTGAATTCAACAAACTATTTCTCAAAAAGTTGATCAGAAAAATTGTCAGTGAATTCATTTTTATACAATGTGTACTAAAATAACTAAGTAAGGAACTGTGCTAAAATTATGTTGGAAATTTAAACACGTAAGCAGAGAAATCCTTAAAGTAAAGTTCACTCAGCAACATTTACTTTGGAACATGATGCATGTATAGTAGCTTTTAAGACATCATGCACACCTACAGTGTAGTACTGAATAATATTAATAAATATTAGTTAAATATATGCTCTAGTACATGTTTAAGTGCCTACATTAACACTGGTCTGAGAAATTGTGTGCAACCAGTGAGAACATGAAAGTTTCAGGAAAAAAATAATTAGACCTTAGTGGAGAACAATACCTCTAAATGTTTACTGCTTTTTGCAATGTCTGCTGGTGTCTTTCCATCTTTGGTTTGCAGAGTTTTATCAGCTCCAAGTTCAAGCAACTTAAAGACTGCATATTTATGTCCTTGGTGGGATGCCCATGTCAGCGCCTACATAAAACATTTTGTTTCACTTGGTAGAATAAGTTTAAAAAAACAAGACAGAAACAGAGCGTATCATCTTCGGTAAAAGAAAATAGGATAACCTGTGTGAAAGGTAAACATGGAAGAAAAGTAATCACCAGTTAATTATGATCATACCACACCCATCTTATTTTGTTACATTAAGCTAATTATTGTTGTAAGATGACCAGACAGGAGCCAGTTCACTAAAAATGGACATGTAAAATATCTTGTCAAATGCTTTAAAAATTAATTCAAAGTTAAAAGCGCAGATCTAAATATGAATGATGAAAGTTTTAAACACATATTCAAAGTTAAAACTAATTCTGCCCTTTCTCACTCTCTCATCTTTCACTCATGGGAAGAAGATCCTTCCCCTTTGCCACATCATCTGACTACAAGTATACTTAACAGACTGTCTTTGTTTGTTCTAAATTCTACAATTTTGCTTTATTTAAACATTAATAGAAAATTACCCCCACATGCGACAGTTTGCAGATTGTTTTAAATACAAGAACATAATTATGAACAAGGAAGCAATATGCCTGTGTAATTCTGAAATTCCATTCTGAGCAATTTTCAAAGGATTGGGGCTGCCACGACTCCACATATAAAAGGGACTCAGACAGGGACTACGGCAGCAGATGACAGATAGATGAGTGATAAGGGTAGATAAGGAAAGAAAAAAATAAAAGTCAAAGCCTAATATTAGTGCAGGTGACAAGCTGATGAACAATCTCTTCTGATTCAGAAGAAGCTGTGAGTGGTGCCAGTTGGAATTAGTTCCAGAAAGATTTGGCAAAATGGGGCACTAGAGAGAAGAGTATTTTTGAGGAACAAGTAATAAAACAAACTAATGTGAAAAGTAGACACCTAATTCGGTATTACATACAGTATATATAAATGGATTGCTTACTGTATAACCATTTTCATCCTGGGCATTTATTTGTGATCCGTGAGCAACAAGAAGAGCAACAACTTGTGGGTGTCCCTCTCGAGCTGCATACATAAGTGGAGTCATTTGTTTCCTGGAGGAAAAGAGGATTGTGTGTTAAAATACTAAATGTTAACTACGCTATTGGCTATATGGCCTTGATTGAGTGAAGATTCAGCAGAACACTGAAGCATGTGCTGAAACTTTAAATGCAAGTTTAAATCCTATTAGAGTCAATAGGCCTTAAGCAGATGCTTAACTTTAAGCACATATTGAAATGATTTTTTGAACTGGGCCTTTATACCCGATTAGCAGTTTTAACACCTATCAAGTGTTTACTGTCCTGTAATCTGAAGTACAAATATCAGTAAGTAGAAAATCAGAATTATATTCCTAGACAAAGAGATACTCAAGACACATTGTATGTATCAGCAATTTAGGGTATAATACATTACAGAGATGTGCTGGCAATCCCAAAAGCAACCATTATAAATCAAGGAAATTCAGTATTTCAGGCTAAATTTATAGGAGATACAAACATGCAAAGGAATGGAATGCTGTTAGAGCAGTCGTCCCCAACCTTTTTTGCACCAGGGACCGGCTTCAAGCAAGACTATTTTTCCATGGCCCGGCAGGGCGGGGTGGGGCAGGGGCGGGGCTTTGGACATCTGGGGGCGGGGTTATGGAGGGGGTTGGAGTTTAGTCACTGAGGACAGCCCGCCGGCACGCTCCACATAATGTTCTCTGCCAGGAGCCGCGCCTACTGAGGCCAGCCCGCTGCCCCGCCCCACACAGTGTGCTCTGAGCCGCCACAGAGCAGAGCACACTGTCAGTGTTTAGTGCTGGTCTGTGGCGGCGCCGTGGACCGGCAAAAAACCCCCAACGGCCCGGTCCTGGTCCGCGGACCGGTGGTTGGGGACCCCTGTGTTAGAGCATCCCAAGAAATCTTGACGCTTCCCTTTAGTAACACCATGCAATAACATTGTGATTAAAGCATTATTAGTGTTTGTGACAGATTAGATTAAAATCTGTTATACATTATTTTCCCCTTTCCTGGTGACACTACAAGGCAGATGGTAGCTACCCAAGGTGGTCTGGAGTCAAAGTGGAACAATGAGAAGCAGGTAAATAGGTGCAGTTTCAAACTGTAGCTTCAATTCCATTAAAAACAATAGGAAATGGCAGCCATTTTGAAAAAACAAGTCTTCATGACATTCGCTGAAAGAGATATTTTAAGGTATGAAGAAAAACTGCAAAAAAAAAAAAAAAAAAAAAGACAACTTAATCCAAAGTAATTCTTCAAAAGTAGCCTATGCAAAAGATTTCAGTGAGACTTAACTATATGGTTAATTCGA
>ML675616.1:40274032-40584232 GCA_007922155.1 Mesoclemmys tuberculata | reverse complement strand
GCCACCGGGGGGGGGGGGGCGGCTACCTTCTATGAAAGCATGAGCCCGGGGAATAGAGATGTGAGTTCAAAAAAGGGGGCCCCAAGCATCTCGAGAAGGCCAGGTTGAGATCCCAACGAGGCAACGGGTCGCGTGCCTGCAGATAAAACTCACTGCCCTGTTGAGGCAAGTAGCTGATCTGGGGGAGCCAGAACAGACACATCCCTTTGAGCAGCTGAAGGGAGGCCAAGACGCGCGACCCGTGAATCTTCAATGAGGCCAGGACTAGGCCTTGGGCCTTAGCTGGAGCAGATACTCCAGGATTGCCTGTGCCAGCAAGAGTCTTGGCAGGCTGCCCCAGAACTCTGTCCACGAGGTGGACCGTATTTACTTAACCCGATACGCAACCTGTGCGGAGGGTTCCTGCTGCCAAGCAGGGCTCGCTGTGCCTGCACCAAGCTGGCCCTCCCTTTGTCAGCAGGTCCGGGTGCAGCAGGTACCCCAGGTCCTGGGAGAGTTACCTGTCGGGGCGACCGGATGGTCCAGCATCATGCTGAACCAGTCCCGTGTTGATTAGGCTGGAGCAATCAGTAAGATGTCCGCCCCGACTTACCTTATCTGCACAGCCGGAGACCGGATCAGGTCAGAGTGGGAGGAGATGCATACCTGAGAGTACCTGTTTAGTCGATGAGGAGTGCTTTGGAATCGACCCAGTCTCGCTATCCAGGGGCGAGCAGAACCTTGGACACTGTGTCCCAGATCAACACGACAAGGCCCAGTTGGAAAATACCCCACTTTGGGGAGAAATATAGGCATGACCTATGGATGCCGGGGCCCGTCACAGCGGGGAAAAGACAACCTGCTGAGGCAATCCACCTTGTCGCTCCTGACCCCCCGGGAGGTGAGAGGCGGTTAAGCGGAGATCATGCCTCGCTGTGAAAACCAATGGACGGGAGGGCTTTCTTCCAGAGGATCGGGGAGTGTGCTCCTCCCCTCCTTTGCGCTGATGTGCCGGCGCCTGTACCTTGACCAACGGAACCAATCCCTGAACGGAACGCCACGCCTCGCAAGACCTTCACCAGTGCAGGGAGGGTTGCAAGGGGAGGGAATCTATTGGGTGGCTGTTTGGTGCCTATATCATGGCCACCTACCGCTGAGGCAATCTGAGTCTCCGGCAGCCCAGTGTTGCTACGCATGTGCAAGCCACCACGGGACTTAATAACTGCAGGCAGTGTCCTAGATGCTGTCGTGGATATTGTTGCAGCTGGGAGACGGTATGGACCATAGCCTCGAAATTCGGCTGGGGCGGGAAGGCTCTGGCCTGGGAAGTGCTTGCCAATGAGTAATGCCAGCCTGCTGCACGTGGAGCAGGAGTAAGAGCGGGGGCCACGGTCTCCCACACTCAGGACCGGGATCCCAGGCCATCCAGACAACTCGGCAAGGGAATATCTGCGTACGCTATGTCTCAGGTGGACAGTCAGCACGACTCTGCGTCTGCTGGTCACAGGTAGATATGAACTAGGAGCAGCCAGAAGCCCCCATTCCTGTCCCTACGTGTAAAGGGTTAGAAGGCCTTGACACGTAGAGCCTCAGAGAGCAAAGTGCGGTCCCGGAGTCCCTCAGACCATGGAGCTTCACAGTGGTCCAATCAGAGAGGAAGACCAACCCATCATAGGGGAAGCCCTGAACGATCACTGCCTCTCCTGGGACAGGCCCAAGGATTGCAGCTATGAACGCCTCGTCGTGGCAATGGCGGAGGCTATGGTCTTAGTTGCTGAACCAGCAGCATTCCTGAACGTCTAGGGTGCTGCCCCAGCACCACGAATCGCCCATCCAGGACAGTGGTGAAGTCTGTGCCCTGGCCCTGTGGCAGGGTCTTAGCAGACCGCCTGAGGTCATTTTACAGTGAAATCCGTATCCACCCCAGAGGGCTGATGGTTGGCAAACCTGACCTACAGGGCTGCCGTGGACACTGAGCCGGGACACAGCACCCTGAATCCAAGGGCCGGGTCTTGAGTAATCAACCGCCCGGGGTCTTTCGGCCGGGAGATAACACTTCCCCCCTGCCATCTTTGACATAGAGGCGACGAATGGGGGGGGGAAGAGGGGGCATAGGGCCTCATCGCCTCAAGAGTCCAATCGTGGACCCGTAGGGCCACCCACACTAGAGCTGCCACCGCCAGCCCACTGAAGCAGGCAACCTTGGCCTCCAGTGAGAGGTCACCCTCCTGAGCAGCTCCCAGTGTGCCTGAAACCTTCCAGTGGCGCCACGGAATCCCAGAAGACTGCCCCTCCCGGGCAGGAGGAAGGGGACTGCCACGGCACATCCCGCGGGTGCTCCCCACACACTAAAGGAGTGCACCCACAGTGGGTCTCTCCATGGGATCTGACTCCCTATCCAAGGAGCAGAGACCCTGCCCCGACCTGTGCCAGGAGTGCAGACCGCATCCCCGCTGCGCGAGATGGGCAGCCCCAGTCCCAACTGGATGGCCATGGGGGCCAACAAGGCTGCCATTGCCTATGGGGCCAACGCAGGCCGACCGTGCCCCCCGTTGTACGATCCCAAGCCACCACACCTGCCCTGCCTTGCCAGAGGCTGTTCCCCCACCTCCCACGGTGTGGAGGACAACAAGGACTGCCTCCGCCACCCCAAACAGTGCGGATGGAAGACATGCTCTGGGGAGCTCCTGGCACTAACATGCTGCCTTGGCACCGAGGGCTCCGCAGTGCCGCTCACCCCCTGGTGATCAGGTCCGGCGCCGCCCCGATCCCCACGGTGCTGAGCCTGCCACGAGCACCCTTGGTCGTGGTCTCTGCTTAGCAACCGGGGTCCGCACCACCTCTGTGTGGGTGGACCCCACGCAGCTGAGGCGGGACCCCCCTGGTGCCCCCAGGCCCCACGCCCGCCCCTGAGCAGAGGATGGGGGGGGAGAGAAGACCGTTCTGCACTGAGCCCTGCAGAGGCACAGGTGTGGGGACCCGCCTTCTCTTGTTTTTTCTTTTCTTTTCTTTTCTTTTCTTTTTTTTTTTTTTGCAGCTACTGCTGCCGGCTTCTCTATTTTTTTACTCCGAGCTGTCACTCAGCACCGGGGCCACACTGCGCCTCCACACAGGGGTGGATCCCCCCAGTGCAGGGCGGCGTGGAGGCCCCTGCCCCCATGTCACCTCTTGGCAGCGGGAGGAGGGTCCTGCTGTGGCATCAGATCTCGCTCCGCACTCAGAGAGGGGCGGACCCCCTAGCGTCGAGCGCTGCAGTGGCCCCTACCCCGAGGCTGCCTTTCGGTGCCGGGGAAGGAAACCCTGCAGCGCCGCCCCCAGTGGAGCGGCACCGGGTCCCGTGCTGTGCCCCAGAATGGAGGCGGCCCCCCCCGGGGCTGAGAGCTCTGGCGGCACCGGGTGTCGCCCCACGGTGCCAGGAGGGAACCCCAGAGCGCTGCCTCTGGTGCAGCGGCACCGGGACCCGCGCCGGGTCTCAGTGCTGGGGGAGGGATGGCCCTCCAAGACCTATAGCTGCACCGGGTCCCACGCCCCGCCTCAGAGCAGGGGTGGACCCTTCAGCAGGAGTCCAGCTGCAGCAACGGGTCCCGTGCCGGGTCTCGGTGCCAGAGGAGGGGCGACTCTGCAGCTCCATGTCCTGCAGCTGCACCGGGTCCCGCACCGTTCAAGTAGGGGCGGACCCTTCGGTGCCGAGACCAGCAAAGGCACCGGGTCTCGTGCTGCGTCTCAGAGCGGGGGCGGATCCTCCAGGGCTGAGCCCTGCAGGCACCAGGTCCCATGCTGCGCCTCGGTGCCGAGGGGGGGGGGGAAGGAGGAGGAGTGTGTGTGTCGTCACAGCCCCGGGTCCTGCCGGGGCCGACCCTTCGGTGCCAAGACCTGTCAACGGCAACCGGGAGTCCCCTGGTGGCCGAGTCTTCTCCTCAGTGCTGAGGACTTTCCCTCGGCTCCGGGTGCTCCATGGCAACCGAGGTCCTGCTAGGCGACTACTCGGTGCTGGGTCTGTCCTGGGGGAGCGTCTTGCTCACCCCCGTTGCTGTCCAGTGGGAGATTGCTTCCCCGTACCGGGGATCTCCACCGCTCTTCGGGGGGACCTAATGCGGGCTTGCCCCGGGGCACCAGCCCCTTCTCCCTCGGCGGAGGGGGGGGGGCGGAGGGGACGTAAGCAGGCTGGCAAGGCTCTGCTGCCACAAAGCCTCCAGTGCCGACGGCGTTGGCAGGGGCACTCTCCTACTCCCAGGAGTCGGGATTGGCTCCCTGCATGGGGATGCAGGCTCCAGAGAGGGCTCGACGGGCCGTGGCTGGTGCATCCCTGCCCTCAACCCTGCCCGTGCCCACGGTGCAGGGGAGTGTCCGTGCTCCACGTGCTGCTCTTCCTCTTCGGCACCAGGGGTGCTGCCCAGTGCCGAGTCAAGCCTGGCACCAGCAGGGAACGGCTCAACAGTGCCGCTTCCCCTCCCCCCCCACACTCCCAATGGGGGGGGGGAGGGCGGAGGGTGTGTCTCAAACCCAGGGGGCCGGGACTTGCCTGCCCATAACCAGCACAGGGTTTGAATCCCAGCGAGCCCGGCATAGCCGGGTCGCCCAGAGCCCTAAGGCCCTTTCCTACTCTAACTAAAGGTCCTTATCTAACTGGAAACTAACTTAGTTCAGAGTGAACTACTATCTAACTACTTACATTAGGGAAGAAAGACTTGCAAGGAGCAAGAGTTGTTCCCGACGACCATCACGGGCGGAAAGAAGGAACTGAGGAGGGAGGGGCCGGTGGCGCCCTATATACCGCCGCATGAGGGCGGCACTCCAGGGGGTGCCGAGACCGGCCCCTACAGGGGGCTGCTAGGGAAAAAGTTCTCCGGAGACCGTGCACGAGGGCACGCACACACCTAAGTGGAATGCATATGAGCAATCACTCGAAGGAGAACTGAGCTTGACAAATTTATGGAGGGGATGGTATGATGGGACAGCCTATTTTGGCAATTGACTGATCTTTGACTACTGGTGGTAGACATGTCAATGGCCTGTGAGAGGACATTTGATATGGTGGGTTCTGAGTTATTACAGAAAATTCTTTCTTCAGTGTCTGACTGGTGAGTCTTGCCCAGATGCTCAGGGTTTAACTGATTGCCATATCTGGGATCATGAAGGAATTTTCCCCCATGGCAGATTGGCAAAGGTTGTGGGTTTTTTCCCCCCTTTCTCTGTAGTATGGCTCACTTGCTGGTGGATTCTCTGTAGTTTAAAGTCTTTAAAGCATGATTTGAGTACTTTAATAATTCAGTCATAGGCTAGAGGTTTATTACAGGAGAGGGTGGGTGAGGGTCTCTGGCCTGCATTGTGCAGGAGGTCAGACTAGATGATTATAATGGTCCCTTCTTACCTTAGAGTCTAAGTCTAACTGCAAAAGTAGTTAAGCACAAGAACAAGTTATCTAGAATGGTTATGGAATCTCTGTCACTGGAGGTTTTTAATAATAGGGTAGACAAACCCAGCCAGGGATGATCTTTTGATAATACTTAGTCCTCCCTTACTGGAGGGGAATAGACTGGATGACATATTGGAGGTTCCTTCCAATTCTATATTTCTGTGTGTGAACCTGCCCATGTAGTAACTATACAGGATACCAGAAGGCCAAGAAGCTGAGGAATTGGGGGTCGGACCAGATGTCCTCCTGAGGTCCTTTCCAACCCTGATCTTCTATGATATTGCACTATGGTAGCAGTCCTGCAGATTTGAAGTAATGTGATAAGATCCTGGATCTTCTGGAACCTTTTGAGTGATGGATAGATTTTGTTATCAGAATGTCTGTCTCAACTCCCAGATGGTTGAAGGAATCAGGGAGCTCTTTTTAATGTTGATGATGCCATGCACTTTCAGGAATTCCAGAGCAAGAGCTATGGCTTTGTGCTTGGGAGAGATCTCTGATCAGAATGTCACTGAGGCAGAGGTATAGGTGCATGGCTATCAAACTACCAGCCCCTTTGCAAAGACTTTGGGGCCAAGGACAGTCTGAAGAGGAGAATTCAGTACAGATAATGCTTTTGGCTATAAGCGAAAATCTCAGGACTCTGTAGTGACACGGCCTTATGGGAACACGGAGATAGGCATTTGCCAGATTCACTGGTATCAGGAAGTCTCCTTGAGACAAGAACAATAATGTCAAGGTTAAGGTCTTCATCTAGAACTTGGTCTTTCTCAACCATTTGTTGAACTTCTTGAGGTCCAGCATGGCTCTGACCCCTACTCCAGTGCACTTCAAGACTACACAGAAGATGGAATAAAAAAGCCTAAGACTCTCTCTTGTGAGGGATTTCTAATACTCTTATTTCCAAAGAGCAGATCTCATTCTGGATCAGTTTCCATTTTGTGTGGTTGTTGGAAATAAGGATCAAAAGGTAGAGCCCTAAGTTTGAGGGAGAATCTTTGGCTCACTATCTCCCTCCCCACTTTTCTATTGCATATGACTATTCTGTGAAGTATTACATGGTGCCTGGCCACTGAGTGGGATGCCATGGCTCTGGCTGAAAACCTCAGTACATTCACTGTCGGCTACAAACATTGGGAGACTTTTTTTTTTTTTTTTTTAAAGGAGTGGGGTGAAATCAGAGCGCTCTCTGTCCCATAGGGCCCTGAGATCCTCCAACCAAGAGAGAGATGCTCTATCTAGCAAAGCATGTTACTGTGAGAGATGTCCTTAAGGTAGCTGAAGAGGCCACATTTTTCAATCCATCTGGTTCTTATGGTAGAATTCCTTTCTCTGAGGCAATAACCATGTCCCTTGGTAGGGATGCAACAGCAGCATCAACCTTTGGGACCTATGTGTGATGGTTCTCAGGGCACCAGGGATTGAGAGTTACCTTGTTATCCCCTCCCACCAGCATGAGAGTTTCTTGCCTGTGCTAGATTAGGTATCAGCTCCTTACCACCACTGGCCTTTCAGCCTCTCAAGCATTCTCTTCTGGGCTATGCCAGGCCTACCTTCACTTTGCAGGTTAACAACAGGTTCATCCAAGTCCCTAAGCCCCTGTGATATCTTGCCTGATACTGGTTATTCACAGAAATTCCAGATCCTCCACTCTCCACCAAAGGAGCAGTGTACCCCAGTTTACTGGTTTTATCATAAATCATTGTTCCTCTAACACACAACACTTGTGAGTACGTATTATAAAAACAAAGTAGATTTATTCAAGAGTTAATTAGAAATCAAGAGAGACTGTGGGGGAAATAAATGGTTACAATTACAAAACAAATAATAAAATGTGAACTTGGGTCTACACTGATTAACTTATTTAATAAAGCAGGTTTTCTCCCCAAAGTTCAATCTGTTGCAGAGCTAGCTGGCTTCACAGAAACCAGGATCCAATTTTTCATGAAAACATCCCTGCTCCTTACGATGACTACTCAGTGAAAGGATACAGAGTGCTTTTCCTGCTCCTCTGTTATACCAAAATAGTTTTTTTTAATTTATTCAGAGACAGGATGATTCTCTGTTATAATATTCCTTTTTATCTTCAAGTGGTTTCAACTGTTCGCAGTTGTCTCTAATGGTTTTCCATTAATCTTGGAATGGAGCTAGGATAGATCACTATGCTTTCTATTATATCATCAGCTAAACAGAATGGGGTGACAATTTCCTCTAGCCTGAACTGGCAATCACGGAGACATCATATCCCCTGGTAACTAACTTTTCCCTCAAAGTCCATAAAGCATACTTTCAATATGAATACATTATTCCTTAAATATTACCCATACACACATCTCACAATGATTATGAATCTTGACAAGTTATGAGTTTTCTGTAGATATCTTACATGTTACTCTTTATGGATAAATATCTTGTAAGATGTGTTTGGTGTAGTGAGTTTCTCAGGTCTGAGGTGAGAGTTGTTTGCCAAGAACAGGAAGCCCTCTGCCAAGGGATCTCTGTCTCTCATGTAGCCATTAAGTTCTTTGGCTTTTATAGACTGTAGAACCTGAGGCCATTTTTACTGATATTTGCCTTTGTCAAGCTTGTCCCACTCTTCTCTGATCACATCCTCGTAAGAGGAGCACGGAGGAATGGAAGCCTCAGGGGAGGATTTTAAGGGCAGTAATTTGCTTTGCAGCTCTATACAACCCTTCTGCACACAGTCTCAAAGTTTTCAGGGTGGGGTTGGGAGGGAGAAACTTTGCTGTGTCTTCCCCTGCTTGGATTCAGACCCGATAGTTCTACCTCAGTCGAAGAGGGGGAGTAAGGGTCAGAAGACACATGCCTTTGGTTTTCTTTCTGTGTTTTCTTCCTCTTTTTGGTCTCTGTTCTTGTAGCCCACCTTGTGTGCAAAGGAGCCCTGCAGTTGCTTTGATGGCTTTTTTTAATAACTTGCCTTTTACAGTGTTTGAAGCTTTCTAGAGAGCTCTCTGATTCATCCCTGCAGGGTCCCAGTTTCCTAGAGCAGGAGAGCACGTTTTACTGCCCAACTCCTCCAGCTCAAACAGGGAGGGAAACGGTCTGTTTATGAGCCTTGCTTCTTTTCCCAAGGCATTTAAGAGCCATTTTAAGATGGGGGGCGGGTGAATCTGTAGCCCTGCAGCCTTGTTCTCTTTAGAGTCCTGGAGCACACTGGGACTTACTCTCAGGCCAGTTGCATGAGGTCCTCCTTGTCCTTTGATCCTCTCCCTGCTTTGTTCTATGGCTCCTGGATTGATTGTCCTACACTGGAGATGTGGCTACTCAGCAGAGGACTTCACATGCCTGTCCAGTCTGGAGCCCTGTGTCCAGGTGGTTCAGAGGGAATGAACATAACAGGTAATCAGCAAGTGATCCATCCCATCACCCATCCCCAGCTTCTGGCAAACAGAGCATGATTCTGCAGGGTTACGCTAAGCACTGGTTTTTTGTTTTAAATCTTCCTGATGTTTACACTATGACCAAATCTTGGCATGCATTAATTTTCTGTTTCTGCCCTTCCTTCTCTCAACAATAGTCTTGCCTTGAAACTTGTGTGCATCAATTAACTCAGACATTCCCACAAAACAAAAAGCAGTAGATATGCTTTTTTCTAGCAAAGGGCAGTATATGAAATGAGTAGTTATCCAAGTTTACTTGCTGCAGTTTCTGAAAAAGCAACAACAGACAATTCCATGAGCAGCTGTTGCAGAGGTACTGCACAAGTGACCATGTCACACCTGTCTAAAATGGGACTGACACCTATGGCCTATCTGATCGCCTTCAAATATGATCACTGCTGCCTAGTGAGAAAGAATCCTGAGTTGCCAGCTTAACTCCATTTCTAACAAAAGTGGCACGTACCATGTATTAAGCCCTGTAGGAGGATGTGGCCACCAATTTCAAGGTCACCAAAGATGCCAAGCTGGATTCCTTGAGCACATTACAACAACAGTACCACCACCAACTTAGGGGTGAACCCTTTTCCTCTAGTGGGTGGCCACACATCTTTATCCAGCAGTTTACTGAGAGTTATGAACCACAGCACTGACAGACCTAAATAGACCTTTTCAGATAGTCTGCCCAGGAAGATGCAAACTTGGATCCAATGGATCCAGCTCTCTTCTATCAGAAGAAGGAATACAGATGATTTAATGGAGGTTGAAGTATTGGAGAGATCACCAGGCTTGTAGAACAGGACAGCCATAAAGGAGGAAATTTAGGGAAGATAACTGAAGGGCCCTGTGGAATTCAAGGGGTGGGGGAGCCAAAATGGACATTTGCCTTGACCAAGGGAGAGTCACCAGTTTCTTCTGTTGTGTATTTTGCCAATGGGCAAGTAGAGCATATATAAATAAATCTATCCCATGACGAAATGTGACCATGGAGAGATGTGGGCTTACTGAGGCCACATCTAAAAGGGACTGTCACTCAGCCTTTATGGAGGAGCAATCAGTCTCTCCTGTTGGAACAAGGACATATACAAAGATTTTGTCCTTCCAGGAGTATCTCTGTGAATTGGGTAAAAAGGGAGGGAGTGGGGAAGAGAGGACTCTGAATCATGATGGTCAGTTTACTACCCTGATCAATTGCTCTCGATGGACAGCAGACATAATTTTAGTCTCATCTGTTCCAGGAGTGCTCAGGAGGTCATGAGATGTGCTCAAACCTATGGAAAATGTGATGCCTCACCCAAACTCTAGATTCCCATAAAAATATTCAAGATATAGTCAATAAAAATGGATACAATTAATAGAAAACTTACATAAAAAGTAGATTCTCGCCACAGTACCAACCTTTCTGCACAGAACATAGTAAGAATCTCCTCCCCCTCACACATGACAGCCCTCTCTAAATCCCATCTAAAAATGTGGTTTTGCAGCACATTCTCTAAGTCAAAAGATTCGGATATTCTGAACAAAGATAGATAGTAAATTCCAAGCTGCAGTAGCCCTCACAGGAAATGCCATGACAGCAAAACTATAGTTCAAGAGCCTCCAGTGGGGCTGCAACTGTGCAGAACAGAGAAATGGCTTCTTGAAATGCCAATAAGTAGAAAATCAAGAGGAAAAGTTCAGTATTGTTAAACCCACTCTGAGCATTTAATTGTTTTATCTAGAAAAAAAAATTCACAGCTAACCAAACTAGTAATCTCTCCCAAAAGCCAATACTCCAGAAGCCAAGTGACCTGACAGTGAAGACCTGTTAAAAATAAGTACTACAAATAGTTCATTTTCACAGTGAGAAGATTTAATACAATTTCAAAATTCGGAAATTAGGCTGCAAGCTGTTTGGGGCAGGGACCATCCTTTTCGTTCTGTTTGTCCAGTACCTAGAATAATGGGGTTCTGGTTAGGGGTCCTATGCACTACAGTAATACATTACTGATGTAATACAATGAATTAATACAATACATTACTACAGTAATGACAAACACAAATCAATAAATAAGTAACTTTAAAAAAGAAGTCTGCTTAGTTCACATCTACATCCACTAGAGGGCGACTAAAGCATCTGTGTACAAAAAATCAGATCTATTACCAAGAGATCATGCAGAAGACTCAATCTAAGACTTTTGTGAAAACAAAAGCCTGTAATTATAAGATTCCAAAACCAAGATGCTTGTAGTTTCCCTTTCAGGCTGAACTATGATATATTAATAGTTCAAAATTCTTAATTTTGTAGTTTTAGAATTTATATATGAAGCACAATTATAGGCATTCAGATTATTTGTACAATTAGGATTTACTCTGAAGAATCCCATAGCTGCTCTATAGTTCTAAGTATCTGGCATAACCGACTGACTCGAAGGTGATCCTGTTTCCCAAATACATGTAAAAAGAAAACCTGCTCTGTATAGTACAAACATGGTCTGACCTGTCATATAAGCAATTTTCACTATTAATGAAGCTAGATTGTACCTAGTGCAACTACTGAAAATATTTAAAACACTGACATTTGTATAAAACAAATGTCAGTATCTGAACCGGATGAACAGTTGTTTTCCGTATGCTCTGAAAGCTAGAATTGTGGAAAGCTTTTTCTACTTTTAATTTCTATACCTCTGTTTGAGGAAAAAAAGAAATCAATTTATACTTAAGTTTTATACTAAACTTAGACATTGTTTATTTTAAGGACAAAACTCCTTTAACATATTTAACTACCACCAGATTATTCAGTTTAATCAGGGCACACTACCAGAAACCATCTAAATATTTAAAACAGTTACCCAACCAGGAGATTTGCCATTCTTGGCAAATGGACAGATTCTTTGGCATGTTCAGCTAGCATGTATTATTTTTTAGTTCAAAAAAAAAAAAAAAAATCTGTAGAAAAGAACAGTGAGTGGGAAAAAAAGTTACTTATCTTACAGTAATTAGAATTCTTCAAGATGTGGGGTCTCAATGGGTATCCACTGTAGGGTGCGCATATGCACCATGCACCAGAGACCAGAAGATTCTCTATTAGCAGTTAGACCATGCCTGTGCCCTGTACCCTCTTGTGCTCTGAATTGAGTGCCTAATGGGCATCACAGGACACAATCACTTCTTATTCCTACTCTACCACAATTCATCTAGGAAGCATGTGAAACAGAGAGGAAGGAGGGCGGTTGATGGACTGCTCAGAAGGAATCAATGGATTTTTAAGAACTCCAGTCACCATATTGTAAATAACCCTTCTTCGAATAGTGGTCCTTGTGAATATTCACTATGGGTAACTCACTAGCAGTACTCAAAGGGGAGGAGCAGGTGAGGAGCTATGCTGCATCACAGCCCACAAGTCTGCTTTACCAAGGATGCCTCTGCAGAAGAAGCTTACATCAAGGAGTAATGTCTAACAAAGATGTGTACTGAGCCCCTTGTTCTGTTCTACAGGTTTCTATGAGTGGTACAACCTGTCATGAAGCCTCAGAGATGGTGCATTCAACCAGAACACAAGCTATCAGGCCTTCAGAGGGAGGAGTTCCTATTTGTTCATAAAGCAGAATGCAACCCAAAATTCACCTTAAGAGTCTTTGGGATGAGATTGCTTCCCCTTTCATACATTCAGTGGTAGAAACAAATAATCTCAGAGATTTCCTAAAGGATTTTGTCCTTTGCTGGTAGAAAGCCAGTAAATGGAGCTTCTTGCCTGCTCTGGTGATGTGAGTTTTGGATAGAAAACAAGTAGATGTAACGGTTTGATTCAGATGGAATTCAGAGAGAACCTTTGGAATGAACTTCTCTCTTCCTGGGCTGTACAACATTAGGTGCTTGTACTTGGTTTAATCTGGCAGGGGAGGCAGCCTCTCCCCGATTACTTGCAGCACAAGTCAGGAACACAGTTTTCTATATACATGAATCCATAAACTCATAACCAGCTTGTATACAATATCAATTACATTACATGTAGAACATTACAAGTTTTCATAAAAGATCTTAACATTTTTATAGCACAACAACATTGTATACCGCCTATTCAACTGCTCATTCTATGGCGTTCAAACACCTTCAGGGTGTCTGGACTGACTGTCACAGTGGATTCAGAAGTGCTGACGATACCAGATTAAAGTCTCAATCAGGAGTTGCTGTTAATACTGAAGTAAAGGTTCTGATGCTCGTAAAGTGGGTGATGATACACAAACGCAAAAAGCCTGAGAAACAAGCAGGAAGAATTGGCTGTCCTGACACAGTCAAGGAACTATAATGTGAATGGAATAACAGAGACTTGGTGAGGTAACTCATGACTGGAGTACTGTCCTGGACGGGTGTAAACTGTTCAGGAAGGACAAGCAGGGGAAAAAAGGTGGAGGAGTTGTACTGTATGTAAGAGAGCAATATGAATACTCAGAGCTCCAGAATGAAATTCGAGAATAGCCTACTGAGAGTCTCTGGGTTAAGTTTAGAGGTGACAGCAACACGGGTGATGTCGTGGTGGGCATCTGCTATAGACCACCAGACCAGGAGGTGGAAGTAGATAAGGCTTTCTTCAGACAACTAATGGAAGTTTCCAGATCACAGACACTGGTTCTCATGGGGTACTTCAATCACCATGATGTCTGCTGGGAGAAATATACACAGACAATTCAGGAAATTTCTGGAGAGTGCTGGGGACAACTTCCTGGTGCAAGTGCTGGAGGAACCATCTAGAGGCCGTGGTCCTGACCTACGTCTCACAAACAGGGAAAAACTGGTAGGGGGAATAGAAGTGGATGGCAACTTGGGCAGCAGTGACCATGAGATGGTCAAGTTTACGATCCTGAGAAAAGAAAGGTGAGCAGCAGAATACGGACCCTGGACTTCAGAAACCAGATTTTGACTCCCATAGCAATCCCCTGGGAGTCTAATATGAGGGGAAAAGGAGTCCAAGAGAGCTGGCTGTATTTTAAAGAAACTTTATTGAGGGCACAGGAACAAACCATCCCGATGCGTAGAAAGAATAGCAAATATGGCAGGCGACCAGCTTGGCTTTAAAGAGAAATCTTCGGTGAGCTTAAACACAAAAAGGAAACTTAGAAGAAGTGGAAGCTTGGACAGATGACTAGGGAAGAGTATAAAAATATTGCTATATTGCTCGAGCATGCAGGAGTGAAATCAGGAAGGCCAAAACACAATTGGAGCTGCAGCTAGCAAGGGATGTGAAGGGTAACATGAGGGTTTCTACAGGTATGTTAGCAATAAGAAGGTGGTCAGGGAAAGTGTGGGCCTCTTACTGAATGGGAGAAGCAACCTAGTGACAGATGATGTGGAAAATGCTCAAATACTCTATGCTTTTTTTTTTTTTTTTTTGCCTGTTTTCACAGACCAGGTCAACCTCCAGACTACTGCACTGGGCAGCACAGTATGGGGAGGAGGTAAGAAGTCCTCAGTGGTGAAAAAACAGGTTCAGGACTATTTAAAAAAGCTGGACATGCTCAAATCCATGGGTCCGGATACAATGCATCTGAGGATGCTGAGGGAGTTAGCTAATGTGATTGCAGAGCCATTGGCCATTATCTTTGAAAACTTGTGACGATCAGGGGAGGTCCAGGACAATTGGAAAAAAGGCAAATATAATGCCCCATCTTTTAAAAGGAACATCCAGGGAGCTACAGAAGAGTCAGCCTCACCTCAGTGTGCAGAAAAATCATGTAGTAGGTCCTCAAGAAATCCATTTTGAAACATTTGGAGGAGAGGGAAGTGATCAGGAACAGTCAGCATGGATTCACCAAAGGCAAGTCACGCCTGACCAACTTGATTGCCTTCTATGATGAGATGACTAACTTTGTGGATATGGGGAAGCGGTGGATGTGATATACCTTGACTTCAGCAAAGCTGCTGATACGGTCTCTCACAGTATGCTTGCCAGTAACTTACAGAAGTATGGGTTGGATGACCAGACTGTAAGGTGGATAGAAAGCTGGCTAGATCATTGGGCTCAACAGGTAGTAATCAATGGCTCAATGTATAGTTGGAGGCTGGTATCAAGTGGAGTTCTCCAGGGGTCGGTCCTGGGGCCACTTTTCTTCAATCTCTTCGTTAATTATCTGGATGATGGGTTGGATTGCAGACTCAGCAAGTTTGCAGATGACACTATCTTTTGGGGAGTGGTTGATATACTGGAGGGTAGGGATAGGATACAGAGTGACCTAGACTAATTGGAAGACTGGGCCAAAAGAAATCTGATGAGGTTTAACAAGGATAAGTGAAGAGTCCTGCACTTAGGATGAGAGAATACCATGCACTGCTACAGACTAGGGACCGAACGGATAGGCAGCAGTTCTGCAGAAAAGGACTGGTGGTTACAGTGCACAAGAAGCTGGACAGGAGTCAATAGTGTGCCCTTGTTGCCAAGAAGGCTAACGTAATATTGAGCTGCAGTAACAGAAGCATTGCCAGCAGACTGAGGGAAGTGATTATTCCCTCTATTTGGCACTCAGAATCTGAGTACTGTGTCCAGTTTTGGACCTCCCACTAGAGAAAGGATGTGGACAAATTGGAGAGAGCCCAGCAGAGAGCAGTTAAAATGATTAAGGAGTTGGGGCACATGACTTATAAAGAGAGGCTGAAGGAACTGGACTTATTTTGTCTGAAGAAGAGAAGAATGAGGGGAGATTTGATAGTGGCCTTCAACTACCTGAAGGTGGGGGTTCCGGGGAGAATGGTGGAACTAGGCTGTTCTCAGTGGTGGCAGATGTCAGAACAAGGAGGAATAGACTCAAGTTGCAGGGAGGGGAGGTTTAGGTTGGATATTAGGAAAAAAATTTTCACTAGGAGTGGGTGGGTGAGGTTCTGTGGCCTGCACTGTGCAGGTGGTCAGACTCAATCATATTGGTCCCTTCTGACCTTGAAGTTTATGAGTCTATGAGGAGGGTAGCGAAGCACTGGAATGGGTTTCCAAGGAGGTAGTGGAATCTCAATCCATAGAGGTTTTTAAGGCCCGGCTTGACAAAGCTCTGGCCGGGATGATTTAGTTGGGGTTGGTCCTGCTTTGAGCAGGGGGTTGAACTAGATGACCTCCTGAGGTCCCTTCCATCTCTAATCTTCTGTGATTCCATGATAGAAAACTGCACTATTAGAGATGGAACACACAGATGAGCTGATGGATAAACTAGATGTCTTCAGGCACAGGAGATTCTCCAAGCTGTAGGGATCTCAGAGTCCTTTTGAGATAAGTGACGATGCTGCACCAAATGGAGAAATGCATCCATTTGGCAGCATAACATTTTCTTGTAGAAACCTGTTTTCATTCACAGATTTTTCCAAGACTGGAGAGACCATTGTAAACATCTACTCTGATCTCAAGTATAACACAGGCCATAAAACTTCCTCCCCAAAATTCCTAGAGCTTGTCTTTTAGAAAAACCACTATCTAGATTTAAAAACTTCCAGCAATAGAGCTTTTAACATCAAGATTGGATATCCCAGGCCCATTGTAATGCACAGGAACCACCTGTGGAGTGAATGTTTATATGAAATTAGGTATCCTTCAAGTCAAGAGCTGCTAACCAATCACCTTTATTTAGGGAGGGGATTATAAAGGCCATGATGGTCATTATGAATCTCCAATGGTATATGAAGTAATTCAATTATCTGTGATTCAGGACAGGTCTCCTGCCTCCCCTTCTTTGTGGGAACAAGGAAGTATATTGAATAAAATTCTTCCTTTGTGTTGCGGTGATATGGGCTCTATAGCTCATAGTGGGAGAAGAGTCTACCTCCTAACTCTCAGAGTCATCCTTTAAGAAGAATGGGAAAGGAGGTTTTGATGTAGAGATGGAAGGAATTCAATAGTGTAGTTGGTGGAGATTGGTCTAAGAGATCATCTGTCTACTAGGATATGTTGTCACACCAGGAAGAAATGGGCCTCGAGGCCACAGAAAGGGATGAGGATGTCTGGCAGCATGGAGACAGGTTGGTGGCTCTCAAAAGTCTTATCAAAATATTTGGCAGGAGGCTGAGAGTGAGGGAGAAATTACAGCAGGGCATTCTGTCTGCCGCAGTGTACTCTCTGTGTTTCCTGGGAGGTTCATAGACTCTTTTATGGTAAAAGGGCTGATGAGCAGGCCTCGTCTATATGAAGGTGGCTTGAAGTACTTTCTCTGAGGTGCTGAGGAATATATCCCCAAGCAGTGGAGGACTGTCTGGTAATCTCTGAAGTTGTGCAACGACTCATCCATTTTTTTCCACTCAGACTGTTGCCCTTGAAGGGAGGTCCTCCACAAGAGTTTGAACATCCTTGGAAAACCCAGAATAGTGAAGTCATGAAGCCCACCTCATGAAAACAGAAGTCACCATGGAACGGAACACAGGGTCTTGCTGCATCTAACAATGCCTTGCTATCAGCTGTCTTTTGTTGAGGATAGCCTGAAATTAAGGCCTGAGTTCCTGTGGAAGCTTGTTAGTGAACTCAGACAATTTATTATAGATAATGAAGTCATATTTACACATTAGTTCCTAATAATTCACTATACAAAACTGCAAGCTGGCAAAAGAGACACTTCAGAGAAGGTCCAATTTTTTGACATCCTTGTACAAAGGAGTGGACCTGGGATGGTGCAGTCTGTTGTCTTCAGTAACTTCATGGATCACTAAGGAATTTGGAGTGGGATGGGAAAGCAAATATTCTATTCCTTTAGATTGAACAAAGTATCTTTTCTCCATCCTTTATGGACTCAGGATGCAAGTGGATGGAGTGTGCCAAGCCATCCTGTCTGGTTTCCAGTACAGTCTTGTTCATAGGAAGCACCATTTTGCTAAGGCCTATAGTCTGGAGGATATCCAGAAGTTTGCTGGTAAGGTCCTGAACTTCCTCCAGGAGAATCTGGACAGCCTCCATGACCCTCCTTAGGAGATCCTGAAATTGTCAGTAGTCATCAGTTGGTGATGGTGACACTGGTGCCACTGCCTTATTGAGAGATTAAAAAAAAGAAAGCCACAGATGAATTGAGGGAGTCTGGTTGCTTGGGCTGTTCCTCCTCTTCAGAGAACTCCCAAGGGGGAGTGATGCTTCCCTGGGAGATAATCTCTGTCCAAATTCCTGCTCAGATCCCTGGAAACTGGGAGGTCCAAAGTAAGGGTCCCAAGCACCACAATACAGCAGTCAAAGTGGTGCCAAAGAGGAAAGTACCATTGGTCCTGAGCATGATAGTATGTCTTGCAAGGATGACAGGATGTCCAGGAGATTTTGGAACCCCTTTCAGGGCTAATCTCGCATCTTGGAATATCTCAAGCTTGCAGAAGGAAGAATAGTCTCAGATTCTACAGACAGAGCCACTGGTACTGCATGTCTCAAGATGACAGCTGAAAAACAGGACCACTAAATAGCACACAGTCAGCATAGGCAGCTTGATGTTAAATCTGGTGGACAGGCCTAGTGAATAGCACACTAATGGTGTAGGCACCTCTCCGGGAATCATTGGTTTCAAGAATACTGGCAATACCAAAATCAGGATAAAGTCATGGAGGATCGTATAACAAAGTCCAGCAGATGGAAAGTGAGAGAGACTTCTGTCTCTAGGAAGGGCCAACAGTACAGACTTGGGTTAGATGGTGAGCACAGGTACTGCCAAGTCCTCCTTGTAGTGTGTATCGCCAGTGCTGTCAGCACTCTCTTTTTTCTCTCCCTTGCTAGTACTAAAACCAGTCCCACCCCACGCTCAAGCAGAAGTTTTGACGCTCTCTTGGAACTCAGGACCAATAGCACAGACCCCTGCTCCCATACCAGAGTGGAGAGTCCCACCAGATGAGGGGAAGGAGGGTGGTTATAGAGGCAGTTCTCTATGGGGAGATGGGGATTTCTCCTGCTTTTTATGAGGGTGTTTGTATTTACTGAGCCCTCATTTCTTTCTGCTAGAGTCAGCAGGCTTGGGCTCTGACAACCAGGGGCTAGGGAACACCAAGTTTGGCGATGGGGGGAGGTTGCTTTGGGGCTCTAGTTGATGTACAAGGGGCCAAAATGCCCAGTATCAGAATGGGGCTTCATCTTCAAAGCCAGAATTCACAGGATTGTTGTGTTCCATGTGGAAAAGGATGACAAATCTCATACTTGAAAAAAATGAGACACACCCTGAGACAACAAACTGGAATCAGCGGGATCATTAACTTGGAAAACCTGGGAACAGGCCGTGCAGGACTTGATGCCAGGGATCTGGGTCATACTAGGTACCATGAACACTGGATGATGGAGAGGGCACAGATCCTCTAATCCACCCCCCAAAAAAACCACTATCTAAGCTACACACTAAAATTAGATAACTATATAACAGAAAATGAACTATTTACAGCAGAAACCTGACTAGGAAGGCAGGAATGCTAGCAAAACTTCGGACACTGAGGAGTTAAATCTTGGCCCACAAGCGGTAGAGAGAAACTGGAGAGGTGGTTGGTCTGTGCCGCACCATATGCCCTTTGTTTTGAGCATGAGCCACCACAGGTATAAACTATCAGACACTGCTAATGTCGAATCTTCCAGGCGTAGGTGTATACGCACCCACACTGAATATCCTTAGGCACCACCACTGTATGAACAACCCTCTTACCTCCCCCCTTCTATATTTTCCTGTAGGAAGAAGAGTAAGTTGAAAGTTCATGCTTAGGTGGTAGTCCTGAAATGTATGCAATATTATTTAAAAGAATGTAAGGACTATGGAAGGGGAAGTTTCAAGTCTGGACTTGATGGTTTCTGAATAATTATATCCTGAAATGCAGTGGAAAGCAAGACTGCAGCTAAAAAAAAATGTAACCAGGTGCCCTGAATTCATGAAAAAGTTCTAAAGTTCAGAGAATGTTCTTAAGCCTAGTTCTCAATCTTTTTCATCCGGGACCCAAAGACTATTTGTGCTTTCTTGCTCTGACCCAGCCATCTCCCATAGTTCACTTAGATGCAAAATGAGTGCTGCTTTAGGAGACTTGGAAGCATCTCCAGAAGTTATGGAGCCATCTTTACCATTCCACAGAACAGTGCAAGATGAAAGTTGGATTTGGGAGTGACAGGTGATGGAGTAAGGGCAAGGTGGCAGAAGCAATATGAAGGAAGCAAGTTGCTTCTTTCCTGGGTCACAATGACTGAGGGGAAAAATTTGGAAGAATTCAACCACATGTCATAGTCAACTTGCTGGTCATGCCCCAAAGACAGATATATCAGTCTAGTTCATAGTACCTGATAAAGAAATACAAGGATTTAGTGAGTCTACAGCACACAGTATTTTCCTTAGTTGAGAACTAACAGAGTGAGCTCTACAGAGTAAACAAAAACTTTAAGCACTTATTCAGCAAGAGTCAGATTTTCAGTAAAATCTGAGTTCAATCTGGTAGATGAAGTAGTACAGGAAGTTAAAAAATGGTTACCTACCTTTCTGTACCTGCTGTTATTCTAGATGTGCTGCACACATTCCACTGTAAGTATATGTGCCCCTCATGCAGTTTTTCCTTAGTGGTACCTACTGGGGCAGCTCAAGCGTTCTCTGTTGCTGCACTCTACTGCATGATGGTATAAGAGGGAGGAGCCACCACCAACTTCCCCCTCAGTTCCTTCTTAATGGATAGCCTCCAATGGAGAGGGGAAGGAGGGTAGGTTGTGGAATGAATATGTGCAACACATCTTGAAGAACAGTTATGGAAAGATAGGTTAAAGACTTATTTTTCTTGTAACTGTTAGAATGGGCTGTGACAATTCCCGGAAGAGAGACCTTTGTCTTCTCACGGCAGAACCTAATGCAGGTGGTTATCCAAGAGGAGATCCACTGAGTAGAGACAGGTGAGCCTTTCATCCTATCAGCTACTGCCAGAAAAAGCTGCGTAGACTAACAGAATGGTTTAACCTGTTCGATGTAAAATGCAATGGCTCTACGTATGTCAAGTGTGTGCCATCATCATTCCTCTTCTGAAGCATGAGGCTTCGAAAAGAAAATGGACAGGAAAATGTCTTGATTAAAATAGGATTGGAACACTACCTTGGGCAAGAAAGCTGCAATTGGACCGTATCCTTATAGAAGGCTGTGTAAGGTGGCTCTGAGGTAAGTGCCTTACTCTTAGATACCGTTCTAGACAAGGTAACTGCTACCAGGAAAGCCACCTTCCAGGAGAGCAATGATGGGCACACTGCCAAGGGCTCAAATGGGGTCCCTGTGATCCTAGAAAAAAACAGATTTAGATCCCAGGGAAGTAATGGATCCCTAACCTCTCCATACCCTTCAGGAACCTAACTGCCATGTAATGGGAAAAAATCAATTTCCCTTGAATCAGAGGATGAAAGCTGGAAATAGATGCCAGATGCACCTTCAGTGCAGCAACTGCTAAACCTTGGAGCTTAAAGGTGTAACAGGCAGTCTAAAACAGTCTGGATTGAAGTCTGCTGGGCCGAGACTCCCTGGGATGAAGCCCAGCAAATAAACCATTTCCACTTGGCTAAATACAATGCTCTAGTGGAGGATTTTCTGCTACCCATTAGAATTTGTTGCACCGGAGAAGAACAAGTTTGTTCCTCTGGGTTCAGCCACTCAGTCTCCATACCAATCAGTCAGAGACTCCAGGTCCGAATGCAACAGCCGCCCTGGTCCTGGGAGAGAAGATTGTGCCAGCGTGGCACCTCTAGCAGGGAAGGGCAATCAACAGCTCCAGCAACGTTGCGAACCAATGTTGTCACAGCCAGGCAGGCACTATCAGAATGACATCCTCTTTGTCCCTCTTGATTTTTAACAGGAACTTGTGAATTAGCAGTATGGGCAGAAAGGCATACATAAGAGTCCCTGACCATGGAAGAAGGCATCAGACGGTGCCCCTTCGTTGAGTCCGCGAATGGAGCATAACTGAGGGCACTTCTTGTTCAGTTTGGAAACGAAGAGGTCCACTTAGGAAACCCCTGCTTTTGGAAGATCTTGTGGACCATCTTTGAGTTGCCGTGACCATTCGTGGCAGGATAAGAAGGACTTGCTGAGGCAGTCCGCTGTGGCATTCGTGATACCAGGGAGGTGGGAAGCCACCAGGTGCATATCGTGTCTTATTGCGAAATCCCATAGACACACTGCTTCCTGGCACACGGCTGGGGAGCGGACCCTTCCCTGCCTGTTGATATAACATATTGCAGCAGTGTTGTCCATCAGAACTTGGACAACCTTGCCCGTCAAAAGAGGAAGGAACACTCCGCATGCCAACCGTAATGCCCTGAGCTCCCTGATATTTATGTGCAACCCACAATCCTCCTTTGCCCAAGTCCCTTGGGTACTCTGATTGGAGCAGATATGTGCCCACCACCCCAGGTCCAAAGCATCCGATATCAGGGTAACCAAGGGAACCAGCTCTTCAAAAGACATCCATTGCATGACCAACCAGAAACCTAACCACCAGATTAGGGATGACAGGACTTGTGGAAGTATGGTGACCACTCTGTCCAAGGAGTATCTCCTCAGGGAGTATACCAATGCCAGCCATGACTGTAACAGTCTGACTCTTAGACGTGCATGGCATACCAAATATGTGCACCATGTGCTACCATGCGGCCCATCAGCTGCAACTAGTCTGGATCACTGTAAGGCAATAGGTGCAAAGGCACAATAAGGCTTGACATTGCGTTGAACTGAGGCTGTAGCAGAAAAGCCCTGGCTTGCATAGAGTTAAGAATGGCCCTGATGAATTCTATTCTCTGAAATGGTACTAGTGTGGACTTTTGTTCGTTCATCAGCAAGTCTACGCAACGAGACGGCCCATACCAAGTTGAGAGTGGTCTGGACCTGAGACTCGGACCTGCCTTTGATCAGCAAGTCATCCAGATATGGGTAAATCTGCATGCCCTCTAGTCTGAGAGGTGCCATGCACTTTGTAAATACCCATGGGGCAGAAGACAGGCTAAAGGGAAGGGCTGTAAACTGAAAATGGGAACAACCCACTACAAATCAGAGAAACCGTCTGTGCCTGGGAAATGTAATATGAAAATATGCATCCTTCAGGTTGAGGGTGGCATATCAGTCTTCTGGATCCAGGGAGGGGATAACGGAAACTAGGGAGACCATGCAGAACTTGAGCCTTTTGAGGTACTGATTTAACCCATGCAGGTCTAAAATAGGTCTGAGGCCCTCTTGCCTTGGGGATGAGGAAATACTGGGAATAGAACTCCTTTCCCCTCATGACCAATGGGATTTCCTCCACTTTGAGGCGGCTCTCCACCTCTTGCACGAGGAGTTGCTCATAAGAAGGGTATCTGAAGAGGGCTGGGGAAAGAGGGTTGTGGGGTGGGAGGAAAGAAAACTGTAGGGTGTAGCCTGCTGTGGTGATATTTTGTAAACAGATTATTACAGTACTATATAATGAAGCGTGTGAATACCGGGGTGCTTTCAGTCACTCAAGAATTGCTGGCCAAGTAGAACAAGCAACAAGTGTTAGAATGCTGTTTAAATCATGTGTCTGACAGGTTTTGGTGCAACTATTTATTTTTGTACACTGACCTGATCACAGCTAAGTGGGTTACACTCCAAGGCACCTCCATCTCAGCACATATTATGTTAAGTAACAATGTTCTTGGCCTTTCTGTGTACATGGTCTCTTCCCCTTCTGGCCAGAGTCACAAATATAGAGCTAGAAAGGACCTTAAGAGGTAATCTAATCCAGCTCCCTGCACTGAAACAAGACCATGTATGCCTAGACCATCTAGGTGGTTGCCTAACCCATTCTTTTGTTCTTCAATACAAGGTGTGGTTTTAATTTAAATTAATTTTTTTTAAATTAGATTGCATCTATTTGAGACTTTTTTCCTCTGATATCACCAGAATCCACCATTTCTATAGCTTTACTACAATG
This sequence comes from Mesoclemmys tuberculata, assembly GCA_007922155.1. Classification (NCBI taxonomy): domain Eukaryota; kingdom Metazoa; phylum Chordata; order Testudines; family Chelidae; genus Mesoclemmys; species Mesoclemmys tuberculata. Next base: position 40,560,586 of record ML675616.1, on the reverse strand, counting down.
GGAGATGTAGATGACTATCACCTGTGTGTGGAGGGGGGGGGGGAAAATCAGACCATCTACCCTTATCACCCTGCCCAGAAATTATGATCAAGGGGAAGCCTGTTGGTCCTCTGGTTCACCCAGTATGAGGCAACAGACAGGTCCAATGAATATTAATTTTCAAAGCGTAAAATTGTTTCTCAGAGGAAGCTAGCAAAGCTGGTCTCACTAGTTACATTTAAAGACCTCCTCCTGGTTTCATTTATTTGACTGATTTCTTAGGCTACCTCTTTTTGTTTATGCATTTCCACACTGCCTTTTTTTTGCCTTGCCCCCCTCTGCAGTTCAACATTATTTTGGGTTTGGGAAAAGTGGTTATGTATGGTATTTGAGTGGATCGATTTTCCTTCAGATTTTCAGTATTTCATCTTTATTGAATTGCACTGATATGCTCTACAATCAGTGCTTCAGAAATGGTATAAATAAAATGTCTGTCACTTTGTCCTGAGTTCATGTCTCTCGACTAAGGAACCCTAAAAGGGTCATGAATCAAATAATGTAAAAATCAGCTGACTGCAGTAGATCAAAGATCTTTAGTGCAATACAATATCAAACTTTAATTGCCCTACGTCTCTGCTACAGTGCTATTTATGGTTAAATTTATGATCTGACACAAAAAAAAAAAACCCAACACTTTTCCCAGGCTATTTACCTTTACTGAAATGTGTGCTGTTTGCCATTTGACTAAGTTAATCACACAATGATAATGTCAAGGCCTCTGAAATTATTATATGGTAGTGCAGACTTGCTATCTTATCAGAAGCAATAAATATTTTCCTGACAAAATTAAAGTGTTACACAATTTCTTCTAAAACTTGCACATTAACCAAGCAACCAGAAAACACCTTGTGAACTGAGCAAATTTTTAATGAAAGCATCCCGTCACCACCCCAACACTGTTCTCCCCCAAAGAAACATTAGAACAAACTTTCAAAACCAGAACACAAAAGAAAACATTTTTAGTCCTCAAAATTGCTTCTAAAAATGCATATATTTGTGCATGCACACTGGCTAGTTTGATATCAAACTCAATTTGTGGATGCATATGGTTACACTCAAATTTATGTACACACCTATAGGCTGCAGTCAATTATTAGCACCTCAAACTTCAAGAGGATGGAATACATCTTAAGTTACACCATTGCTATTTTACTTTAGCATTTATTCTAGAGGTTTATATTTTCAAATGTCAAAATGAACTTTATTGTAATTAATAATTATTTGTACTGTAGTAGCAAGTAGGAACCCCAGTCACAGATCAAGACGCCAATATGCTAGGCATGACAACAACAGAACAAAGAGGGTCCCCTACCCCAAAAAGTTTACTTTAAAATTCAAGGAGACTTTGGGTGTTAAACTACACAAATCAATTGGTGTTTTATTCCTTTCCCCAATAGATACAGATAGACAATATCAGGGTAAAACTGTTCCTTGTGGAGATCATGTGGCTCATAACATTAACTCAACTCTGCATAGCCATTCGGTTCTTTATGCTTAAGTTAATGACACCCTCAAGTGAGAGTTAACAAAAACAAGTCTATTGAAGGAGCTAGTGAGTTAGAGAGTGAAGTGATGGTAGCAATTTTGCACACTAGCTATCAGAAAACTAACTTTCAAGCTCAGCACACTGACTCGTGGTTCTATATTATATTAATGAATTCAGTATATGATTAAGGAAACAATACATTGCTCAGGACAATGTTAGCCAAAAGCAAAATATTTTGCAGTCTCACAAAAAGAACTACAAAAGAATAAGCTTTACCACGAACAGCAGAAACTGAAAATCTATCTTTTCTTTCAGAGATTTAAAAACCTAAGATACAAGAAAACACTAGATGAATTTTTCTAGATAATATTCTCCATATACATAAAATTTTGAGCCCTATTTTGACAAGAATTGCTATATAAAGCTACAGTAGTTTGTTCTTAATCTTTTCCTTAATATTTTTTCTTATCTCCTACTTGGTTCTATCTTTTCAGGTCTCAGTTTAATTCTTCTATTTTAAATACTGGGTTTTTAATCAATTGTTTTGTTTGGGTGTGGTGGTGTTGTTTTAAAAAAAAACCCCAACATTCCTCCTTTCATCTTCTGTCAAGGTTTTTATTCTCCATTTTAGACTTTTCAGTAGTCTTTCCTCTTAAGAGAAAAAAGAAAGCCCACAAGGAGTGGAAAATGGGGGAGATCAGCAAGGAAAGCTACCTCTTGGAGGTCAGAACATGTAGCAAAGTAAGGAAGGTCAAAAGCCAAGTAGAGTTGGACCTTGCAAAAGGACTTAAACCCAATAGTAAGAGGTTCTATAGCCACATAAATAGGAAGAAAAAGAAAGAAGTGGGATTGCTAAACACTGAGGATGGGGTGGAGGTTAAGGATAATCTAGGCATGGCCGAATATCTGAACAAATACTTTGCCTCCATTTTTAATGAGGCTAATGATGATCTTGGGGATAGTGGTAGGGTGGCGAATTCTCCTCTTTGCTTTTTTTTTTAATGTGATTTTTGATTGCTGTTTAATAAATTGTATTGTTTTGCACTGTATGCAAGGATTAGTGGATCAGGGAAGCACCGAGTGCAGAGTTCGTACCCCACAGTGGGGACACGCTAGCCTCTGCCCTAAGGGGCCACAGCAAGATTGGGTGCTGAGCCCCAGGAATCCTGGGCCCAGCCTTGTTGGGGTTACAGGGACCCCACCACACAGGAGAGTGGGAGGGGAGCCCTCGAGGTCAGGTGGGCCTCTGGGTAAAGAGTGGCAGCAGAGACTCAGATCCTTTTGCTAGCCAACTGGGGTAGTACATAAGCAAGAAAAGTTCCCCACAATAGTGGGCCCAATCCCCTGCTTACATATTACCACATGTGAAGTAGAAGCCAAAACTCAAACAGCTTAATGGAACTAAATCCAGGGGGGAGGAGAAGGAGGGTGGGGGAAGCCTGGATAATCTCCATCCAAGATTAAAAGGAACTAGCACATGAAATTGCAAGCCCATTAGCAAGGATTTTTAATGAATCTCTAAACTCAGGGGCTGTACCATATGACTGCAGAACTGAAAACATAATTCCTATTTTTAAGAAAGGGAAAAAAGTGATCCAGATAACTACAGGCCTGTTAATTTGACCTCAGTAGTATGCAGGATCTTGGAAAAAAATTTGAAAGAGAAAGTAGTAAAAACGTTAACAGTAATTGGGATAAAATACAACATGGCTTTACAAAAGGTAGATCATGCCAGACCAATCTGACCTTTTTTGAGAAGACAGATTTTTTTAGACAAAGAATGTAGTGGATCTAATTTACCTAGATTTCAGTAAGGCTTTTGATACGGTTCCAAATGAAAAATTAGTTAAATTGAAAAAGATGAGGATTAATATGAAAATTGAAAGGTGTATAAGGAACTGGTTAAAGGGGAGACTACAACGGGTCATACTGAAAGGTGAACTGTCAGGCTGGAGGGAGGTAACTAGTGGAGTTCCTCAGGGATCAGTCTTGGGACCAATCTTATTTAACCTTTTTATTACTGGCCTTGGCACAAAGAGTGAGAATGTGCTTATAAAATTTGAGGATGATACAAAGTTGGGAAGTACTGCCAATGCAGAGAAGAATTGGGATATCATACAGGAAGATCTGGATGACCTTGTAAACTGGAGTAATAGAAAAAGGATTAAATTTAATAGTGGAAAGTGCAAGGTCATGCACTTAGGCACTAACAACAAGAATTTCTGCTATAAGATGAGGATGCATCAGTTGGAAGTGACAGAGGAGGAGAAGGACCTGGGCATATTGGTTGCTCACAGAATGACTGAGCCGCCAAGGTGATGTGGCCATGAAAAAAGCTAATGCGGCCCTTGGATGCATCAGATGAGATAGGGAGGTGTTACTGCCATTATACAAGGTGCTGGGGAGACCTCATCTGGAATACTGTGTGCAGTTCTGGTGTCCCATGCTTAAGAACAATGAACTCAAACTGAAACAGGTGCAAAGAAGGGCTACTAGGATGATCCATGGAATGGAAAACCTGCCAGATGAGAGGAGACCCAAAAAGCTTGGCTTGTTTAGCCTAACCAAAAGAAGGCTGAGGGGAGATATGATTGCTCTCTATAAATACATCAGAGGGATAAATACCTGGGAGGGAGAGAAATTATTTAAGTTCAGCACCAATGTGGACACAAGAACTAATGGATGTAAACTGGCCATCAGGAAGTTTAGACTTGAAATTAGACAAAGGTTTCTAATAATCAGAAGAGTAAAGTTCTGGAATAGCCTTCCAAGGGGTGCAGTAGGCAAAAACCTAGCTGGCTTCAAAACTGAGCTTGATAAATGTATGGAGGGGATGGTATGATAGGACAGCCTCATTTGACAATTGACTGATCTTTGACTACTGGTGGTAGCTATGCCAATGGCCTGTGAAGGGATGTTAGATGGGGTGGGTTCTGGGTTATTACAGAGAATTCTTTCTTGGGTGTCTGACTGGTGAGTCTTGCCCAGATGCTCAGGGTTTAACTGATTGCCATATTTGCGTTTGAGAAGGAATTTCCCCCCAGGGCAGATTGGCAAAGGCTCTGGGGGTTTTTCGCCTTCCTTTGCAGCATGGAGCACAGCTCACTTGCTGGTGGATTCTCTGTACCTTAAAGTCTTTAAACCATTATTGGAGGACTTTAATAACTCAGTCATAGGTCATAACTAACTATTACAGGAATGGATGTGTAAGGTTCCGTGGCCTGCATTGTGCAGGAGGTCAGCTTAGATGATCATATTGGTCCCTTCTGACCTTAGTTTAGGAGTCTATGAGTCTCTTGCCGTCAGTATTTCTTCCTTCCTTCATTTGATATTAATTGGTATTTCATCACTCTAGTTCTCTCCTGCAACTAGGTTTCTGATCTCTTCATTACACCTCACTTCACTCCACTTCTATCATGTAAAAAACAATCCATTTACCTGAAGACACCCTAGATGTCTGAAGATGCTCTCTCTCTCCAAGCTTCAACCAATATGGAGCACCAAAACATTGTGATTCAAAGATTCTCTCACCTCACTCCCATTATTGTGTGCCAAAGTCAGGTTAAAGAGTATGCCTCTAAAGTGGAGTTGGGAGATAGTTAAAGTGTGGTTCTATTCAGAATATGACTTGAAAGTGATCAGAAAGGGATGCATGGAGTTCAGTATTTGTCACCTTTGATTCAGATGCAGACCATTCAATTTAAAAGTAAGTTTTTAAACAGACTGGCAAACTCAAAAAGGACCTGAAGATTAAAACTGGGTTTTTTCTGGCTCACACAATGAAGATTCTGCAAGCAGAGCTATCTTAAACAAATTTGGTTGATCATACACAAGCAAGAATAGAATTTCATTTGCTCTTCTAAAATTGTACACATTCTCCAATCCTGACAAAACCGAACATTAGTAAAACTTATTTTAGTCAGTAAAATTAAAAGTTGTGACTCTGAACACACATGGAAATCAAATTAGTTAATTAGGCAGCATTTTTTTAAAATTAAAAGCAGATTTGGGTACAAAAATGGAACCAAGTAATACTTGGACAATTTAAGTATTATACAAATATGTACTTCTGTTTGATTGAGGAAATTAAAAAAGTGTTCCATTTTTAGTCTCTTTTCCAAGAAAAAAGATCTTCTACACATGCCAGAAGAACTGAAAACGGCAGTAAAAGCTTTCTTCTAAGACTTGAGATAGGTATAGTTAAATTTAAGTCTCTAAACCAATATTTCCTGACCAAAAGTAACGATTTAGCATGATCTAACAAGCATGTTCTGACAAGCAAATAAACTATTATCTTAAGGCTTCTCCAACTGGAAAGGTTCTTCTGGCAAATCCTGAGGTAAAAATATCTACTTACCTCACAGGATCTCCATTACTATTTCTGCATCTAACTCCATTACTAGAAATATGGCATTTCTGATTCTGCTAAAGGCAAAATTTCTGTCAGGGAAGAGTCACTTGTCAGATACATTGGCTATCCATATGTTTGTCCATTTCTCAACTTTTTCCCTACTACCCCATTTGTGCAGAATGCACTCCACAAACTTAGCTTGCTATATTACTACACATTCTACTTTGTACTCTTATTAAAATCCTTTCACAAGCCCCTTTTTAACATAAAAAATAACAAGCTAACCAAAACATTTTTATTTTAAGAAATCTATTTTTACAATAGAAGAAAAGGCAAATTAAAGCTATATTCAACCATGATGCATCTTGGCCGAACCAAGAAGTAATTTTGTCACTGTGATCCACCTTTCCTATGCCATAAGCATAAAGTAGTGAGTCTTTCCTCCTAGGAGGCCAGTGTTTGAGATCCTTGCAGAATTCCTTCCCTTCCTCTCTCAATGTGCTGACTGCGGAGGGCGTTTTGGTGTCAGGATCCAAGAATCTGGAGTGATACTGGAGACTGAAGATGACAAGCTTTTCTATTTCTACACAAGAACTGACTGTGTTCTGGGTAATTCTTGAAAGCCAATGGAATTTCAGATGCAACAATTATATTGTATTGAAAGATATAGAAGACACTGCAATCAAAACTGAGACTATGCCAAGAGTAGCTAATCTATGAGTCAGGGGGAAGCATGACAGGATATCAAACACATGTACACAATTAAAGTTATGTTCCTTGACTCCACAGACAAACCATGAAAACAAAGTGGATTTAGTAAACTTAAAATGTCATCTTAAACCCCTCAAAAAGTCTTCATCTTGTATGCATACTGCAACAGGTACAGAGTGAAGGTTAGGAGGAAATGCATCTAGTATTTAGATGGACTGAGACACAGTGTGCGCATTTCCACTTTCTAATGTTTGCTTTTGGATTAAGTATAAGCTTAATTTAGAATTTTTAAAAGTTTAATTTTTTTTTGAGAAAAAAAATCTACCACCATGTCAAAGCCTTTTTTCCTTTCTGAAAAAGTTACAGATACAAACTTAACGTTAGGTTAGTGAAGGGTTCAGTATAGTTTAGTGTTTTGGAGGGTAGAGCACCTACATGTATATATATTTTAAAATGAATACCAACTATGCACAACACTAAACTAGGTAGAATAGACAACATTTTTTTCCATGCAGCACTATTTCCAACTTCCAGATAGGGGTGAAGAATTCAACCATCACCTTGAGAAAGAAGATGACAGTCCAGACAGTGATTGGGTGACAATCAGTGAGCTAAGAGAGGTAAGGGAACCATGTATGTCTTGGCCACATCAGAACTACTAGAATAACCCTGGCCTCATCTTTCTTTATCTTGATCAATACCTTGGATGTCAAGGGAGCTGGGAGGAATGCATACTGCAGGCCTGCACTCCAACAAAGGAGAAAGGCATCTTCCAGGGATGGCAACCCAATTTGCCTCTTAAATAGAGCTGGGAGTACTTCTTGTTCTTGACTATAGCGAACAGGTCTATCTGTGGGATGCCCCAACGTCGAAATACTTGGTGGAACATAATGGGATCTCTCCCCCATTCGTTATCCACTGAGAAGTACTGGAGGCTGATGGTATCTATTGTGATGTTTTGCATGCTCAGAAGGTAAGCTTCTGAGATGTCTATCTGATTTTGAATACACCAATTCTGGAGCCTCACTGATTCACTGCAGAGAGAGGGTGATCTTCCTCTCCTTAATGGTTGAAGCAAAAGATGCACAACATGTCTGTCATGATCTTCACATATCTGCTCCCAACCAATGGAAGAAAACAGAGAGGCATTTCTGACTGCTCTGAGTTCCAACATGTTGATGTGCAGAGTGAAATTGAGAGATGGCCATCTGCCTTGAGCAGCATGGGTGTCTTGACAGGCTTCCCATCCCAATAAGGATGTGTTTGTTATTACTTATGATGGAGATGGTTGAGCAAAGGGGTTTCCTGAACGAACACTGTAAGGGCCCTTCCTCCTGTTGAAGGATTTTTTCCATGACCAAGAGTTTTGAGAGTAGTTTGTTGAAACTGTATTTGATCAGCAAAGTACATCCCACGAGGGTTTTGCAAAGCTTATACCCCCTACTGGTCAGAGAAATCAGAAACCCTCTTAACAGACTATGAAAAAAACTGGGCAGTCAGAGAAAGTGACCAAACTCTTGGAATCCCTAAATGCAGATTGTCTGCAGTGATGGATAGAGACTGTGGAAAACCTTGACTTCACTCACTCAAGTCAGAAGACATAGGCCATATTGCGCCACCTCAAAGCAGCTCAACTAACCAAAGAGACCATAAAAAGCCACAGCAAACATTACTACTTCGGAACGCCTTACAAATATCAAGACACCCACAGATAAAATCCAACACAGACAAAAAACAAAACACTGGAAGTTATTTTCTCAGTGCACTCAGGAGTCTGAGTTTTCTGCCACATATACCTTGGCAGAAGTTAACCAAGCCTTGGCAGTGACAAAAAAATCATACGGCTGCAGGGGCATAAGGAATCCCTCCAGAATTCCTTAAAAAACCTGGGAGAGCAAGGAAAATTATGGCTTGCAGCACTTTTTACTAAAGTGCACAATACTGGGGAAGTGCCAAAAGAACAGTGCAAAGTAGTGATTAATGCACTTCTCAAGCCCGATAAACTCGCTGAAGACCCTGTCAATTATTGACCAATCTCCTTACTCTCCACCTCATTCAAACTGACAGAAAAAATACTGCTCTCAAGAATGGCTAGAACTATACAGCATGCTCTACCTAACGAGCAGGCAGGGTTTCATCCAAACAGGAGCTGCTGTGACCAGGTAGCTACCTTGTGTGGACACATCGAGGTGGGTTTTCAGCAGTGGCCAAAGACAGGCGCTGCATTTGTTGACCTCTCTTCCACGTACAACAAGGTATGGAGAAGGGCCCTCTACTGAAGCTCTGGACAGTAATCCCATGCAAGCAAACTATTTGCCTACTGGCTGCAATCACAGGCGATCGCTGTTTCTGGGTCTACCCCGATGGTCAAGTCAGCAAGCCTAGAACACTGAACTCTGGCCTCCCACAGGGTTCTGTTCTGGCCACTATACTCTTTAACCTCTACACAGGAGACATGCCAAAACAAAACATCTAGGAAATATATATATGCAGATGACACTGCTCTGCAGTACAACACACAAATCTTCAGATCATCAGCCATGCTCTCACCAATGATGTTCAGCCATACTCTCACTCAATAATGCCAGAATACTTCCAAAAGGGGAAACTTTGGCCAACCCCCCTCCCCCAAAAAATGGTGTCTGCTTTCCACTTAGGCAACAAGGCTGCCAAAACTGAGCTCAAAGTGGCATTCTGCAGTGAGCTAGTTAAACATAAAGCCACCCCAAAACATCTAGGAGTGACCTTGGATCACAGCCTAACCTTCTAACGACACCTCAAGAACACCCAAAACAACATTAAGACTAGGGTGAGCATCATAAAATAACTGGCAGGAACATCCTAGAGTTTGGGTCCCAGGATACGACACACAGTGGTAATAGCCTTAGTCTATTCTGCAGTGGAATACTGTGTACCAGTAAGGGCCAAGAACTCTCACACTAAGCTTCTGGATCTACAACTAAACGGGGCAACGTAGATAATCTCAGGAACATTAATGCCAACTCCAACAGACTGGCTCCCTTTTCTGTCCCATATTCACCCTCCAAAAATACGGTGAGACTCCCAAACCTCCAATATCCTCTCCAACATAAACCAAAACACCAAAATCCCCCTGCACAGTGACCTGAAGAAACCTCCTAAAACAAGATTAAAATCTAAGAATCCTCTTTGGACTCGCAGCAGTACTTTGATGGATTTCAATGGTGATACTCAATAGTGTGCAACCTGCGATATTTCATCAGTCCCAAATAAGCACCTTATTACTGACTCTATTGAACTGCCACTCTATGAATAGTGCATACATAACCTCATAAGAACATCACATGGAAGATGTGCCCAAAAACTCTTTCAATAGCAAATGAGAAGTAGCCCAGACTGTGATTGTGGACCAGTGCCTCGAACCACGGAACATATATACTCCTCCTGCCCTAAGCGTTTATTTAAGGGTAGCCTCACTGACATTCACTGACTTACCTCTGATGCAATGAACTAGATTTCAAACCTGGGCATTGACCTATAAACTGATTGCTGCAAGCCAAATCAATGCCATATAAAGAAGACATCAACCGGCAAATAAGCAGTTCCAACCCACCACTGGAGACAGTACATGTAAAGTCTCCCATGGCTTATCACAGAAGTACCAGCAGCCATATATTCCAACATCTGGAGAAAATTTCTGGTCAATATCTGAGGGCTAATCGGGACTACAGTGACTAAATTAGCTACGGTTGTGAGCCTGTGGGAAGGGAGATATGCTTCCAGGAACCAGGAAGTATCTGGAATAAAACTCCTTCATATGTGTTGTGTAATAACTGGTTCTATAGTACCCAAGGCTCAGCGGAAAATCTATTTCCTGTAACAGCATGTGTTCATGAGAGGGATCCCTGAAGAGAGTCATAGAAGGGGGAAAGGACGGCATGAGGGAAATAAAGTGGATGGAGTATCCTGTTGAAATCATCTCCAAAACCTGTCGTCTGTAATATGTTCCCAAGCCCAATAGAAATGAGGTCAAAGTGAGGGAGACATGCAGATTGTTGCAGCAGGCATGAGTGGGGATAGTAACTCAGCACCTTGACCACACCATCAAAATTGGTGTTTCAAAGTTGTGGGCTATGAGACTGTTGCCTAAGAAGTAGATAGTCCCTTCTGGAATCGCTGCCTCTTACGCTAAGGTTTGTAAGGTCTCCAGGAGGCAGGAAACTGAGCAGAATGAGATATCTACATTGTCTGACACTTAAGCTTCCTTTTTTCAGGATGAGTATAAATTACCAGAGAACGTAAGGTGGCCCTGCCATCTTAAGGTATGCAGAGACTTGTCAGTCTTTTCCACAAACAGCTTTGTTCCATCGAAAGGAAGGTCCTCAATGATATTTTGGATTTCTCTTAGAAACCCCAAGAGCTGAAGACAGACCCTCCTCATGATTACTGTTATGGAGATAGAACAAGCGGATGCCAATGATACAGCCAAGGAGGCTTGCTGTGATGTTCTGGCCAGCAGCTGACCCTCTGAAATGATCACCTGAAACTGTTCTCTGCTCTGATGGAAGATGCTCAAAGAAATTAAACTTTGAATAGTAAATGAGATTGTATTGTGCCATGAGGGCTTGGTAGCTGGCAATCATAAATTGTAGAGTAGCTGATAAATATGACTTATAGCCAAGAAGTCAAGCCACTTTAGGTATTTGTCATATGGTGTCAATTTAGCGTGGTGCCTTCTTCACATTCCTTTACAGCACAGGTTCACAAACTGGAGGGGGGACAGAACGTATTCTTGAAGCTTTGGGGGGGGGGGTGGAATCTTACTGTGCATATTTTATCTGTAACAATGAATAACTCTAGGTTTGAAGGGCGACAGGGAATCCATTTTAGACCCTGGCAGCTGTTCAGTATGCCATCATTATTTCTGCACTGCTGCCGGTGGTGGCACTGCCTTCAAAGCTGGATATCCAGTCAGCAACCGCTGCTCTCTGACTACCCAGCTCTGAAGGCAGAGCAGAGAGCGGAGGTTGCTGGCTAGGAGTCTAGCACTGAAGGCAGCGCCACCACCAGCGCAGAAGTAAGGGTTGCATGGTATGATTACCATATGCTTAAATGGCTCTGGTTGACTCAATGCCTTATTGTTTTCAATATTTAGTGAGAGTTGCATTTTCTTTTTTTTTTTTTATTGGTTGTTTACTCGTGTGGGCATAAACTGCTACAGATATGAAGAATGGGGGGTGCAATCAAATAAGTTTGAGAATCACTGGCTTATAGCACTGATCAGAAGGGCATTAGGGGAGGGACGCAAATATAAAAATTCCAAGTCCTTACAGGGAACGTAACATTTTTTGCCCATCCTCTTACAGGTAGGCGGTATTGTTGCCAAGGTATGCAGTGTCTAGCAGAGACTCATTAACAGGTAGTACGATACGGGCAGATGATGTTACAAGCAGGATGCCAAGCAGTTTATGCTGTGATTCCTTAACCTTCTCAAGCAGAAAATTTGCAATTTTCTCTATCCTCTTAATAAGGTCTTGGAATTGTTTTAAATTGACAGTCAGATGCTATAGGAGGTATAACAGCTCCATTTGAGGATAAGGAAGATATTAGATGTTGGAGTGACCTCTTTGTCTACCCTTGCTTCCTGTTCCTCAAAGGTACCTTCCTGTGGGTCAGAGAGAGGCTTGCGGGGAATGCCTCTCCTCCTGGTGAGAAACACTAGGGGGCCCTGGGAAATTGTTGTAAGACTTCCAAGAGTCCCAATACAGCCCATGAGGTGTATGGCATAGGTGGAGGCATGCAACGGTGTCCATACCAGTGGGATGGAGCATGAGGATCTCTCTCAAAGGGTTGCTCTGACTCACTGGAGGTCTTAGGAAAGATGATCTCCTGATAATGGAAAGAAAAGCCTGAATGGAAATCTGTGAGACTGATAAGAAATTCTCATTGACTTCTTCATCATCACTTGGTACAGGTGGGGTACTTGTAGAGATAGGCAGAGATTCCTTTAGAACCAAGCAAATGTCTGGAGATCAAGAAGTGCTCAGCAATGAGAATGAGATGGTACTGAACAAAGGAGATTCAGTTGTGTCTGCTACTGCCAAATCCCAAGAAAATTGAAAGTCTTGCAGTACTGAAACAGCAGTCGATACCAAGTGGGCAATCTGGACAGAAGTAACTGAGGAAGAGGCAGCTGACGATACCAAAGGTTTGTTATGCACACCAAGTAGTGACCAGCAGGTGTTGATCTGGTCTTTTGCAATGCAAAAGTGCTAGGTACAAGGGCTGTTCGAGTCTGTTTGTACTGGTTTAGAAGAGCCAGTCTTCTTCTCCCTGCTGCTCTGATCCCCAGATGGTACCAATCTTCCAAACCTGGAAACCTTAGAGTCCTTGGGCTTTCTGGTGCTCAGAGTACCTAAGGAACCTTCAGCCACACGGGCACCGGAGTCGGAGACCGGAAGGTGCCAAAGCAGTTGTCTGAACCAGAAATTGTCTCTTTGAGGTAGATTTTCTACATAGAGGGCTTGAAGCCTGCTTCCTAGAATCCTTTAGAGAGGATTCCAGAGGTTTCCTCTTCAATGCTCTAGGGGAGTGTTGCACCAATAAGGTCGAGGCAATTGATTTGCTCAGAGACTGTTGTACAGGGGGTTCCTTTGGTCAGTCACAAGCTAGTCCAAGCAAACTCTCTATCATGAGGCAAAGCTTAAGCTCCCCATTCTTTCTGGATCTTGATTTTAATGCCAGGCAGAAATTACACTTTTGGGGAATGTGACTCTCCAAGGCAACAGCTGCATTGGGAATTCCTGTCACTCACCAGGATTGCCTCCTGATATGAAGGGCAGCACTTAACACTGGGCATGCCCTCCCAGCATTTACGTTTCCCTGAGAGAAGGGAAAAATGCAGAAGGACAATGGTCCTTATGCTAAAAACTGTGTGCGTGCAAATATAAACTTTTAATTTTATAGAATTACTATAATACAAAGTTAACACTCAGTACAAGCACTAAATAGTAGATAAGAAAAATACAGCTGCGGTAATCTCAACTTGGACACTGCTAAGGCAGATGAGAAGGAACTGAGGGCAGTTTGCCTGCGCAGTTCTATAGAGTTACAGTGCAGAAAACGAGGCTGCATGGGATGCACATGCACCTACAATGGAGCATCCATAGGGACACTATTTGAAGAACACACAATTGAAAACCTGTGGAAAGTTTGGTTTAACTGACTTGTCTGGCATCACATAGGAATTCTGTGGCAAACGCAGGGATAGAATTCTCCAAGGAAGCATTCATATAACCTTAAACTTGAAACTGTCCTGTTCCTGCATTCTCCTGCCTCATTCACCACATACCTTCCAACTTCTGCAACAAATGAAGCAAGGGCCCTATAGACAACAGACTTTTCCACTACAAAATCCTGATTTGTGCATGCAGCAGATCCATCTTGTGCATTGAATGAGGGTGGGATCCAGTGGAAAAAATACAATAAGAGCATGAAATTAAAGACTATCATTGTGCATACATGCAAGGGGCCCAAACTGCAATCTTAATTCTGGCATTTCCTAACATAAGTGTTTGACACTGTTAAAATTGTAATTTTCTTTTAATGTTGTTCATTTTATTTTATATAAAATTGTAGCTTTTATTTAGCAAATGTTACTGCATATGACAAAAAAAATATACAGAATTAGAATAAATCCCCAACAAGGCCTGAAAACAGGAAGGGGAAATTAATTTGAACTCCCTTTTCTTCATTTATTGTCTCACCCACAACATACGATGGAGAAGGGCAGGCAATAAGTTACTTTTTCAGTTAATTTTATTATTAAATGTGATACAAATGCAAAACTCATAGTATAAAAAATTTACATCTTTATCCTCTGTTTATATTACCTTGTACAAAATTTGAATAGCTGCATACACAAATAATTGATGAGATTTTTTCATGAATCCCACTGGTCAATATTGTTACATGATAAAGCCAGCATGCCTGCTGCTCACGACAACCCAAATGGACAACAGAGAAATAAAGTAATCGTGCATGTCAGACAGAGTAATAGTCAGTAACAGCATGTCAGACAACGAAGTAATGGCACATTATCAGCAATGTTTCTCTGGTGGCATTTGTCCCAGGATATCAGAGACACAAGCTGGATGAGTTAGTATTTTTTATTCGACCAACTTCTGTTGGTGAAAGAGAGACACACCAGACCTCTTCTTCAGGTCAGCTCTGTGTAACTCAAAAGCTTGTCTCCTTCACCAGCAGAAGTTGCTCTAATAAAAGATATTACCTCACCCGCTTTGTCTCTCTATTTTCATAAGACTCATACGTCAATGAGACACCAATATTGAAAAATTATGTTGTCTCAAGTGTTGGTGATGACATAAGAGACAGAAGAGAGGTGTGAGCCATCTCTGCCTTTATTGCTTTCCCAGTTCCAGAAAAAAAATCATGGAGGTAGAGTGGAGAAAGAACCTCCTAGTTTCCTCACTTCAAGCCTGCTCCTATTAGGGCATGGAGGTTTCCAGAACCTGCACCCTCCCCATGACGGCTCCTTGAGTTTTATACAACATGTGATCTTCAATGAAATCTCCATTAATATTTTAAGATCATCAAATGCAATATTTTCATACCTGCAAGCAACATTGGGATTGGCATTCCTTGACAGAAGTAGTTCCACACACTTCAAAGTCTGTTCTTCTGAAGCACGTGCAGTACACGCAGCCATCAATACAGTATATCGATCTGTATTGAAAATTACAATTGGAGAATTGTGATGTCAACAAATAATGTACTCCTTGTAACAATGTGAAGCAGTGGATTTTAATATTAACTGCCTCTTCACAATAGTTCAGACTGGTTCTCAAGTTTGATAACCTCAAGTATCTGATCTTTGGGAAC
The DNA here is from genome assembly GCA_007922155.1 of Mesoclemmys tuberculata. Classification (NCBI taxonomy): domain Eukaryota; kingdom Metazoa; phylum Chordata; order Testudines; family Chelidae; genus Mesoclemmys; species Mesoclemmys tuberculata. The sequence continues at coordinate 40,545,119 of ML675616.1, read as the reverse complement.
TACCAAAAGATCTGGGAATTTTCAGCTCAGTGAGGGTAAATGAAGCCATTAAGACAGATGAAATCACCTGGGAAGAGAAGGAGAAGCCACTGAGGAAGCCAATGAGGTAATAATTGAAGAGTAGGAAAAACCAAAGATCAAGTTTAAAAAAAAAAAATCAGGCATATTAAATAAAACAAAGAGTAGAATGAGTATGAAGAAGCAGCTCTTAACCTGGGTCCATTCAATAACAACAGAGACCATTTTGAGTACAGGAGGTGGAGACCCAGATAATAGGGGGAGTTAAGTAAAGAATGAGGTAGTGAGTGTGCATAGCACACCTAAGGAGCTTGGAAGCAAAGGTGGAGGGGCAGATTGGATGGCAGTAGTGGGAGTAGTAAACAGATTTGTTTTAAGCTGTTACTGAAACATTTTAGTATATTGAACGATTTAAAAAAATAAGGGTTAATGCGTCAAAATGTGTTTTGTTCATTTATTTTAATAAATATGCTGCAGAATATTTTATAAAAGTATTGGTAAACACAAAACACCAACATAGCTGTCCTTAAAGCTTTACTTAGAAACAGGGGAGAGCATCATTTTGATTAAATTTTACTATACTTTAACTTTTCTTAAAAAAATCTTATATGTACATCAATTCATCCAACTCTGGTTTATTAATTTACTTAGTGCCTCTTCCCTCAGTCCTTTTGATTTCTAAGAACCAAACAAAAGTGACATTTAGTTGAATAAGTAAAGGAAAGGAACAATTGTCTTCAATAAAAGGTATTTGATAAGATTTAATTTTGAAACAACGTAACTACACAAAATGAAGTTTCCCACAAGTCATTTTTCAACTTCCATGAGCAGAAAGATAATGTAGTTGATTAATATATTTATTTTAGTAATGCATTTGATACGCTGGCTGACAAAATCTTATTCAAAATGTGTATAAATTGGATACCAACACTGACACACGGACTGAAAGCTGGCAAAAGGACTTTAAACAAAGGGCAAGGATAAACAAATCAATGTGGGGGATGGCAGCTAGAGGTGTACTGTAGAGATTAGTGTTGGGTGCTTATTTAACAATATTGAAAAGCTAGAAACTGATTTTTTTTAACATGTTTATTTAAAATACAAATATTCAAAAGGAAAGAGAAACCCGGATAGCAATAATGCTGAGAGACCTTGGATTGATGGTTGGTACAAAATTAGATACGTTTCAGTGCAATGTGGCTAAAAAAAGGCCAAGATACTTGTGTCTCTCGAACACAGCTATCATGGCAAATCAAAAAACGTATCAGTTTCAGGTGCCACCACACATGGTATACTACTTTTAGTTCTAGATACCTCATTACCTGAAAGTTAGAAAAACTGAAAGATTTCAGAAGATTGCAAAATGATTATTGGGGTAGGAGCAAGGGACTGACTTGTGAATATATAAAAGCATCTCAACTTACTAAAAAACAAATTGTGACAGGGAAGATAATTATTCACAAAAAGCTTAAAATATGGGTTGTGCCTTTAGCGTAATGTCAGAAATCATTTTTGTAGTTCTGCATTTTTCATGTAAAGAACTTATAAAGCAAAAAAGTGACATAAAGGGGAAATATTAAGGCTGTCAATTAATTGTAGATAACACTTGAAAATAAATGAAAACAACTTTAACACCTCAATTTTTTAAACACGTTAATCACATACCTCTCAGAGGGGAAGAGGGACTTTGGAAGTGGTGGTGCTGAAGCACTGAGCTCCACACCCTAAGTAGGCTGAAGCTCCGAGCCCTATACTTGGAGAGGGGCTAAGGCCCTCCTGCCCTGCGCAGGGCCGAAGGTAGGGGGCTCACAATGTTTTTTAAGCCCAAAAGGGTCATCAGCGCAAAAAGTTAGTGAACAGGGAACTGGCAAGCTCAGCCTTCCAGCACCAGCCTCTCCTCCCCTGCCACATGCTGAGTCCCTGAGGGAAAATCCAACTTCCCTTGTAAACAGGGGCTCGCTCAGATGAAGCGAGTCATGTAATAATTCTACATTTGTATATTCAACATTAATGCAATCTCTATCATGACAGTACTTGTATGAGGTGAATTGAAATACTATCTTTTGTTTACAAATATTTGCATTGTAAAAAGATAATATAAATTGGGTACTTTATAAATTGTATTGTGTTGTAAAAGAAATCAATATATTTGAGAATATAGAAAACATCCAAAAATATTTAAATAAATGGTATCCTATTTATTAATTGCAATTAATTTTATCATCTCCCGATTAAGTTTTTTAATTGCTTGACAGCCCTAGAAATATGATTTCACACTAGGAGTAGCCTACACATGGTCTATGGACATAACGCATAATACCCTGAATTTACACACCACACCCCATAGTCAAAAATGACAGTTGGCACTAAGATCAAGAGTAAAACAAAGTCTTTATGTAGTAATTAAACTTAATTATAATAAATGTATCCAGTACTTTTCAGTCACACTCTGCATTATTCAGTGGGAAAATTATTTGTATTACCATAGCATCTATGAGCCTTAGTCTTAGAAAATATGCTTAACTTTAGGTTCTTTTCAATTTGATTCTTTTCCTTTCCCATCCTCTTCTGACATCTAACTCCCTTCTTCCCTACGCATATCTATATTAACACATACACACCCCTTGGGTACCACTGTAATACCACTAAGAAGTTCAGCAATAAAGAGAGCAAATTTTTATATTTAATACCGTCATTAGCCTTTATACTCAAATGAATAGAAGTTGTGGAGGCTAATTTTTTAGCTGTCTGCAAGCTTAGGAAGATAACACTGCATCAAATTATACTCAGCTCGCCACTGGATGGTTACCCTTGCAATTGCTAGGGCTACAATCTATATGATGAGATTCTAGGAAAGTCTCTCACTTAAAATACCTGCTGAGTCAACATGAAGCAATGGAAGCAGCTACAAGCACGGCTGAGAGCTATTTTTGTTCAAAGTATCACCAGGTTCTATCATTACTGGGCATCATGGTCTGTTACCATCCTATTTTTAAGTTCTCAACCATTTTGACTTCGCAAATTACATCTGTGTAGTGTACAGCTATAGTAATACATGTATCTATGCCATGCCAAGTATCTTAGGCCATTGTAATATCAGAGAACTCAACCCATCACCACCCTTACTCCACAGCTAACTTTCATGCAGCAATTTCTTGGTTGTATGAGGGAGACTACACAGATGTTGGATTACAGGTCCAACTGCCACTTGCATAAATCTCCACTACTACCCTCCCCTTCCCGTCCCGTCCCCAAATCAACACAATCACTGACATACAAACACAACTAAAACACACACTACCACTAAACATCGCTCTGATGCCTAGAATGTCTGTTGAATCAGTATGAAGCAACAGAAACAGCCACAAGCATGGCTAAGAGATCTTTTTGTTTAGAATATCACCAGGTTCAATCATTGGAATTCAGTCTATCATTCAATTTTTAAGTTCTCAGCCATTTTTGGCTCTTGCATACATAAGACTTTATGAATTTCAATTAGTATTAAGTAAAAATTTAGGTTCTGAAGAACCTGAATGTGCCACACAAGCAAGTACAGCTGGTTGAAATTTTGTCATCAAAAAGTTTTGGTCCCCCATCTGGCATTTTAACCAAAATTAAAATTTTCATTTTGAGGAAAAATGTTTTTTTTTTTATTAAGAATTTCAAAATTGTGTAATTTTTTTGGTAAGGAAAAGTCTATCATAGTGAGAGAGCAAAAAAGTGAAAGTGTTTTTTCCTCACTGAAATGAGATTTCATGAAAAAAACAAAATTCATGACAATTTCAAAGAAAATGAAAGTTATTTTTCAAACTTTTTGCAAAATATACTTACTTTTTGACCCATTCTATAGACCATATAAACACATCATGTAGATATCGTTTTGACATCACTGATCTAAAACATGTAATTTGGCTAGGCAACAAATGTTAAGGGGAAGGAAACATTATTGCATCTTCCATAGTTGTAGAGTTAATACCCAAGAAAGAGAAACTATTTAGAGCAGTACAAGATGGCATAACCAGAAATACAGGAACTACTATACTGGATCAGACCAACAGTCCTTCTAAATCCAGTATCCTGTCCTGAAAGGTGACCACTAGCAGATATTTTGGAAGAAGGTATAGAAACTCTAAAGTGGAGAATTATAGAATAATATCGCAAGAGAAGACATTTCTTCCTAAACCTCATTAAGCGACTGGCTGATGCCCTAAGGTATGAGTAAGTTCCAGTCATTCCCAACACAACCCTTACACTGAAAGGGATGCAAGGAGTTCATGATATAGGGACAATTATGCCACTTGGTGTCACTTGGAAATTCCCCTATGTAATTTTAAGTCCTCTTTGTACTACCAGAGTGGCTCAGAGAACTTGACACAGAGCAGGATCTGGCCTACAAACACAATCAAAATATATACCAAGCTAAGCAGCATTTTGGCAAAGATCATTAGTTTATTGTATTCTTCAGCGTAAAAATGAATATTTTTTAAAAAAAATTCTTGTGGTCAGGATAACACTAGTCTATTTACTGGAATGATGTAACTACATGATTGCTAGAGCAGCTTTTCAAATTGCACTTCATAATTATTTCCTTTTAAAGCTCAAAGCATAGTTTATCCTCTTTACAAAACATCTCTTACAACCACCTGTTAGTGCACACAATAATTATTATCTGCCCACTAATTCCAATTCAAGTGACATTTTACTGAAGTTCATTGAAATTCATCTGAGTTCAATTACTTAAGAGAGGAAGTTAGGTTTAAAACAAGATAAAATGCACATCTCAGAGGATATTTTTGAAAAAACTTTCTTCATCCCTGTAATAGCTGAAATAGACATTTATTTTTTCTTGGCAGTAATGTAAGTGTCCAACAGGTTGTTATCTTCTACAATGTAGAACGCTCTTAATTCTGACTTCCATCAAGGTAAGAAAATATGCTGTGTCCTAAGATTTAAAAACAGACTAGTAAACAAAGCCACTGAAAATCAGATTAGAGCCTGTTTCTTAGAAAAAGCCAACATTAAGTACACAGTAGTTATCAATTTTTTCTATATACTTGGGAAAATGTTATAACACATATCCAGATAACTTAAAACTTGAGCATCCAAATTTCATATTACTCAAGATAAATGTAACTCCAAAATTAATTTAGAAACCAAATTTATATTATGTGCTAATAATTATTCAATTTTTTAGATGTTCCTACAAGCTATTTACCAGTACGTACAATTTTTCTACAATATTTCTATTTACACTGGAAATGGTAATATAGATCAAGACTTTTTTAACATTTTTTTAAACTGTTGTTCTCCATTGATCTATCTTTCCTGCTCCATTTCGCTTTACCCCCTTCTTTCTGGTGCTACTTCTTTCTAAAGAGCACTGAGGAAAACACTAACCTACTTGATAAAACTTTTGGAAACCTGGCCTACCAATACTGCAGGACTGCATTTAAGGTCTTTTGTAGTATGCGGCAAAGGCCCAAATTTACATAGCAGAGTTAGATTGAAAAAACACTGCAGTGATGAAGGGAAACTGTCATCTTAAATATTACACTTCTACCAAATTATCTGCTTTCATTGCAAGCAATAGATACAATTACTATAAGGTATTATATCCTCTCTATTTTTTAATAAAGCACTTTGTGCACTTGACAGCACTGTATGTATAGTCAACTTTCCTTGTATAATCAAGTCAATGTCCCCTTTCACTTAGGTGAGTCTTCCAACTAGCAAGAGAGAAAGGGGAAAAAGACTAACAATAGAAAAATGAAATTACAAAACCACAAAAATTGGCAGAGGAACTCTCAGGCAGATGTGGTACTTGAAATTATATTGAGCTCTCTCTTTGAAACAGACAAGATTTAAAATATGACTGTTCTCCTTTTGTGGATTTAAAATTTCACAATTTTCAGTTTACTAGAAAACAATTGTGAAAACATAATTAATGCATATTTATTTACATTGTAGCTGATAATTACCACTCCAGTGGGACTTGGAAACAACAGAGAATAGACATTTTGGCCTATTTAGCCAGCTGGAAAGTGTGAGAAATTAAGTGTTGTAAATAGTAGGATCATTATCTTTGGAAGGACGAGGAGAGTATTTCTATCAGAAGTTAAGCTATAGAGCTCTTTGGAGAGGAGACCCTGCCCTCAAACATTTATAAAGCATTTAACACAACAGAGGCCGTATTGCCATAATATACGTATTTAATAAAGGAATTAAATTATTTAATTACAAAACAGTGTTCTGTAATTTAGGCAAAATATTTTCCCCTCACTCCAATTCTTATGGAGCATAAGGAAAAAGCAGCAACTGAGGTCAGCACATTTCTAGCAAAACAATTAAACTTGTGTTTACAACAGAACTAATTGAGGGGAACACAATACATTAAGACTTGTGTAAACAAAGACCTAAATAATCTCAAAATTTTGGTGAGAGATAGCATGGTAGACTATTTTGATTTTCTACACTGTTGATTACAGTCTCTACATTATGAAACCAAGTTTAGGGCCTCGTCTTCTTGTGATCCTTTCTTTTTTCCTGAATACATGAGGGGACATAAATAGGATAAATCTAGTCAGAATCTAACTGTAACTGCTAATTTGATTCAGAAGGATCTTACCCTTATCAAAACTTGCATTGGCACCTCTGTCCAGTAGGATATGCACTAACTCCACATTAGCAACACTAGCAGCATACATCAGTGGAGTCCATCCAAACTGAAAACTAGATTCTACATTCATACCTGTCAAGAGGATAAAAAAATTTATAAAGGTAAATAAGTATTTTATAACTCCAATACATACAGTAAGCATAAATATTTAACTGTTTTCTCTAACATACTTATATCTATTCTAGGGAGAGAAAATGCTTTGCTCCATATTTAATCCCCTTTGATCAATTAAAAGACTCCATCTCTGGTTGGAACTCTGGAAACAAATTCAACAACTGAATAGCAAGCAGCTTGATTCTTAATCTAACAAACAAAACCACTAAAACATTTCAAACATGATCCCAGAGATGCAGAAACAGATTTGAGAGGCTAGCAACACGCAGTTATTCATTATAGCAGCTCTTCCCTGATCTATCTTCTCCACTCAAACACTGCAGAGATGCCCAGACACAGAAAAATAAGTTTTTTGGTATTGCTTCATAAATTAGACTCTGCTTGGGAGATCATCACGCAGGAAATAGGCAGTGTCTAGGAGCAGTGAGGAGAAAGTAATTCCATCCTAGCTGGTTGCTAGGGCTTTCATACTTTAGTACTTCCCTATGCCAGCCCCTTCTGACTGCTTTTGATTTAGCATAAACTACCTTAGTGTTTAGTACTACCAAATTACCTTAATGCTGAGCACTACCAAACTAAATGTCTCTAGAGGGAAAAGCAAGACCAGCAGAATTACAGTAGGGTAACATTTTTCTACTGAGCATGGGAAATCATTAATCTAGAACCACATCTTGGTGTTGTGGTTCTAGATTAATGATTTCCCATGCACAAGGGAAAATGTTACCCATCTGTAATTCTGCTTCTCTAAAAACATCATTTGTGCATGTTTCTTACTGGTCAGTCTTCATTTCTTAGCAAGAGACTTGTAATACCTCTCTATTTAAGATTTTTGACCCTGGAGGGGAGCTAGCCAGAACACAAGCCAGGCCCTGAGTCTGGCATACCACTTCCTGACAAATAGAAGTGCTACACCTTCTGAACATTCCAGTCAGGTCTTGCAGCTGTTCAGGAGAAGCTCTCGAGACAAACGTAACAGAAGATGATCAACATAAAATTTTACAAGTGCCTCAGAAAAATATTTTAAAAATAAAGGTGCAAGAGAAGAATTCCTCAAAAAGTAATTTTCATACACCAAGAAGAATTAGGAAGGAAGTAGGAATGCTCAAACCCCAGTGTTGCTGAAACATTTCTGAATGGGGTGGTATAAGGAGGAAAGGATGCAGCTGGTCATCCTTCTACCACCGCCACCTCAAAAGCAGAATTAAATTAACTAATTAGGGATGTGTTAAGATCAGTAATACCAGGGACTATCAAATCCATCACATCTGTACCCTCTGACTCAACAATAGTGCCTGGCTTTTTTAAGTGAGGGAGACACTATCAGTTCAGTGTTTGGCCAAGGAAGGCCACATTCTCTTGTGTAGGAGTCCTTCCCTTTCTGGGAAGGGTGAAAGGTTCAGGTGGCACACAAACAAGGGATTGCCTCTGGGGCACAAGACAGATCTGTAGGGGGTACAGAAACTTCTACCATTTTGAATAAGCCACCTCATCCTTACTGTAATGCCACTGCAAGGAAGCTTTTATTTGCCATTAAGATAGACTGGAGCGAGAAGAGCAAAACTCCTAGCTATATCCCAAAATAACTGCTATTTGTATCTAACAGCTGCATGAGGAAAAGACCATTTCCAGATTGAAGTGGAGGCCCCCAGAAAAAGAACAAAATTGGGCAACTGGGCTGTAAGGAATTCCAAAACAGCCAACAAAATGGAGCCAGTTAGGAAGGCTATAACAGACTCAACAGACACCCATTAGGAAAAGCAGAGAAATATGACTGGGATTGAGATCTAATGTGAATGCTGAATTAGATCTGGATTATGAAGAACCAAGATGCTCAAAGTGCTCTACTAGAAGGATAAGAACAATGAATCTTGTAATCTTGAAGTCAAATTGTTTCATGCTCCAAGACAAGACAGAAAGGAAAGAGGATGAGGTACACAGGGGCAGCAGGAATGAAAAATGAGGATGGTTTCAAGATACTGTCCACTAACAAAAAACATGTTTAGATCTTGGCAGCACTCTTAATGCAGAAGTGTAGATTGGCGAATCCGCCCAGCGGGGCATTGCAGCCCTTCCTTGGGCCCAGGCTCCAAGGAAGGCCACAGCGCCTTGCTCCAAAGGGAAAGTTCACAGGTTGCACGAGTCTTTAGCCCCTAGCCCCCGGGTAGGGCAGGGCTGGCAAGGAGTCTGTAGACCCTGGCCCCCAGGCAGAGTGGGGTGGGGCAAGCAAGGAGTCCACAGTCCCCAGACCCCTGGGTCCAGCAGGGGTAGCCCGCCCCAGGATGGGGGTGGCCGGATTCTCAGTGGCCAAGAAGTCCTCCACAAGCCTCACCACCCCATTCAAAGGGATGGGGAGGTGTCTCATCACCCACGTCCTTCCCCGGGCAGGTAGGATGTGTAGGAACTGATTCAGGGTGACTTGCTCTGCCAGGTCGGCTGTGGAGTGTTCTGGCTGGAACCAGCACCAGCAGGCATCTTTTAGGTCCTGGGCCACAGCCTGAGGACGGGCTCCAAAGGGGTATGCCTTCCACCGGAACCAGCGCCAGAAGGTTTCAGGGCTAAATGTCCAAAGCGTCCAGGACGGCGGCCTTCATGGCCCAACAGTCCTGCGTCTTGCCATCTGCGAGGGCCCGACAGGCAGCCTGGGGAGTTCCAGTTAGGTACGGGGCCAAGAGGGTGGCCCACTGGTCTGGGGCCCAACCCACGGCAGAGGCCACACACCCAAAAGCTGTCAGGAAGGCTTCAGGATCATCCTCAGGCCCCAGCTTCATGAGATCAAACGGTAGCAGGGCTGGGAACGTGGGTCAGCCACAAGTGTCGTCCAGGCGGTCTGGGCCCGGCAGCAAGGTACCAAGTTGCTGTGCATACTGTTGGGCTGCTGGGCCCCCAGTTTGTGGATTAGCTGTTGCCGTAGCTGGACCACCTGCTGCTGTTGGTGGTCAGTCCACCATTTCATAAACTGGTCGAAATCCATTTTCTCCTTCAAACACCGGACTCGAGTTATCCTAGCGGGCAGCCCTCTTTTGTCCAGGGGTGAAGGTTGCCTGCATTCTCCACCACGTATAGACTGGAGAATCTGCCACAGCAGGGGTGTCATGGCCCTTCCTCAGGCCCAGGCTCCAAGGAAGGCCACAGCACCTTGCTACAAGAAGGTATGTCTACACAGCAACTGGGAGATGTAATTCACAGTACAAGTAGACATACACGTTAGTTCTGCTTGAGTTAGTGCCTAAAAACAAGTGTGGCCATGACGACTCAATAGCAGCTTGGGCAAGCCATTTGAGTATATACCTAGGATAACCAGCTAGATTTGTTCCAAATCTTTTGAGTTCTTTTAATAATCAAGCTGTGCATGTTGCTTGGTTACATAGGCCAGCTCTCTTATCACTTTCCAGTTCCATTCCATATCATTGTTCCACTCATATCTTATTTCAAATTAGAATAAGATCTTTAGAGCAAGGACTGCATCTTCACATTTTTGTGCTGCTAGCACAATCAGATCCTGCTAGAGCCTATAGATGCAACAGATGTACACCACACCTCTAACAGCATTACATTCTGAGGCTCCATGAGCAAAATATTTTAATTTACCTACCATTATGGAAAGTTTCACTGTGAAACCAGCATATACAGTGGACTGTAAAATGGCCAAGAAGGGTTCACTGTTTTTGAGGCCAAACTCACAATTCTTACAAGGCCACTAGGACAAGTATTTGGAAGACTAGTACCAGCATTTACTTAGACATTTTAAGTTCTTCTAATTTTCTACCTCTGTCCCTTCTGCCTCACTCCAAGTATGTATTAGTGGCTAGAGCTACACAATTAAACTTACCCAAGAAATGCTCATCTTCCATTCTGTGTAAGACAGAAAGGTAGCAAGACAAAAGTGTAATGAGGAAACAGACAACTGGGGGTACAACGAAGAGAAACATCCAGACAGGATGGGATGGCATGGCACTACTGAGAAAAATGAAATGAAGGAAAAACAGCAATACCACACTGCTCTAACCACTAGAAGAAATGTCAAAATGTGTTGTAGAGATGTGACTAGCTGTGAATTACAACTACAAATTAGTAAGGTAGAGTCTTTTTAATTTTTTTAATTATACCTGGTAGAAAATGACATGAAATCCCTCTTCCCTCTCCAGTAATTTAAGTCCCTTCAGACTCAGATCTTAGTTTTAATGGCAACTACAGCATGCCACAATCTCCAGACAAATGCTCTCTCTGCTGAGTGATGCATGTCTGACCATGTTGCTGCTTTATATATTCATATAACTGGGTCGTGGGGGTTATCTATCCTATAACTTGCTATCACTATGATAAGAAGTTCTAACAGCCAATGATGATAATTTTTTACAGCATTCAAAAGTGCACAAGGTAGCTTACAAGGAATCAAAATAACCCCTCTTCTAAAGGTCTTACAAGCTGTATAAACAAAAAATGGGGTGAAAAAAGAATGGAGACAGGGTGCAAGAAGTAGAGTGAAGGGACGATTAGTGTACAGGATACTGAGCCTATGATTTCTGCAATGTTTTCTCTTTCTAATACCTCTTTTTAGACCCATATCCTTCTCTTCTCCTCTAGTCCTCTCACACACCTAACCCTAATTTAATATAGCTATTAAATCTTCATGTAATTAACTGCTGCTTATTAGCAAATTTTACCATGTTATTCTCCACAAAGCTACACACAAGTCGATCTTCTAACCATAGAAAAGCAGCTGAGTGTCTAGTATTACTGACTCCTAAAGCAGAAAAGGTGGACCCTCCAGAGCACCTCACAGTTGCTGCTGCTGCTGCTGCTGCTGCATTTCCTGAAGGAAACCACGGACAACTTTAAGGGTCACTCCCTAGAAAATGCTGTAGGTGCTAACCCACATGGCCTCAGCAGCCCCTCGTCCTAGACTGCTGTGTACTCTAAGGAGCCCTCTCCTGGAAAACAAAGAAATCCCACTTCTTACACTATTTGTACACAATTTCTTATCCATCTTGTTTGGATCTGTATTTAAGTTGTAAAAGTTGTTGACATCTTCAAAACCTTTCATTTGCCCTTTTAATGCAATTGTTTTAGTGATTGTTTTGTCCAGATTGTGCCAGTTTATCTTGAACTAGCTGGATTCTAGCAATATAAAGATAAAGATCTGTGATTCACCTTAAGAGGTAACACTGGACATAAAATACCTTATCTTTGTGAACAGTAGAGTACACTGCTTCTCAAGTAGCATATTGTTCAAATATTTCCCAACAGGCAAGCTACACTGTAGACAGAAAATGAAATCTCAAGTTCAAAAGGTGAATGAGGTAATGCTTGCAGAACTAAGGTCAAGTTCCACACAGAGACTCTTATCCCCAACAGATTCAAGATATTTGACACCTATGAAAATCAAGAGGATGTGAAGACAGATTTGTTTGGCCCATCCCTAAAATAAACTTTAGCCCACAATCTGTTCACACTCAGACTCAATTTGTCCTGTAAGAATTCAAGGATGCAAGTCACTGGGGGATTTATGACTTATTTAACTGGGAGAGCAACACTGCTCAAAACAATCTTATCTCCCTGCATACTCTGTCAATGTGCAGTGTCTCTAGAATGTGACCAGATGTTAATTACTATTTCTGAAGTAATTTCTCTGTCAGCAGCAAAGAAGAAACACCAAGAGCTACCCCAAGTCTAACAAGAATTTGAGGATTCTGCAAGAACTGCTGAAGTACAGAAGAGAGTGTATTATCTACTGAATTTACGGAGAATTTGACCCTGTTGGCCACTGTGGAGTTGGCAGAGCAATCAATTTTTTTCATCTTTGTGGATATGAGAGAAAATGGGGGCAAGAAGGCATATACGAAATAAAAAGGACCACTCAAATCTGTGATCTATGGTCTCATGAAAATAAACTGATTTGAAGGAAATTGCAATAAATGCCTAATTTTGAAGTTCTCAAAAGATGTTCTCATCATCTTTAAAACCTCTTTTTTTAGCAGTACCCAAGAAATCAGGTGGAACCCCGAGAACTGTTGTGAGGGACAGAGGAATCAGGAAAGAATTCTATCTTTCAGTACCCCAACTTGTGTTTTCACTATATTTACACATTTTTTTCCCACCCTATTTACATGCATTTCTAAGGCAACGTTCTCTGTAGCATCTATGAAGCTTGGCTTGTTTAGCCTAACCAAAAGAAGGCTGAGTTGAGAGGATTCCTCTCTATAAATACATCACAGGGATAAATACCAAGAGGGAGAGGAATTATTTAAGTTCAGCACCAATGTAGATACAAGAACAAATGGGTATAAACTTGCCATCAGAAAGTTTAAACTTAAAAATAGACAAAGGTTTCTAACCATCAGAGGAGTGAAGATCTGGAACAGCCTTCTGAGGGGAGCAGCGGGGACAAAAAACCTAGCTGGCTTCAAGACTGAGCTTGATAAGTTTATAGAAGGGATGGTCTGATGGGACAGCTTAAAGTGACAATTAACTGATCTTTGACTTTTGAGTCTTGCCCACATGCTCAGGGTTTAGCTGATCACCATATTTTGGGTTAGGAATTAATTTTTCCCCAAGGCAGACTGGCAGTGGCCCTGGGGTTTTTTGTGTCTTCCTCTGCGGCATGGGGGATGGGTCACTTGCTGGTAGATCCTTTGTACCTTGAGTCTTTAAACTATGATTTGAGGACTTCAATAACTCAGTCATAAGTTAGGGGGGTCTTTTACAGCAGTGGATGAGGTACTGTGGCCTACATTGTGCAGGAGGTCAGACTAGATGTTCATAATGGTCCCTTCTGACCTTAAAGTCTGAGTCTAACTGCATCAAAATGAAAAGATGAAATTTACATAAAAGATAAGACTTATTAGATGCTTGTTCCCTTATCTACTTACTTCACCTGCCAATGCAGAATTTTACCCCTAAACTATGACAATGTCATAGCCACAGAGTTCCCTCCACCTCTATGATACAGCTACACCTCCAAAAATCTTTGGGTGAATTACTTCCTTCTACTGAAAACATGCTAATTCTCCATCACTTTACCAGATGGCTTCTGAGGCAAAATTAACATTTGGATTATATGTAATTTCTCAGGGGATGCTTTAGTTTATGAGAGGGGCAGCAATGGCCCCCAGAGGAACCCAGAATTTGGCTCAAAGCCGTCACTGCCCAACTTCCTTCCTCAGGCTGCACATTGGTAGTATACCTCTAACAAGTTCTACTGAGCAAATCTGGGTGGATTTTCAAAGGGACAACAAAATTATCTCTATGACACCAGAATCAACTCCTCACCAAATTGAGTTCCTGCTCCTACACTACAGCTCTTCAAAGAAATTGATGAACAAATTTAATATTGTCCAACCTACTTCCCCACTCCCCATTGAACCCATTCTTGGAAACAACCAACCTATTTTTGCTAAAAATTTCAAAAAATAATTCAGCCTGTGGCAGACAGCAACATTGAAAATTTCAGACTGAATGGCTAAAATCTGGCTAAATTATAAGCCACCAAAAACAGGATCTTATAATGTAAAGCCTGAGGCAACACCACTCATAATCACCTCCACCTATGAACAAAGAAAGCCTTTAGGTCACAAACATTTCATTCAAAGTGATGGACATTTGCTTCACCCGTTTAAAACAAACAATTGTGCCATAACAAGTGTTTTACTAAAAAGAATTGCACTCCATACAGTGGTCTAGAAATTGGTAGTTTTTATTTTCAGAAAAAAAAGATACCCCACTCATTTTAATATATAAAAAAAACCCAGAGTTTGCCAACAAACTTCAGTTTTCCAGAAATTAAACTTATTTTCTCAGAACAGAAGCTCCTTGCTACTATACTCTGGTTTTCTGTTGAAGCACAACTTTCTGAAGATCATCACTAGGCAGGTCAATTTATCTGTGTAGCTCATGAATGACCATTCTAACTGCCCTAGATACTGCAGTAAAGGATCCAATCCCCCAATACTGGATTATTGGAAATGTCTTCAGGGTGGAAGCCATTTTAAAGTCAAATTAGTCTTTTTAAGCAACATTTGTAAGAATGGAAAAACACCACACAAATTGATTAAAGATTTAGACCTCTTTGAATCAGACAACCTAGCAATCTCAAATTACTGTTGTGAGGACAGCTGCTGGTAAGTGAGTGTGTGCAATTTCCAACCATGATAAAAGGTATAAAAAAACTGAAAAGCAAGAACCACTGAATTCTCACCCTCAATTTAACCCAATCTCCCCAGAAATTTATAATATTTTGTTTGCACACCTAATATGCTCCTTTTAAAAAATATGAAGAGAACAAAATGTAAGGAGATAGAGGATACTATACCACATGCTTAGTGTCTTCCACCTGAAAGAATCTTACCAATCAAGTGAGAACTCTGAACATTGGAGCTACGGCATACAACGTTATTCCTGGCAAACTAATGACTTTGTGGCAATACTGGATGATGACCCACTGATAAGACTGATTCTGTAACTACATTTTGAATAAATACTGAGTCTATATTGTATTACCAACGTTTGATGACATTTAAAAGGCTTAGCAATACAGTCCATTGAAATGAGAAATGTAAAAGGCCTTCTAATTACATTTTGCCAGATTCAGTAAATTTAAGTTAAGTTTACAATCCACTTTTCTCACCTGAATTTAAAAGTTCTTCAATTATGGATATATCTCCAGAAGTCAAAGCTTTCTTCAATGTTTCAACTTTGTCTTCTAATTGTAATGTTTTACTAAATTGCTTAACAGACAAGAAAATAAAATCAGAGCTAGGTTACATCATAATTAACATTATGACCCATTTTTTCTACTCAACTTTCAACATGCTTTTGAAGGCACAGTGGGGTGGGAAGCAGAAGACAAATCATTTTCTTTCCTCTATCTTGGCCTGCTTAGGTTCTGCTATAACTTACTGATAAGGACAATGTAAGAGAAAGTTACAGCAGAGAAAGAAAAATCATTGAAGTACAGTTCTACATTGAAACATGTGCCTGTAAAAATGGTGTCCCTGGTCTGTTTTGTGGTACCCCTTGGGAGTTCTCATCTGTAGCGGTTCAGCATCCACAACCCCTGTGGCTGAAAGGCCTGCAGTGGCTTGACCATAAGGCCTGATCCAGCCTTTGGGAGCCTCAAAGGCTTCTCTGCAGGAAGCTGTAGCATCTAACTGCTCTCCTGCTCAACCCTGACTGAGCTGAGCTGCTCCTTTTTGAGCCCTCCCTTCACTGCATACCCATCAGGGGCAAGGAGGCATGGCTTCTTGTGTCCAGAGCAGCTCCTTAACCCTTGCCTCCCCAGTGTGGGGTTCGTCAAATGCATTCAAGACTAGTCTTCACGTTATGCTCTCAGTTACACCCGCATACACAACAGAATCCAGAGGCCAATGTTGTTGCATAGATATAACAAGCATTTTGTCCACAAATCTATTACTGGAAGAACTGGCAGAATACAGAGATGGGATGAAATTATGATTATTTCATATTGTTTGTTTCCAGTCACAGCATGTGGGAAGCTTCACCTAAACTCTGCATTTCCCAGTTTTTAAACATTCATTATTCCTTACAAGAATATTAGAAACATTGCCAACCTGATAATGAGTCTTAGAAGGATTAGATATTTATTGATATGTTGATCTCGCTGTGCACACAAACCAGCAAAAATATTTCTGTCAATCATCATTTAAATGTACTTATATGTAAAGAAAGGAAAACACTGCTTGAAAGCTAAGTTTGATTTTGACATGTCATATTGACAAAATACCTTTTTGGAACTCAAATGTACTGTCATTGAATAATTGTTGTTCTGACCCCCTCTACTGTCTGACCCACCCATAATTCCCCCACAATTGTGAAAATTTAAATAGACAAAAATAGAAAAATTCTTAAAAGTTATCCATCAAAATTATTAAAAAAATAAAATCAAATGCTGCCAAACCCATACATAATTCATGCAGAAATACCTGCAATAAACTCAACAAACTTTGGTAAACTAGAGTATATCTTCAGAAGGAAATCCAATCTTGATTTAAAGACTTCAGAAGATGAAGCAGCTAGCACATCCCTATTAAACTGTTCAATGAGATACTAGTCAAGAGATCCATCTAATTTCCAGTTTCAAATTCTAGCCACGTATGTCTGGTAGCCTAAAGAACCTCCTCTTAGTGCTCTTCTCCCTTGTGAGTATTTATACACTGATCAAGCTCCCTATTAACTTACACTTCAATCAAATAAATGGATCACATTTCTTAAGTCCCTCGCATTTCCAGGTATAAAATCTTTAAACACTTTTCTGAAAGCACGCCAATATTCAACATCCTTACTAGAGCGCAGGCACCACAATATTCCAGTAGTGGTCCCACCATATACAGAGAAAAAGATCAGCTCCCTACTCCTACTCTATACTCTCAATCCCAACATTTGAGTTTAGAAACATACACTCTTACATTGTAATAGTACAGGAGTTGATCCAATATAAAAATTACATCATCCACCTTATCTCATTAATAGCATAAAGCATTTGTGCCGCCACATCCTTAGTTCTACCATATAAAGATCTTTCCTACGTAAATCAGGGTGACCTAACAATTTAAATCACAAAGTGGTAAGCCTCAATTTAAATCAATAGTTTAAAATCAAGTTTTCCATTAGTACTGAAGTTATTTTCTAAAGAAAAAATGCCTTTATACTGGTTGACATAACTATTAAAATATGTTGATTTACAACTAACTAGAGCTTAATATTATCAAATTCTTCTTATAAATTTTAGTAGGTTAGAAAATATTGCTTATTTACTAGATAATTAACTTCTTCTGATTTCTGTCAAGCTGAATTAGGATGGTAACTACAATTTTACAAAACAAAAAGTCATCAAATTTAATTTTAAAAAGCCCTTAATTCAGTACATAACCTACCACACCATACTTATGAAGCTTGACGTCAAGAGTTAGATTTTTTCCCAACCCTTTCTTTGCACAGCAAAGCAGCCTTTAACTCAGGGGTGGGCAAACTATGGCCCGTGGGCCAGATCCAGCCCCTCTGCCATTTCTGTCCAGCCCACCATGATACCCGGCAATTGAGGAAATTAATAGAATCTTCCTCCATGCAGGCGAGTAGCTACGAGTGAGCTGGGATGGGCAACCCACTTTCAAAGCAGGTCAACCCAAGCTCTGCTTAAGCTACATTCAATTGGAGCTTTTTCTGCCGGTGGCTTCCCAAATTTCCTGCTTCCGGTCACGTGGCCAGAAGCAGGAAGTTCGGGAAGTGCTTGACCGCAAGTTGTAAGTAAAAGTTTAGCTTTTGTGCTGTTACAAATTTGACACGTGTTCACAAAATGACTTGCAATAGGAATTGCCTCCTAAGATAAGCTTTGGAGAAACGTGTATTCAGTTGCTTGTTCTTAAGTGCAATTATTTTGTTGTGGAAAGAACATAATGGGGTTTCATTGATCTAGTAGAAAGGTGCGGCCCATGGCGACTTACCAAAATTAGTGGAGTGGCCCCTCTGCAAAATGTACTGCCCACCCCTGCTTTAACTCAAAGTTTTTGATAAGAGGCTCATAGATTTAGTATATTTATTTTTCATTGAAATGTTTTAAGAAATAAGGTTAGGCCTTATATTTTGTATTAAAATCAGACTTCAATTTAAACAGGTTCATTTTTAAACAAGAAAAAAACTTATAATTTAAATAAACTTAAAAGAACCTGTTTTTTTCCCAAAAAGCACAGATTATCCTCCTCTCTGATGCAAATTAAATATCAGCAATATTTTCAGTTGTTTCTCAATCTTGCCATTATTAGTCATCAAATTTTCAATCCATATCACAAAGACCCTCAGAGACTCTTCAGAAAGGACTTCATTGCTGAGAAAGGAGTGGCTCTGTGAGCTTGTTCAGGAAAGGTGTTCGGTGCATAAGGAATGGTGCAGAAGAAAGCACATAGGCATTTGTGGAATAAGGTGGCAAAGGGTGTGTTAAACCTGATACTGTTAGTAGGGCAGGAGGGGTGGGGTGGGGGGATCCAACAAAAAAGGCTTCAGAGTTGGTCTGTATGATGGCATGTTCAACCCTCTTGTGTTGAAGCTTGTTACTTACATAACAGCATGAGAAGTGTTCAAGGAGCCAGTGACAATGAGAAAGCTTATAGTACATGACATGCATTCACAATATTTAATCAATGGCTCACTCCACCTCTCTCAGCTATAGGAGTAAGGGAACAAAAAAAAGCAAACCATTAAACTGGTCACTCATACTGCAAAGTCTAAGCAACAAAAACTCTTACCAGATATTTCCAATTTCCCACAGAGATTAGCAATTTTGTTTGTTCAAAATATTGACTGAATACTGAAAACGGTCCCGATTCAGGATATCATTTACCCAGGTGCTTGTCTCCACACCCATTCAAAGTACTTAATCAGATGCCCCACCAAAGTTAAGGTCACAAAGCCAAAGTTCAAATCTACTCTGAAAAGTAAGTCTGACTCTTGCAAAGCACGGGAACCTTAAAAATATCCTTCTATCAATTAGCTAGGAGCAGCCAGACGCCTCCGAGGCCCCAACCCATCAGCACGCAGCGGACCCGGGGTGAAACGCCAAGTCCGAGCTGATGGAATCGAGCCGGGCGGAATTTTTCTTGCCCACCCGCAGGGACGCGAACTTGCCAGGGCAGCGCTTTGCCACGGCTGCTCCTAACAGCGTTCACACGCCACCTAAAGAGGAAGCCAACTCGGAGCTGAGAAGCTAGGAGCCGGTTTTTCTTCTCAACACCGAATGGTCTAAAACGGAAACGGGACTTTGGGGGGGGTATTTTCAACGCGCCCACGGTCACTCGTTCAGCATCAGTCTCCCGCGCGGATTCGGCCGAGGGCCGGCGGGGCTCTGGGCTCCGTTACTCAGCACGCTGCACTAGGCCAGACAGGCAAAGACTCCTCGACGCAAAGCCGCACCAGGACGCGGGCCGGGCCCTCGACCGCTCCCGCCTCGCCAACGCAGCCACGCGACGCCGGCCCCGGCCCCACGGCAGAGCGACAAGGAGCCCGCGAGGCGCGGCCCGCCCGGCCCCCGCGTCCACCCCCACCTGCGGCGCCTCCTGCGCGGAGCCGATGACCCAGCGGTCGTCTTCGCTGTCGCTGCTCTCGCCTCCCCCGGCCACCGCCAGCAAGCGGGAAACGCCCGGCATGGCGGCGGCGGCGGCGGCCGCTTGCGCCTCACGAGGCGCGGACGGAGACCCGAGCCTCCCCCCTCCGGCCAACACCGTGACCTCAGCCTCGTTTCCACTCCCAGCCGGCGCCGCTAAGGCGGGAAACCGTCGCACGTGGGAGAAACCCGTTGGGGGCGGGGTCACGTGTTTGTGTCTCGCGCGAGGCCGGGCCTCGTCCCCTCTGGCCTGGGGATGTTCTCCAGCTTTCCCGCGGGCGGGGCACCGCGGCGCGCGGCCGTTCGGAGGGCGCGGACACGCCCCGCAGGCAGAGCAGCCGCACTAGGCGAAGGGCCGGGCCGCAAGCGGGGCTGGAAGTTGCCGGTCTATGAGCCAGTCACTTCGCAGCCGGGGCTTTGGGTCCGCTGTGGGGAGAGCAGCCCGAGCAACATTCAGTTGGAACCGGTGTTGTCTGCTAGCGCCTCTGCCACACGCCCCACCCTCCTTGATGGCAGCTGCTTGCAGGACGTGGCACCAAGCCGAGGTCAGAGGCCGCAACCCCGTGACCTGGCGCTATCACCTGCTCTTAGAACAAGGGCCAGGCTTCAGCCTGGATGGAAAACTTCCAACTAAGAGGGCAGTGGCGTAGAAAGGGCCTCTCTGTTGTTCTGCTGATGGGCTCCTGTACCCATCACTAAATTCACAAATCACCTTCCACACAAATGAGGAATCCAATCCCACAGCCCTTACACAAGGAAAACCACCAGTTGATGGTGGTGTGCCATTGGGCTGGGTAAGGAGTGAAGCATGTGACCCTAAATTTCCTGAACCTCTGCCCTCTGTAAAATGTGGCCCTGCCTGCAATCTAGTCACTTGCTTTATCTTGCTTCACTTGTGTGAAGATAAGATCAAATGTAATTTTTTTATTGCTGGTGAATTCCAAAAGCCAGCAACGGTTATTAATCTGTCAAGAAAAGTATATGTAATAAATATAGTTGTTTGCATTACTTTGTTAATGTTAGGAACCTTTAGGAAATGGACAGATAATACAATAAATATCATAATGCCATTATAGAAATCCTTGGAAGGCCCCTACCTTGAATATTGCATGCTGCTCAGGTCACCCTGTCTCAAAACAATATGCTGGAATGTACAGAGAAGGGTAACAAAATGATAAGGAACATGGAACAGCTTCTGTATGAGGACAGATTTAAGTGACTGAGATGATCCAATTTAGAGAAAAAGATGACCAAGGAGAGAGATGATAGATGTCTATAAAATCACAACTGGTGTGAAGGAAGTGTTACTTACCCCTTCACATTACAAAATTCCAGAGGTCAACTGGTGAAATTAATAGGCAGCAGGTTTAAAACAAAAGGTAGTACTTTTTCACACAGCATGTGGTTAAGCTGTGAAACTCATTGCCAGGGAATGTTATGAAGGTCAAAACTATAACTGGGTTTGGTGAATTAGATAAGTTCATGGAAGACGTCTATCAGTGGCTATTAGTCAAGATGCTCAGGGATGCAATGCCATGCTTATGTTTTTCTGTATGTTACAGATAATACATGTGGAGATGCCTTTAGTTATGATTGCCCAACACTTGCCATTCTAAGAACCTTTTTAAAATTACTTACTTACTGTCAACTGAGTTGAAATTTTCCTTGCCAGGTGTCTGATAATTTATTTTGAGGGGAATGTTGAATGGAGTAGAAATGGTTCAGTCATTTCCAGTAATTAGTTTTGGAAAACCTATCATATTTTGCCCAAGTTAAAGAATTGTGCATAAGAACTTTTGAAAAAGCTCTAAAGCTTCCATGCTTTGGAGCAGGAACTTGAAATTTGACAGGGAGGGCACGCTGGTGTCAGAGATGTGTGGTTCCAATGAGAAATCAGTCAAATTTGGCCAAGTAATGAGCCTTTGAAACATCCCAGGCAGCACATGCTCAGTATGGACTTGTTCAAGTTTGACTGTCAAATTCTCCTGAAATTGTATCCATAACAGTATGCTGGGCTGTCCCTAATATCTCTTGTACGCTAACCAGACTGCCCTACACCATCCCTACAGATGATGCTTCATCCTGGAGCTGTAGGAGCTGAGCAGGATTTTCCTGCAATTGCTGTTCAGGGAAAAGTATTACAAAGAGACTGAAAAGCAGACCAGCATATCATTTCCAACCATGGGAAGGTAGATCTTTTTACTGGTTTTAAAGAGAGTGCTTAATGCTTGCAAAGCTGAAGATGTAGTAGGCAACTATCCTATAGCAGGAGGATAGATGAAGACAACTTCTGTACAATGCAGGAGAATGCGCTGCTCCTGAAAGAGGACACCATTCACTTTTTATTTCCACTGTCTTAATAAGCCAGACTCATTTTTCTCCTCTTTCACATCAGTGACGGACACTCATAAAGAAACAAACAGTTGCACTTACACAAAAAAGATACATACAAACACACATTTCCTGTTTAATTTATTTGTCTCCTTTTCTGTCCCCTTCATTGAATACATTCCTTTGACTCATGATGAGGTCTGTGGAGAACATAGCCATTATGCTTTGTTTTAGTAACAAGAAGGGGGAGTTGTGTTTATATACTTTTTCCCCAGAAGATAAACAATGTAAAAGAAAGAAACATTAAATGTATCCAGAACATTCACTTAGTGTTTTGGTTAAAATCTGGTCAAATTAATGCACATTTTAAAGTGTGAGGGCCACAAACTTATGATTACATGGAGCTGGAAAGGACTTTATATACTGGTTATTTTTAAAAATTCAGAGCCAAAGAGGAATTAAAATAATCAGTAGTCCATTTGAGAAAGATTTTAATTGGGTTGTGATAGATAACTAAAAAAAAATTGCAGTCCAGAGTGGCAGGGAAAAAAGATTACAAATGCTTGGAATAATTATAAATTATCTTCTTTACATATATATGTTGTTATATATATACACATTTTATATACACATACACACTGTATATTATATCTAGATAGGTGTGTGTATGGGAAGATAATTTATAATCATCCCAAGAGATTGTAATCTTTTTTCCTCTCCCATTCTATACTGCTGTACTGTTTCTGCCATTTTGATGGGTTACAAATATTTGCACAAAACTGGCCAGACAATACTTAAACTAAGAGAAAAATGTTATGTTCTCACACTGCAGCAGCTTACCCCAAAAACATAGTCACATTTTTACAATTGGCCACTGATTATGTGTGTCCCAGGTTTACCATGCCAAATTTGAAACACCTAAGGGTCTGATTTTCAGAAGTTCTGAAGATTCTCTGCTCTTACTGATTTCAGTTGGAGCTGTGGGCCCAAGGCATCTCTGAAAATCAGATGCTTATGGGACTACAGGTGTCCTGCATCTTATATAGTCACATCAGAGCAAAGTGGAAGTAAATTGCTAGCATTCTGTTAGGATAGCATTTTACACCCACTTTGCACTAGTCAAAATGTTCACATAAGATACAAGCCAATAGTGAATTGAGTTTGAAGTTAATGGGAGTTATAGGTGTATACTGGAGAGCAGAAATTGGCCCTTAGGAGTCTTAAAACTGGATGATATGATTGTGTTTCTACATAAATTTCTTTTTTATTACTCAGTCCTGTAGAGCCCTGTACAAAATTAAAAGTAAATGAAACTTCTGTTGATTCTGCAGTAAGGTAGGCATGTTTGCATACATTATTCAGTTAAGCTTGTTTTAAATTAGCCTTCAAAAATATCAGTAAGATAGCCATCTTCCAATACATTGTAGCCTACCACAAATACATTTTAAAAGTGTATTTTCTCTACAAACAGAAATTAAGATATTATATTTAGTGCTCTTAAGCACTGTTATACAGCTGATGTTGTCCATTCCAGAGGTGGCTATGTTTCAGTGTGGTGTGCAAAGTGATTCCTATATAGCTCTTACATACCTCACAAAAGCATATGTAAGGCCTCATTTATTAACATTTGTAAAGCACTTTGAGATCTTCAAATGAAAACTTATTTAGGTTTTAAGAATTATTTAAGTTCAGTGCCAATGTGGACACAAGAACAAATGGATATAAACTGGCCATCAGGAAGTTTAGATTTGAAATTAAATGAAGGTTTCTAATCACCAGAGGAGTGAAGTTCTGGAACAGCCTTCTAAGGGGAGCAGGGGGACAAAAAAACTTATCTGGCTTCAAGATTGAGCTTGATAAATTTATGGAGAGGATTGTATGATGGGACAGCCAAATTGGCAATTCACTGATTGTTGACTACTAGCAGTCAACATGCCCATTGGCCTGTGGTAGGATGTTAGATGGGGTGAGTTTTGAGTTACTATAAAGAATTATTTCCAGGGTGTCTGGCTGGTGAGTCTTACCCACATGCTCAGGGTTTAGCTGATTGCCATATTTGGAGTCTGGAAGGAATTTTCCGCTAGGGCAGATTGGCAGAGGCCCTGGGGTTTTTTTGCCTTCTTCTGCAGCGTGGCGCGCACGTCTCTTGCTGGTGGATTCTCTGTACCTTGAAGTCTTTACACCATGATTTGAGGACTTCAATAAGTCAGTCATAGTTTAGGGGGTCTATTACAGGAGTGGGTGGGTGAGGTTCTGTGGCCTGCATGCTTAGGAAGTCAGACGTGATGATCATCCCTTCTGACCTTAAAGTCTATGAGTAAAGTCTATGAGAGAAAACCACTATGGAATTGTAATGAGCTACTAAAATGATTTCATTAGAAACTCGCATTAAAATGTTCACTAGATTTAATTAATCTCAATAGCCCTTCTGCATTTTTAATCAGAAAAAGGTTTATCCTATGCATCACTCTATTTTTCCATATTCAACATTAAATATAATATATACAATAACCGGAAACTATATAATTTCCATATAGTTCTGTTTTAATTCTTATGGGTCATTCTTTATTATAATTATTGTACATTGTATTATTATATTATTTAATATTTATCTTACTGCACCATCCAGAGTGCCAGTCAGGATCAGGGTTCCACTGTGGTAAACATGTTACAAAGACATATGACGATACAATTATTGCCTAGAGAGCTCACACCTTTACCCAAAGAGCCCAATGGATAATACAATTAATTCCCCTAAGAGAATGCATTCAAATTAATTGACATTTTATCATGCAGTTATTCTTATACTGATGCCCATGGCTTACCATTGGTCCTTAGTGCATGTCCTGATGGAATATAGAATGAAACACTGTGACTTAAATAGTAGTGGATTAGAGTTTCAGGTGAGGAAGCGATCATGAGAGTTCTCTCTCATGCAAAATAAGCCACAGAATAAAAAACATTGGAAATCATGTAAGCTGCAGTACTTGCTTGCTTGTTGGGAGTAAATAAAATTTAAAAAAGGGAAAATAGCTTTGACTGAGTATGTACAGGCACTAAAATAATCCCTTTTACAATATTTGTTTATCTTGTAATGTATCATTCAGATTAAAAACACAACAAAACACAAAGCCATACAGCAAGGAAAACTGAAAATACTATATACTAAAAACCTTGAAAATTATGAGAATTAATATAAGCTTTTAGTTTTTTTAAAAAAGAATTTACAATGCATGAAATTTGTAAGTTCCTTCCATATGCTTCAAAGGCAGATTGAGGTTTCCAGGATTTTATAAATAGTAAATGGAATTTTTAAAGATTTCCTGATTCCTGAGCCTACTCACCCTTTCTTTTAAAGACATTGTAAAGTGTATCTTTTCCTTCTATGTGATCGCATTAGTCTTTGTAAAAAAAATAAATACAGGAAAGGCTAGAGGGCTAACCACATAACTAAGCATGCTACGCTCAGGAAGAAAACAGATACATTTCAACATATTTACTTCTGGAAAATATTTTGTTTTGTTTGATAGGTTTTTTTTTAAATGATATTTACTAGCATGTTTATGAAGTAGATGATGAACGTTTCAGGTTTAACTCTGGAGTAATATTTTATTTCAGCCCTTTCTGTAGTATTGGGCCCACTCCTGTAGTCCTTTCTGACACAAAACTCCCATTTCCTGTAATATGAATTTTACCTCCGTAAAGATAGCAAGATTAGTTCTGTTATTTACTTCTCCCGATTATCAAAGTTGGGGCCCAATCCTGATTTTATTAAACTCATTGTATTTGCTGCTGTTGACCGGTCAGAACAGGATCAGGTTTTGAGGTTGTGCGCCACTGTTTTATGTGCTGGTTCTACAGGATCAAATACTGAAGTCCTTAAGTCAAGGAAGACTCCCACAGAAGTCAATGGGTATTTGGTCAGGTAGGACTGTAGAATTTGACCTTCGGCTAAGAAGGTGGTCAGTTTCATACAATTGCACTGCAAACCTTTATCTCAAGAGATAATAAAATAAATTTCATTTCCATACTTGCAATTTGATGTTCATCATTATCTTTCTTTAGTCAGGATGAACTATTACAATTTATCATACTCGTTATTCATGAAAAACGTCTTGTGGGGTTTTTTTTTTCACCCTGCCAACTGTTTTTAAGAGACATTGAGAGGGGATGGGAACGGATATTAAAGGATATTTGCCTGGCCCAATATTCTTATGGTGGTACGCACATCTTGATGTTCTCACTGCTGTTGTATGATTACAACCATATAACATAAAGATCAGCCATGAGGAGAGATGCTTTTCAATAAATTGCAAAGTTTTCACATGCAGGAAGACCTCTCTAAGTGGACTGCATTGAACATGTAACTCCCTGGAGGACAAACAGAACTGTCTTCTGGGATTAGAATAATAGTCTGTTGTTTATGTCTCTTAAGTAAATGTTTATCTACAGAAAACAACAACCTTCATGAGCCTGGATTAACCATCTCAATTGTTTTGCTTGTACAGATGTTGGGGAAGAGGATACCAAAAGGAAGAAAACCAAAAATCATTATATTTTATTGGGGTTAATTGTTTCTTTGTGACAAGAGCTGGCTAGTAGAGATCAGGACTAGCTATGGAAGTAGAGGCAGCTATAAAATACTGTACTTTACATATAACAGTGATCTTTTAAAAATGGTTAAACTAAAAACAGGGCTTCATTTTCTTACTATTGCCAAATTCAAGGAAATTAATAGTTTAAATATATTTGAAAGCTCCTTTACCGTCTAAGCCTTTTAGGGCAGGGATGATCAATTTCTGCATGGTTGCTCAGTGCCTAGCATAACAAAACCCTGTCTGAGTTGTGGTTTCTAGATTGTACTAAAAAGCACTGTCAGTAATAACTGTAAAAATCTTAGAATCTTCATTTCAACAGCCTTCCATAAGAAAATCTATTAGGGCTCCTGTATGAGAATGAGACAAGGAATGACCTGCAAGCTCATACTCATCTTATGTGATCTGGCTCATAGTTTATATAAAAAACAAGCAAGAAACAAGTAATGTGATTATTTATATTAAAATATACCTTGGTTTGAGATAAATAAAAATGACTGGCATAATTTCCTAGTCATCAAACATAATCCATTATATTGTGGGTAATATGGCTTCTGGGTGTATTACATTTCCTTTCTGAGCTTCATTGGACACAGGGGGAATGATGCATATGTTCTTTTCTCTCCTTCCAACACAATCCATCCTTCCCCAGCCTCCCACCCTTTTTTCCCTAGTAGATCTTCAGTCCTACTGAGAGTCCTCTATGGCATCAAGCGGAAGTGGAAATGCTGTTTCAGAAGCATCTGATTGCTATTTTCAATGGGGGAAGGTGTCTTTGGAGGAAAATCGAGCCTTTAGGGTAACTAATATGAAAGTCAAGCTGACTTGAAAGTCAAATAATTCCTTGGAAATTACTGTACAGAGTATTGAGAAGGCACAAGGATACTGCATACATCTGAACAGCTAAGAAATGCATTGTCTTTTTGGAGTACACTGTATCCCTATACCAAAGAAACTGAGAGCTGGAAAAATAGGATGCATTTTCAGAAAATTAAAGATGCTCAAATGCTACATTCTACACTACCTAACTACACTGCCTAAACAGCACTGTGTGTGTACTTGGGCAGAGTAAACAGACTGCACCATTCTCCAAACTGACCTAATTTTGTAAAGAATCAACATGACCTTTCTAGCAGGCTTTACAATTGCAAGAGAACTAGTTTGGTGAAGTCAGCCACTCAGCCCTAAATATTTATAGTACAAAAATACAGCCATTTTTAGGACCTGCATTAATTTCTGATAATCTTTGGGATCAGACATTGTTACAGATATTTGTATTTTGATGTAATTCATGTTAATTTTGCATGTTTTCCTGTATGTATTGTTTCTAGTTTTATTATGTAAATATCATTTCTGGTTTTTTTTAATGTTTCCTTGTTATTCAGACCCTGTTATTAGTGCATACAAATACATTAATCCTTTGTTTCACCTGCCTTGGTGACCTGCAAATAACCGTGCCTTGGCCCACTTAGCAAAGCACATTGTTGTAATGTAGCTTTGAGGTTACAAAAGTTTGAGTTTCTGTGGCACAAACAGGCTCCTGATCAACAAAAGATAGAGAAAGGCATTTCATACCACAGCTGTCACCAGAAAGCTGAGGAATTGCAACAAAGCCAAAATGACCCCAAGACAAACAAACCAGTTTGTTGGATATCTGTGCCCAACTGAAGGTATACTCACAACACCTCCTATTCTTACATTATTTTCCCAGGGCCATCAGAATTACTTTGATCTTAGATTATTTGCTCCCATCCATTCCCTCACATATTTTAGGCAGTGTGTGGCCCAGAGAACACAATATCCACTTCTGATACCTAAAACCAAACAGGTAAATATGGAGGATGCCTATAACTGAGAACTGTTCTGAGCATTTGAGACCTAAATGGAAAATCTTCCTGTGACATGGTAGTTCCTAAGAAGGTCATTATAATTGTAGTTGCTTTCACCATCCACTCTGTAGTTTAGTACCTTTTCATTGCTGAATGGAAACTTCTCAATCTCCCTAATATATGTTATCATGGATTGCAGGTGGTCCAAATTCTGGCTGTTTTTGTAGTTTATTTCCTTGTAACTTAGTTCATGTAAATGCAGTCAACAGAATGGCTGCTGAGACTGCTACCATACTTTTTGTTATTCAACATTTCTGGGGGGGGAGCACTTAATTCTGATTTTCACTATTAATTATATTAGGCTGCTGTGTGGCTAGCTCATTAAGTTCTAGGCATTTCAATAGAAGACAGATGTAGACAAATAGAATGGAATTCTGAGAAAAGCTACAAAACATTTCAAGGGCTAAAGGGAGTAATTTGTAAGGAATGATTAAAGAAACTAACTACGCATAACTTGGCTAAACAATGACTAAAGGGCATGTTAGGTGTGTCAGATGTGTAAGTGATTGTTTAAAGATCCACATTTGGTATTCCATGACGTTCATGGATTTATAATTATAATCCATTAATATCTACATTCCAATTGGGTGATAGGTGTTTTGTAAATGTAGATGAAGAGATTATGTAGCATTTTAACCCATTCAGTAATTTTGGCACTATCCTTTCCAGAGTTATTAGTTACTTCACAATCAAGAAAATGCATTATTCTCAACCTCATTACACCAGTTTTGTGTTGCTGTAACTCCAGTGAAGCCAATGGAAATACACTTGCATGAAACGGGTTTCATGAGTAGAGAATTAGACCTTAAATACAGCAACACAAAACAAAAAATAACACCTCTGTGAAGTAGCACAACATTCTATCAGTCTATGAATATAAACATCTCTCACTAAATACAGAGTAATTTTATGTCTTCAGAACTCATCAGAAAAGAATAAGCAGCAATACACTTGAGAACCTAATGTGACGCACCTAAATCCATATTTTGGCATCTAAATAGCAGCCTGATTCACAGAGGTGCTGAGTAGTAGCAGCTCACATTAACTTAAATGAGGCTATACATTTGAGTCAGAGATGCAGAATCAAACCCTTAATCTGAGTTTTCTCTCAAAACATCTGAGAGACTTTGTCTTGTTATGTTATTAAAGTGGAGGAGCCTTGGGAAAGGCTGCTTTCCATTAGACTAATTCTCATGTTCTGATCAAGTGGTGTAGGCCTCTGATTACTGGAATCAAAACAATTTATCAAAAAGCTGTAGTAATTATTGTACTTTTAGGAAGCACCAAGTTTTAAATCCTGTGAACATTTGGTTATAGCGTTTCCAGAAATATACAACAGGTGGTGCTAAAAGATTAAATTACTAATCTGCATTTCCAGAAAACCCAGGAAAGAAATGGTTTAATTTTTGCACAGAGATATTACATAAATACTTCCAGAAGGAATAAGAGCTATTGTGAACCCAAGCTCTAGCCTTAGAATGAATGAGAATAGTGCTGGTATAAAACAGAATATTATGCATACTTATGTAACCCTTCTGCCAGGCAGAACCAGTAGCAGCAAAGAGCCAGGTTCTTTATCTAGGGGTTCCTGTCAATGATACAACACCAAACTGGCTGGAGCCCCCACCCAGACACCTGGGAAATCACACACTATCCCCTGGGTGTCCCCAAAAGGCAGTACTTCCCCTCTTGCAAGCACAGAGTCTGAATGTAGAATGTAAACCTTTTAAGAAAAGGAAGGAAATAACACAACACTAGTTTTGGAACCAGTGCAAACAGAATTCATGAACTCAATGAGCTGAACCCACCCCAGAATACAGGGGCATGTCCTTTGCCTCTCCCTTCTTTCTTTCCCCTGTACTGACCGTCGTCGTTGCAGCATCTACCCCTTGGTTGGGGGCTCAACCAGTCCCCTTCTGCAGGCTCCTGCCAGATGTCGGGTTGACCAGGCCCTCTCTGCTGCTGCCTCCTGCCACCTCTGGGCCTTGCCAAGTCCCCACTGCTAGCTCTCACTATCTGCAGGCACCAACCACTCCTGGCTCTTTGCTGCTGGCTGTCAATCAAGGTTTCCCAGTTCCTCTAGTGATTTCAGCTCAACTCATGGGTAAACCTTCTGCTGACACAGGAGCAATATTCCTGCTTTTAACAAAACAAAAAGACTCCAAGAGAAATAATTAATTCTATGTTTTAACAGTGGGAGAAGATAGTTAATCAATGCCTGACGGTAGCCCTTTGCCAGAGCTAGTGCAATCTCCCCAGAAGGTTTCTCACCCCCTCCCTGCTGCCCTTACTATTCTGGAACATCCATCCACCACCCTTGTTGGGCTCTATTTAGATGAGAGTGAATTTTTCATCAAAACAGACTAAACACAGTTCTGCTACCATTTGTTCATACAATCGAAGGACAACATTTCATTACCCCTGCAGTTAACACAAAAGTGATTTGTAACAATACCAGACATACTGACCATTTCTTATCATACTCAACACCTAGTATGCTTATGCAATATGCTTAATACTTAATTGTACTCATGCAAATACAAAGCCCATGCAAATAAAGTCCCCCCTTTCAGCTGCTGAGCAGAGGGAGTATGACTCAGACGTTCAGACCTTGCTTACACTTGCTTAGATAAAAGAGATTTATCCATTTTATGACGATGGCAATCTTAAGAGGTCTCATTTCAATTGTGCCTGAAAATCACTCTTGAAAACTGAAGTCACCACCAGTGTGTGACCCTCTTTATATTTAGCACCTACTCATTTAGGACTTGATTAAATGCCCCATTAAATTAAGGGGAAAGATTTTAATTGATTTGCATGGGTTTTGGATCAGGTCCATAAACCACAGCTGATGTGCATGGTACATCTTGAGAAACATTTACTTTGGTTATAGAGTCTATTGTTTGTATTTCTGTGCTCTCATTCTTTTATTAATAAAAAGATCTTCATCAAACAGGATCTAAGGGCTCATTCTAGACAAAAAATATTTGCAGCCTTCTGAGTGGTACAAGCCCCAGAAGGATTTGGATCCTGTCTCCAATCAGCCTGAATGATTCAGTAAAAAATGTCAGTCTGCCACAGGAACCCCCTCTATATATCTTTTTTTTTAAATCCCACCTCAATGTCTTAAAGTCATATATCTGACACAGAAAGCTTTCCACCTCCCATGCTTTCTACAACTCCATTGATCTCTGGTTCTTTAAACTATTCTACCATACAGCATGTTCTTGGAGCTGCATGTCAAGCAGGAGTTACTCCAACTCTGTGCTGGAAGTAACTCTCTTGATGTGGCCATGCACAAGACCTCAGTGGTACATCCTCAGTAAGTCAGTTGCTGGACTGCCTCCTGAATAGCTTTTGGGAAGATTCATTTAAAAAAAAAAGTCTTTAGGCCTGTTTGACTCATCTTTCTGTCCCCGATTTACACGTTTGCTAGGGTCTGTCAATGAGAGCCATCCATGGAGACAGATAGAATGTATCTATTTTAGTTTTTTACTCTTCATGTGGTTCTTTTGATATTTCTGCCTGCTGAAACATAAAGGGCGGTAATTACCACAAGTGAAACACAAGTTCACTGGATCAGAGAATGTTATCCTGGTTGCGTAGACATGGGCCAGGTCTACACTACAAACTTTGGTCGATGCAAGTTACATCGGCATAAAGCTGCTACAGTTAGTATATCGCTTGTGCATGTGAATACTTGGCTCCATCAGCACTGTGCGTACTCACCAGGAGTGCTGATGTCAATGCAGAGTGCAATCCACCCCCAATTGCTTGTATTCAGAGAGAGACAAACCAGCAAAGGAACATAGAGAGATGCAACACAAGGAGTGTCTTTATTGAACTAACATTAAAACCAGCCAAACCAGCCAGGACTGGCTGAGCTATCCCCTAATGGTCTAACTCTATTGTAATGGCAACAAGCTAAGCTCTGTTGCTATGGCAACTTAGGCAAGACACAAAATACAGAACATATTCCTCCCCCATTAATGAAAATGCTCATTTAACAGAACAATCACTAAACTAGGGAATGAGGGTAGACTGCCTCAGTTCCCAGCTAAACTCCAGGGCTTATTCTGCCCCATAACATGTGTTTGCCTAGCTAAAGATCCAGCCGTTGAGGAGGCCTTCTCTCTCTAGGTGGTTTACGGTAGACTTCTGGTGTTCTTGCACTGGAAGATGTTATTGGTGCGGGTCTAATAATGGGCTCAGGACTCGTAGCTCAAACAGGTGAGGATGTTGTATCTGCAGAGGTAATGGAGAAGGGGAGTCAGGAACTGAGATAGAACAGGCTGTCCAGGACTAAAGGTTCGGAGTTTTGCTCTGTGTGCACATCTGATGACTTGGTTTTGCTGTTGACTTTGCACAACTTGTCGTGCTTTTGCGGGTTTCAACAAATCAAAGCAAGTACGCAGTTGTCATTCCATCATTAGAAAGGCTGGGGATGCTTTGGTCATAGCATGAGGGTGTGTTTCTGTAGGATAGTAATAAGGTGTCCAGATGCTTTTGAATGGATGAACATCCCCTTGCAGATTTTAAAGCTTGTTTCATGGTCTGCACAAACCTTTCAGCTAATCCATTAGTGGATGGATGATATGGTGCTGAAGTGATATGATTTATCCCATTTGCTTTAATAAAATTTTCAAACCCCTGAGAGATGTATTGCGGTTTGTTGTTACTCACAAGTTGTTCTGGCAGACCAAAATGACTAAAGATTTCACGCAGTTTCTGGATAGTACTTTCAGCAGCAGTGGACAGTATTACAGCGACTTCTGGCCATTTAGAGTGAGTATGTACAACAACTAGGAACATGCTTCCTTCAAATGGGCCAGCAAAATCAACATGAATACGCTGCCACGGGCTTTCAGGCCAGTCCCATGGGTGTAGGGGTGCCAATTGAAGCGTGTTTCTCACACTCTAACATGAATTACAAGCTCTTGCCTTCTCTTCAATGGCACTGTTCACTCCAGGCCACCAAAAGTAACTTTGTGCAATTTCTTTCATGCACACTACTATTCCACAGTGCCCTGAATGTAGCTGACCTAACATCTGTGATCTCAGTAGTGATGGAATAATGACGTGCATCCCCCACACAAGCAACCAGAATGGATTGATAGCTCTGTCCTCCTGGACATGTAGGGAAGAAGGTTGGGTGAAACCTGAGAGTCCTGTAGGGATGTTCCATGCATCACTAGGTCCATAACTTGGGAGAGTACTGGGTCAACACGAGTTGTCTTTTTTACTTGAGTAGCAGTGATGGGTGTGCTCTCTACTTGTTCAAAGTAGATGATTTCTTTCTGGCCAATATCTTGATGTTTAACTGGTAAAGGCAGCCTTGAGAGACCATCTGCTTTGCAGTGCAGAGTGGATTTTCGTTATCTCGTGTGTGTGCGGAAAGCAACAATGCCCATCGTTGCATACAGCTACAGCCAATGGTGGAATGTCTGTGCGTGGCCCAAAAATTGATGTTAGAGGTGATGGTCGGTGAGAAGTGTGAACTTCCATTCAAACAGGTACTGGTGAACTTTCTGAATTCTGAAAATGATTTCCAGTCCTTCATGTTCGATTTGGGCATAGTTAGTTTCTGCTTTGTGTAAGGTGCATGAGGCAAAAGCAATGGGTCCCTCCTCTCTTGAAGGTATAATGTGTTACATGACCGCTCCCATTCCATAAGGGGAGGCATCACAGGCCAACTGTAGAGGTAAGGACAGATCAAAATGCGTCAGAACTTCTGAATTTAGCTGTGCGTGTTTAGCCTTATTAAATGCAACATCACAGGCTTCAGTCCAAATCCAGACCTTATTCTGGCCAAGGAGTTTATGTAGTGGTCTTAGTAGCGTTGCTAACTGTGGAATAAACTTTCCATAATAGTTCAATAGCCCTAAGAAAGAGCAAAGTTGGCTTACGTTTTGAGGAAGTGGAGCTTCCACAATAGCCTTGACTTTTGCAGGAGCCTTACAAAGGCCAGTAGCATCTATGGTAGGTCCCAAATATTCAACAGAGGGCTGGAATAATTCACATTTGTCTTTGTGGACTCGTAGGCCATACTCTTCCAGTCTTTGTAGGGCAGCCTCCAAGTTCTTAAGGTGATCCTCCTCATTCTTGCCAGTCACCAGGATGTCATCAAGATAGCACTGGACTCCTGGCAAGCCACTCAAGATCTGGTCCATAGCCCTCTGGAACAAAGCTAGAGCAGATGTTATTCCAAAGGGCAAGCAACGGTATTGGTACAGCCTTTTATGTGTCACGAGAGTCAACAGCTCTTGGGACTTCTGATTGATGTGCATCTGTAAATATGCCTGACTCAGATCAATCTTGCTGAACTTTTGGCCGCTAGCCAAGCCAGTGAAGAGGTCCTTGATGCAGGGAAGAGGGTATTGCTTTGCGCACAATACTGCGTTAACGGTGACTTTAAAATCCCCAAAAATCTGAATGGAGCCATCTTTCTTCAATACTGGAATGATTTGGGTTGCCCATTGGCTGTGGGTAACTGGTACTAGGACTCCATTTTTGACAAGGCACTCCATGTCCGCTTCAACTTTTGGCCTGATGGCATATGGCACTGTTCTGGCTTTCAGACACTTTGGCTGGCTGTCAGGCTTGATATTCAATTTCACAGTGATTCCCTTCATTCTTCTCAGGTCCTCTCCAAAAACAGCAACATGTTTCTTTAATCCAGCTGTCAGACCTGTTTCTTCTTTAGCCATCCTGTGCACTTCTGCCTAGTTCAGCTGGATCTTCCTAAGCCATGACCTTCCCATTTAGGCTGACTTGATTGCCTTCCACCACAAACAGTGGCAATTTAGCACTCGGTCCATTGAGCTCCAGCTTAACATTAGTAGTGCCCAACCTGGGTATAGCTTCCCCAGTATACATATTCAGAACAATTTTTGTTTGCTTAAGATGATAAGTTTCTCCTCATACACACTGTCTGAGCCCAGCGAAACTGCTGTGCCCTTGTCCAGTTACATGCGTACAGGTTTACCTTCCAACAGTGGGGTTATTCAGTATTCATGTGAGCCAACTGCCATGGACAAGACATGGAGTGGCACTTCTCCTGACTGGGTGTCACTTTGATCATCCTGAGTTTGCTTTAATGCGTGCAGATTTTCCTTTTTGGTCCACCAGACAGCAGGCTTCTTTTTCTCCTGTTTGCCTGTTCTATTTGATTCTTCTTTCTTTTGTTTGCAGGCACACTCAATGTGTCCCTTTTTTCCACATTGTCAACACACTAGGTCTTTATACCCACATTCTGATGCATGGTGACGTGGCTTTCCACAGCGGTAACATTCCCGGCTTCCTACTGTCTTGTGAATAGGTTCTTGTGATACCTTATGCACTCTGGTTGATACATTGAACTGTTGGGCTTCTTTTGTGGCTAGCTCCATAGAGATTGCAATTTCAGTGGCCTTCTGCCAGGTGAGTTGGGCCTCTGTCAATAGGAGCTTCTGTGTTGCTTCATTGTGCAGATCACACACTGACGTATCACGTAGGGTGGCATTTTACACATCATTAAATTCATAGTGCTCAGCAAGCTTCTTCAGAGCTGCTATAAATTACACAGTTGTTTCACTTTCTTGATTCCTTTTGTGGAACCTAAATCTCTCTGCAATTAACAGTGATTTTGGAGAAAAATATGCCTCCAGGATTTTCAAAATGTCACTGTAAGATTTTGTCTTTGGCTTAACAGGGTACACTAAGCTGCGCAATAAACTATACGTTTTAGCTCCTCCAACACGTAAGAAAATGGGCATCTGCTTTGCATCTGTAATTTCATTTGCAATAACAAAAAGGTGAAAACACTCAGTATATGAGTTCCATTTCTCTAAAGTCTCATCAAAAGGTCCCAGAGGCCTCATAAGCATAGTCATTGCTGCCCCCTCCCTTTTTTTCTTTTTTTCTCTTGTCTTTTAGTGTCTTTTATTCATGTGCGTTGGAGTCATTCACATACAATGCTAGTGATTTCCATTCAGTAGCACTGCTTTTGTTTCTTCCTTGTTGCCAGTCTGTCTGCTTCACTTTGGTTAGAACAAAGCAGAGCCTGTTTTAGTTTCAGTTTGAGCTGTCAGTGTAAACAGCCCAGCTCTCAAAAACAGCAAAAAGGTTTTTTTTCTTACATTGACGTTTACCTTTTTACTAGTACAGCACAGGTCAAGCCCATCCTGCATTGCCACTTTTGTTATGTTGAATCCTTTGTTTGTATTCAGAGAGAGTGAAACCAGCCCAGGAACACAGAGAGATGCAACAGAGTGTGTCTTTATTGAACTAACACTAAAACTAGCCAAATCAACCAGGACTGGCTGAGCTATCCCCTAATAGTCTAACTCTATTGCTATGGAAACAAGCTAAGTTCTGTTGCTATAGCAACCTAGGCAATTAGGCAAGACACAAAATACACAACAATCACTTGTGCATATGCATACTTGGCTCCTTGCATCAGCACTGTGCATACTCACCAGGAGTGCTTATATTGATGCAGAATGCAGTGCACCATTAATAAGTATCCCAGTGTGCAATCCACCACCACCCAGTGCATTGTCTTTTGGGAAATTTTGGAACTGCATGGCTTGGCACAAAAGAGTCATGCAGGGGTGACTGGGAGCCAACTTTCCAGTGTACAATTGTCTCCATTCCATAATGTCATTTTTAATACCATAATTTTTGCACCTGTTTTAAAAATCCCATGATCCCGCATGGCCCTCCTTGCTATCTGTGATCTCTGACAGAAGCAAAGAGCCCGCACAGTGCTGCACTATTGTCATAAGCATTTCAAGTACAGAACACATAATCCACCAGTATTTGCAGAGCCGTAAGAAGAACCAAATCAGAGGGAAACATGTCCTTAGAGGACAGATCCCTGTGGGACACAGTGAGAACCAATTCAAGGATGTTGGTGGCATTTGTGGAGCAGCTGTGGAGCACCACTTCTGGGCCCAAGAAACCAGCACTAACTTGTGGGATTCCATCATAATGCAGGCTTGGGATGATGAGCAGTGACTGCAGAACTTTCAGATGTGCAAGGCCACATTCGTGGATCTGTGTGCTGAGTGAACCCCAGCCCTCCAGCACAAGGATACCAGAATAAGAGCTGCCCTGCCCGTGGAGAAGCAAGGGATGATCTCACTGTGGAAACTTGCAACGCCATATTGTTACTGGTCAGTGGGAAATCATTTTGGAGTGAGAAAATCCACTGTGGGGGGCCATTGTCAGGCAAGTGTTAGGGCCATTAATTGTCTCCTGCTATGCATGACTGTGACACTCAGAAATGTGCAGGACATAGTGGATGGATTTGCAGCAATGTGGTTTCCAAACTGCAATGGAGCAATAGATGACACACCTTGCCACAGAGTACATCAACGGAAAGGACTACTTTTCTATGGTTACGCAAGCACTGGTGGGTCAGTGGGGAGACTTCACTGACATTAGTGGTGGCTGGTCACGGAAGGTGCATGATGCTCACATCTTTAAGAACACAGGACTGTTCAGACAGCTGCAAGTAGGGCCTTTCTTTCCCAGTCAGTTTATTATCATTGGTGATGTTGAAATCCAGTAGTGATCCTGGGGACCTAGTCTTTCCCTTGCTCTGAGGCGGTACACCATCCACCTCAACTTCACCTAGGAAAGATTCAACTGCCTGCTCAGCAGGTACAGAATAACAGTTGAAAGTGCTGTTCATAGCCTGAAAGGATGCTGGCATGGTTTACTCATAAGATGGCATCTCAGTGGAAAAAACTATCCCAATGGTTATAGCTGCCTTCTGTGTCCTGCATAATATCTGTGAAGCAAAGGGGAGAAAGTTGCTATGAGGGTGGAGTGGAACAGCTGTTTGCTGAGTTTCAAAAACCAGACACAAGAACTATTAGAAGAGTTCAACATGGAGCTATATGGTTCATAGAGGCTTTGAAAGAGCATTTTAACAGTGAGCCACAGTAAAGCATTATGGTGAACTGTGCTCTGCCTGGACCTGCAATTTTGGGGCCTGTTAGGAATTGGGTGGTGGTTAGTGTACATCTATGAATATAACACTGTAAATGCACCTATGAATTGTGAGGTGCTTGCTGTATATTTATGATTATTACACTGGGTCACTGATCCCACAGTTTGTGTCATGCTGTATAGAACAAGTAAGTGGATGCTTTCAGAACTGCTAGGCACTCTGCAGCATATGTTGTGAATTAATAAAGATGATTTATTTTCCCAATAATAGAATTATTTTTATTAACAAAACCAGTGCAAAGAAAGATCTGTGCAATTTAAAAGCAAGTACATTAAAAACTTAATCAATTAATAAAACTGAACCTAACAAGGGCTAACATTGGTGTCCATTTTACTTACAAATACAGCAACGTTGGCTTCCATAGGACAGTGCATGTGAAGCTGTGGTTGTCCTTAATGTCTCCTGGGATAGGGTGGTAAGGATATGGATGCAGCCCTGGATACCATGTGGGATGTTGAGGGGTGTGTATTGGGAAGTGCTGTAATGGAGCATGAACTGCAAAGGGAGGTGAATGGCTGTTGAATCTGTAGATCCACAAGAATATGCAGCATCTGTTTCCTGTCAGAGATGCCCCAGTATATCTTGATGTAACTCCCTCTCCTTTTCCTGCTGCGACTCCTGGACCTTTCTCTTATTTGTTCTTTCCATCTCCTGGCTGTCTGCAATGTTCATCTTCCAGGCCCTTTGCTCATGGTGTGATGCAGCACAGGCTTGCAGGATCTCATTGAACCTGTCACCCCACATTTCCTTCTTTCTCTTATCTGGCTCAGATATTCTGTGGGTGTGGCTTAAGGGTGCAATGGCTGCCGACAAAACAGAGGTACCATTGTCATTATAGTCATAACACAAAGCAAAAGTTAATGCCCTTCCCTTGCTCCCCTAAAGTTTTAAACAAGACATGATTCTTGACACTTCTGCTTTGGAGTTCTTGTGCATAACATCACTCAGTGCCAGCCATACTGAGTATGGGCCCTCCAGAGGTAGAGAAATGAGGAAGGAATTGCTTGGCTGCATGAAACTATGAGTGTTGGACAATGGCATTGAATACTGACACCGATTTCTATAGGCAGCGGCAATTTTAGCTGATATCTCACTCCTGAGGGTAACAAAGGCAGAGAAAGCACAGCTGCTGCTGGCATCCTAAAGCCACCTGTGTCCAGATGCTGATAGTCTGTTTACTGCAACAGTGCTGGCTGAAGCTATCGTTGACTGGCAGGGGAAAGCATCCTACCAGGGAGGAAGAAATAAGGCTGCCAACCTTAGAAATCTTCAGAAGATTGCCGAGTACCTTCTCCTCTCAGGAGGATTCAAGGGGCATTCCTGTTTCATAAACAAACTGCTCAGCATGTCCCCATAATGCCTAACTACAGAGGAATGAAAAGCAGGTAAAAACGCTACCTCTCTTTGTTGTATTGATATCTTTTCCATTAAATTAATGAAAATTCAATAGCTGTGTCCTGTTAAGTTGTGGCACCATCAATACCCCATTGTAATGGGAAATACATTTACCCACTTACCAAAGGTTCCTTCCTTTGCATCAAGCTCGCTTGTCCTTGACTGCCAGGTCATAATGGACAGTAGTGGAGTCTCAAACAAGTCTGGACTCATGGCAGAGGTGGACCGCCTGGTTACATGCCCCCGGATCCTCCTCCTTCTTCTCTATCTCCTCCTCCTCACTGTTCATGCTAGGGATCTGTGTCTCAGGCGTCTCAGTGGTATCCACAGGTGGTCTGCACATTTGGCACCAAGTATGGCATGCAGCACTGTGTGTATGGCTCAGCACACAATCGATTGCTGGCCTCCCTGGCCTTCTCTTACACCTGTCAGTTCTTCCGCTTTCACACAGCACTGCTACTAGTCCCTGTCATACCCCTTCTCCTGCCTCCCTCAGGCCATCTGCTCACAGGCGTCCATGTTTTTGCAGCTGGTCCATAGGTGTGCTTGCACATCCCCTTCTCTCCATGGGCCCAGGACATCCAGTGTCTCCTGTCCACTACAAGCCAGAATATGTCTGCAGCATGTAGCTGGCATGATCAGCTGGGCAGTTGCAAAAAACAGTGTAGTGCTGCTAGGTGTGCTCACAAAGTTGGACAATCAGGAAAAGGCATTTCAAAAATTCACAAGGCTTTAAAGGGGAGGGAGTGGGCTTCTGGTCTGCGTTTCCCTTGAGCAATAGAATTCAAACTTGTGACCAGAGTGGTCAGTATCGGGCATTATGGGACAGCTGCTGGAAGATTGTTAGGGTCAACATAAGTAGTGTAGCATCTATACTCACGTTGCATCGATTTCAGTACACCGACCATAGCTCAGTGCCGCTTGGGAAGGTAGCATTACTGCATTGCTGTAACATGGCACTTACATCAGTGGAGGCAAATTTAAGTGTAGACTCATGCAGAATTAGATCAATGCAGGATGGCTTATGTAAACCTAACTTTGTTGTGTAGACTAGGCTTTAGCATTCTTCTTCGTATTTAACTTGTGTTTTTCATAAGCAGATATAAATGTTTCTTTCTGCTCTAGCTAAGCTGGATAAAATATTAGAACATGTAACATGAGGCACTAGCAAAGGCTAAGCACATGACAAGTTGTGATTCCTGATCCTGATTGGCAAGGAATTACAGACAATTCTATTATTTTTATTACCCTGTCGCCCCTGTTCCGCATACTCATGTCTCATCTATTTGTTATAGCTTGTCTTTTAGTCTGTAAGCTCTTTGAGGGCTGGGACTGTCATTTTCTCTAACAGAGCCGTAGCACAACAGAACTCTGACACGATTGGTCTCTTAGTGCCATCACAATACAAATGTTAATAATAAGCTGGTGGATTAGATGAGCTAAGAAGTCTTTTCCATCTCTGATTTCAGGAACGTAGTACATGAATGGCTGTACATACTTATAATTCCACCATTTTCTTAGACCACACCTTTGTGGTAGTTATGATGTACCAATTGTGGATCATCAGAGATTGTCCCTTACTTTTCAATTAGAGTTGAAGAATTCGAAGTAGAGTTATACCAATGTCAGAATAAACCCCTTTTCCTGACTATTTTGGGTCCATACAATTAGAAATTTAAGTATTACCATCAGATGAAACCACTGGCCTATCTAATCTGGCAATCTATCTGCAACAGTACATGCTATCGTGAAAAGTTTAAAACCACACAAATAGGCAATTTCATAATAATCTGAAAATGTAAGAAGTTTCTTCCTAACTTTAGGCATTTGGCTATTGCCTTGAGTCTTGAAACAAGGGCATTGAGTAACCCTGATGAATTGGTAATGTAATATAAATGTATTTAATATTTTATTCTTTATGTAAAATGTCTAGTTCTATTTAAAATCCTGCGAAGCTCCATATTGTCTTATGGCAATGAGTTACACAGTTTACCTAGGTGTAGTATAACAAAAGTATTTCCTTTGATAAATTCAAAATGTTTTGGCTGTTTGTGTCAGTGACTGATTTCTTATTCTTTGATTATGTGAAAGGGTAAATAGAAGCCCCTGATTTACTTTGTCTATCCCATAAATTATTTCACATGCCCATCATGTCTCCTCTTCTATGACTCCTTCCTACACTCAGTCCTAAACTGTACATTCATCATCCAAGAAGTTTAATGATCAGTGAGTAATTAGTTTCAGTGATATATTACACGCCATCTTTTGGATATATATCATGACAACAGTATGTTAGGTGTACTGAGTATGTCACGCCTGACAAGTTGCTGACACAGATTAGTGAATTACAAATTGGCCTCTGCGTCACACTTTCCTCACAGTGATGTCCTTCCAGCATCAAATAATTTTTGCTGCCGTTCTCTGTATTCTCCATTGCTGCTGTATTGTTTCTAGAAAAGAGTGACCAAAGCTGAACACTGTATACAAGATGAAGGCATCCCAATTTTTAAGGGGCATTAAGTGTTTCATTATTATACTATCTTAACAAGATGTTAGCCTTATTTGTTTTTGTGACCTTTGCTATACATTGAGCAGAGGTTTCATTGTGCTGTCCCACAGTAAGTCTTTTCCTTGAATGGTTCAAGTTAATGTAGGACCTTTCAAGGTGTATGAGTAGTTTGAATTGTTCCTTTAGAGCTGGCACAAGGAGAGGTAAATTAAACCTCCTTGTGTTACTTTTCCTTAGGTAGTGTATCCTGCTATTCTGCCACAAGATTTCTGTCAAGGCAGCCTTGGTCTACACCATCAGAGACTATGTAAAGGATGCTCTGAATCAGTAGACTCCCTGGCCACACTATCTTGCAGGCCGGACCATCCGTTTGTTGGTTAAAACAAACCCCTGTAGACCTTCCTGGTTCAAATGAGGTTATGGTCACTTTGTTCCACCACCTTCTTTTCCTGGAAGATTTTCCACCATTGGGTACTGCTCTATGATGCATTCACCAACACAGACTTTGTGCTGAATTTTGCTTAGTCTTTTAGTTTTAGAACTTAAAGACTAAAGCTTAGCCTTGGTTAGTGGACCATGGCATATTCAAATATTTTGCATTTCTCAAAACACAGTCACTCAAACCCAAGTGTAGGATATTGGACTTTTCTAAAAACATTGGTTTTTAAAAAAAAATTAAATCAATTTTTTTTGTTTTGTTTTTTGTTTTTTAAAAACAAAGATTGCTAAAGTACCCAGATAAGCCGATGTGCATATTTGGACTCTTGCACTAGTTAAGGTAATACTCAGCAATTCATGTTCTATGGCTATTTCCTGTAGCCACTTAGTTAACTAAACACTGGATATATGAATAAAAAACCTCACAAAGGGAGCTTTTAGATCTCAGGATCTAATTTGAAAAAGTCTCTATCTATAAGCTTTCAAAACTGCTTGACTCTTTCATTTTTAATGCCCAGTAAGTTTAACAGTTACTCTATATTCCTACTCTCCATTGTTTATTAAAACTTTCTTAGAAGCTTGAAATCTTTCCCTCACTGATATCATCGTGTTGTAGTTTGGAAATCTTAATTCCCACCTCCCCATATATTTTGAATGGAAAAGAAATTGACTGGTTGTCTGGGCTGAGTCTTAAATGGCTAGGCCTAGTTGTTGGAGCAGGAGATGGAGTTGAGACTCAAGCCAAGGGTCAGGAATGAGGCAGGGAAGCAAGGTTCAGGAGTCAGGCAAGAAGACAGGATCCAATGTAGCAGCAAGGTAGAGCCCAGTTGGGCAGACAACTTCCTGTGCCTCACTTCAGGTCTAAATAGGAAGCCCTGACCAATCAGAATTCACAGTTTCCCCCAGTCAGGCCCAGAGAAACCCTCCCTGATGTAACTTCAGGTTTCATGGCTTTTCCTACTCGGTTAGTAGAAAGCCCTGGGATGGGAGCAGGGAGTTAACAGTTGACTAAGGACCCAGGGTTCAAAACCTATGGGGTTATGACAGGGGGCTTGCTGGTTGTTTTGGTATAAATAGTTTTTATAAGGCCTTCTCAGGTGAAAACACTTATCAGTTCACCAATATCATGAGGGCACCAGCCCCTTTATCTCTGGGAGGGGTGATGTAGTTCTTTATTGCTACTGAGAGGTCATGAAACATTTTTGTGGGCACTACGGAAAAAGCAATTGTTGGTTTTTATTCAGAGTGATTGAATGGTAGATATTACTAATAAAATAGGATATTTACTATTGCCTGAATCTCACATTTACACAACAACAAGTTTAAAGTAGGGACAACTCTTGATCTTAAAAATATTAACTATTTAAAATACAGCCACACCTATTTGGCTTAGCACAGTGTTCTGCAAGTTTACACGGTGACACACATATCTCACCAGGTATAAATTTTCCATTGTGTCTGAGGTGAAAGGGTTTTAATTAAGCTCAGCAATTCATAGTGTTTTGCTGGCAGCTGCCATACTATTTAAAAAAAAAAAGACACTGCTTCTCACATTGGCCATGACAGAATCCACTGTGAAAGTTACTAAACTCATTTGCTGCTCTTCTATAGCACTCAAAGAGAACACCACAGCTTTCTCAAGTGTGGCTAACACTAGGCCCTCAACCTGCTACTGTGAACTGCAGTCTGTTCTCTGAAAATGTGGTGAGCATGGGCTGAGTATGGTAGTAGAGCTGCATGCAGCACAGTGAACCCACATTCCCTCCACCCTGCCTCCCTTCTTCACTGGGAGCAGTCCGCCTGCAGCAATCCTAGGACCTGACAGCATGGCTACACTTCATCGTAAGCCCTGGCTCAGTCTCGAACCCAGACT
This sequence comes from Mesoclemmys tuberculata, assembly GCA_007922155.1. Classification (NCBI taxonomy): domain Eukaryota; kingdom Metazoa; phylum Chordata; order Testudines; family Chelidae; genus Mesoclemmys; species Mesoclemmys tuberculata. The sequence continues at coordinate 40,500,176 of ML675616.1, read as the reverse complement.
CCCTTCCATCTACACACAACTCTGCCTGACTCAGGCCCCGGCCGTGGGATGGCTCAGACCCAAACGCTATCATTTTACAGTGTGGAAGCAGCATGGCCCTGAGCTTCCCAAATTCTGATCCTGACAATCTGTCAATGCTATCTCATAGGACAGTGTCCATTGTCCTTTCTATCCCAAGAATGGCCAATCACCACCCAGGAAATAGAAGCAATGCCCCTGGTTCAAGTACAGCTATTCAGTGTCTAATGTCTCTATTTTATTCCAACTTCTGATCTGCAAGCAGTTCTGCAGCATTTGTAATGGCCACAAACACGAAGGAATCCTTGCTGCAGCTAGCTGGTCACAGAAGCACAGCCAGATTTTGGTTAATGTGTGGTGTGAGGCAAGCAAACAGTTAGACTTTAGGAAAAGTTCCAAGAATGATTATGCATACCAGGAAACAGCAAAGAAGCTGGCAGTATTGTGAATTCACTGGACCAGGAACCAGTGCAGGGAACAGATTAAGCAGATCAAGAATGACCATTGCAAAGCCAGGGATGGGAACTCACCATCATTGTGCCTGTCTACGAGGAGCTTGACGGGGTGCTGAGTACTGCGCCAAGCACTGAGCCCTCAGCGATTCATGATATCCTGGCCAGCTGGATGCAATTGTACTCACACCCTACACACTGTCAGAATACCTTTGTACAAAATATGCCTTGTGAGGCATCACTTGAAAACTAATAACTCACTGGTCAAGAATACCAGGAAAAAATGTGTGTAGCAACATTATATGTCAAGTTATAAACAAACTGAAATAAATGCATTTCAGGCCTTGCCAGACAAATCCGGGCAAACCAGTTTCTCAAGAACAAAGGACAGGCTGATGCCTCTAGTCAGCTATCAAAGTTGATGGGCAATCACTGCAAGTGGCTATTCTTTGACATGGAAGGGGAGCAGGAACAAACAGATCTGCATTTTAGCAAACAACAGCATGGAACCTCTTATCAGGAGACTCCTTGTCTTCCTCCTCACAGTGGGAATGAACTTTATATAGGGGTCGCCTTCAGAAAAATGCATTTCAAAGGAAGACTGGACTATAAAAGTAAGGGGCAAAAGCTCCGCAAAAATCTCTCTCTCTATTCATCTCTTTCACCTAAAATGACAAAACAAAAAAACCCACAACCCACCACATAACCACCCACGCACAACCAGCTTATGGCCTTTGGGACCAGCTCCTGGCCTGAGAATTTGGTCAGCAGTAATACTGGAAACATGGTAAGGGATTTCACCTTCAATTGAGTCTGGTTTAAGTTTTAGAACTAGGAAGTTTTTTCTCTTTATTTCTCTTGTAACTATTTGACTGTAATGCCTTATACTTGTACTCACTTAAAATCTCTCTCTCTCTGTAGTTAAATAAACTTGTTAAATAATCAATTCAGTGTTGTGTTTAAACTGAATTCTGTGGGTAACTCCATTTGAAGTGCCAAACTGTTGTATATTGATCCTGAGAGGGGCAACAGACCTAAAATATCTGAGTTGTCCAGGAGAGGGATCATGCAGAACACACATTTTGGGAGAAAATTTGGGCCTGGGAGTGTATTGCAAGTGATAATTAAGGATGGTGTAAGCCTGTGTGTGTCTGGAGTGTTGCTGGCAGGCTGAAGCTATACACAGATACTCACGGTGTGACCTGAATGTGGTTTGGCTGTTTTGAGGGGCCCAGACTTGGGAGCTACATCAGCAAAGCATTGTGAGGTACCCTGGGTGCAGGGTAGGTGGTGACAACTCCTCACTGGTCTGGATTGCACCCCGGGACAGTGACCTTCTGCCCCTGGAATCTAGTGTCAATGGATGGAAGCCAGCAGGCACCAACTCAGACTACTGAAGTGACTCTGGTGTAGAAACCAGTCCCTGAGGAGGCTGTGTCATTAGAGCAGCTGCAACATATCCTAGGTCTGTACTCAGAGGAGCTTTCTTATGCCACCTCAGAGGAGCAGCCGGTGGAGCCAGTAGCAGAAACAAAAGAGGCAGATGTAGCCCTGGAGCCTAAGTGTTTGGCTCCATGGTTGTTTTTGTTAATATAGGAATGGGAGGGATTTCTGATTTATAACTCAATGCAAAAATTACAAACAGTGGGCAGCAGTGTGTATCCACTAATGGCATTGCACACCCCACCACAGCCACGTGGAATTCAAAATGGAGACTAGGAAGTGCAAACAACAGCGAAACAAGCATTTGTCATTAAAATTACAATTAAAGATCTACTAGAAACTCGAACATTCTTGCAAAGATGTGCCAAGGTGTTTAAAATAGAAACCCTAAATTGCCTTCTCTTTTAATATGCCATGCTGAACAAATTGGCCATGCCACAATGTGACAAGCTGCCTATAAACAGAAAACTGTCTAGCAGAGGATGCCGGGGAGGAGGAGGGGGGGAGAAATAAGGTTAAAAGTAATCTATAAGTGATGGAATCAACGTCCAGAGAATGGCCAGAGTTTTGTATGTAGTCCAGAAGCATGCTGTAGGTTACCAGCAGAGGTGAGAGAAAAGTGCTGGTCTGTCACCATGCATTTGACAACACTGTCATACACATCTGGCTTAGCATGAGTAGGTTGGAATAACGTCTCCCTTTGCCATTCAAGAACCTATGGAATGATTACATACTCAAGAATGTGGAATGCCAGAAAGTATGGGAACGATGAATGTAGTAAACCAGAGCACGCCCCCACCCAAAAGGGCAAGTGGGTCCATGATTTTAAAACAAGAAATTGAAAATTGTAACTCACCCTTGTTTATACATCCTTTTACTGTGAGTAACTCAATTGTATCCACAGAGCTCCTGAGAGCTAAGTGTTCCTGTCAAGATATATGCTCAGTTTTCCAAAATACAGTTATTTGACCTTGAGATTCCACAAGGTACTTTTGCTTGCAGATGCATTGAACCTGTGGTGAAGCACTGAAAAAATAAAGCATGATTTGATGTCTGCATTTAGGTCCTTCAGTCTCTGCTGGTCCTTCTGTGCAGTCCCATGGCAGCAGGTCCCTGGAATGCAGAACTGTCCTGGACCAGTCCAAGTGGAAGCATTCATATGGAAACACATAGCTAGGCTGCACAGTGAGGGGACAGAACTTCAACAGGCAAGGAGAGGCTTTCATAAACTCAGAGTTTGGTGTAGTTATTGTGGTCATATTTCACCAGCAACGCTTCATAATTGGCAATTCTGGAGGTATAAAGTTGATGAGGAATAGGTTTCGCATCCAAACTGGTCAAGCCTTTTCCAGTTCTTGTCATATAGTGTATTTTTGGGTTGTTGTTGTCTGCCCCATTCATGGACTGCATCCACCATCAAGGAATTTGGTGCAGGATGCGAGAATAGGAATTTTGTTCCCTTCACTGGCACATAGTATTTTTTGACAGACCTCTTGCAAGTTGCTGGAATCATTGCTGAGGTCTGCCAAATTGTTTTGAGAGGGTCCAAAATGGTGCTATTCATAGGTAGGGCAATCTTGGATGAAGTGGCCATCTATAAGATGTTCAGCAGTTCATGCTATGTTTCCCAGCCTCTTCCAGGGATATATTCAGAGAACTAGTGGCTCTCTGATATGAGTTCTGATATTTTTTTAAATTGTCACTTGTATTGGGACGGGATGGTGTAATGGTATCATCCAGGGAAGATGAGGAAAAAAGCACTGTTTTATCCATATCCTGGCCAGAGGTCTGTTCTTCCTCTTCAGCCAAGTCCTCAGGGGGTTCCAATGGTTCTGGTACTGAATGTGAAGGAGAGTGTAATCTGCTTGTCCTGGGTGGGCTGGTGGGGGGGTTGTAGTGTTGGTGGGTATTGTGTCCATGGATTCCAATAAGCCCACTGTAGTGGAAAGGGCATCAGTGGCTACCATGGCTGCCCATACCAGTGTCCTTCTGTGAGTCCAGTATGATAAGCCAAGCCCAACTGACAACAATTCTGGTCCCCGGGGCAACAGTCAATGCTCCCCCCTGAAAGGGATGGCTGAGGTCTGAGTGGGCTTCCATCGGAAGATTTTGCTGATTTATTACATGCCATGCTGGTTCCTGGGCGGCTGAGGAGGCGGTATCTGCTATTCAGCTTCCTGGGTCCCTTGGACTCCCCAGGGAGATCACTGATGAACCCAGGAAGCTGAGTAGCAGATATCGCTGCCTCAATTGGCTCAGCTCACGGGAGGGGCAGAGAGCATGAGTGGTGGGGTTCTCAGGGGAAGGGGGTGTGGAGGAGAGGTGAATACGTATCTATCCTACCATCCACCCAGATCCTTCTAAATCACCATGCTCCTGGGCAATTGTGCCCCTTGTCTCCCACCTGTCAGCAGGCCTGAATAAGTCTGTATAATGATGGATCAGGTCAGATGGATACGTGAATTGGAGAAGACTGGTGAGAGGAATATTTCCTCCTGAGGTTCATCCTCATCATCACTCAAAAATGGTGGAGCTGATTGAGGTGGACTGGTGATGGCACTCAGTACTGGGACGACCTTGGTACCGAGGCTAGGAGACTCGGGTGTCGAGATGACGGTTAGATCCTTATGGTGCAGGAATTCCTCAGGTGCTACTAATGTCAGAATTGAGGAATGGCTGGAGGTTAACACAGAGGATTGTGCAGTGGTTGCAGTACACATGCCATGGTAGAAGGTGGCAGCATGGTCTGTGGTGCTGCAGAGCCACTGAATGCCGAGTGCCTGGTCAGCTCACTCAGTACTAAGGAAAGGGGTTTTTGTTTCTCTTTAGTGCTGGTACCAGAGTTAGCCTGTTTGGGATTTCTTGGTCTCATGGTACCCCTACTACCAGAGGGTTCCACAATTTTGACTGTGGAAGGAGCCAGTGTGGTTGGTACCACCATGGTTTGCCAGTTTGGGCAACACCATTTCTTGGCTGAGTCCCATACCCGTGGAGTTGTAGCGTGCTTTTTTGAAGCTTTCTTGGCAGGTTGCTCCTTAGTTTGAGCCATGAAAGACGGGCCTCTGTTAGAGGCTATGGATGGAGATCTCTGTCTAGGAGGGGTTCTTGCCTCTGGCTCAAATGTCAGTCTGAGAGATTTCTCCATAAGGATGAGTTTCAGTTGCAGGTCTCTTGCTTTTCTAGCCCAGTATTAATGCAAGCACTTCTGAGGTATGTGTTTCTCACCTAGGCAGTGGACACACTGAATGCCTGTTTGAGACTGGTATTGAGAGTCTGCAGGCCAGGCAGCATTTAAAACCCGACGAGGTGAGTGCTTTTTCCCCACTGAAGGGGAAATAAAACTCTATTCTAACAGCTCCAATGAAAACCTAAACTTCTATTATTGAGGGAAAACTTTTTTTTTAAACAAAAGTTAATGGGGATAAACAGAATTAATTATACCTACTACTCATTAAGTCTAACTAATGAAAACTACACTAATTAGATTAGGCAAAGAGGTGCTGCTGGAGCTCTGACTCACGCCAAAGGTGGTAGAAAAGGAACTGAGTGGTGGTTGGTCGCACAGTGCCAGATAACCACTTAAAGTGGCATCAGATGGGTACTGCACATGTGTGACCCAGCCAGGGCACTGCTACTACAAATCATCAATTATGAGTGCAGTGGTGCATGAACACTTAAAGTGGAGCACCCCCCAGGACATCACTTGAATAACTTTATCTTACCATTTGATGTGGAGTATATGGCATAAGCGGAAACTGTTTAACCTTTTCTCCTGATGAATGTAAAGTCCATACTTCCCCACCATACATGAGTGTACTGAGGATGCAAGTTTGGTACACAAGCATTTTGGTCTTGATAGTAAGCTTTAAGTTCTTCCATGCTCTTTAAGTCAGTCTACTAAAGGTGGTGGGCAGCCTTTCCAATGCAAACATTTTTTAGCTCTTCATCCAGTGAGAGGTTGGTAGTCACTGTAAAACCTAAATAGCTGAACTTTTGGACTACTTCTGGCTAGTTTGCATTTAAGGTGATTAAAGGATCTTGGAGAACCCCCTGTTCTAATATAACCATTTTCTGAATGCTGATGGCGAGAGCAAATGCCTGACAAGCACTTGAAAGACGGTCTATGATTTCTTTTAGTAGATCTTCATTGTGGGATATAAGGGCAGCATCACCAGCAAATAGAATTTCCCTGATTAGCACCTTTTTTACTTTAATCTTTTGCCTTAAGTCGTGAGGGATTGAAGAGTTTCAATTCCAATTTTGTGTGGAGATATGCTCCATTGTTCACATCCTTAAACACACAGTTCAGAAGTACCAAGGAGAAGATTCCAAAGAGTGCAGGGGCAAGAACACAGCCTTGCTTCACTCCACTTTTCATCACAAAGCTCTCTGAAGTAGACCTGTCAAACTGGGTCATTTGCTCTCATGTGGTCACAAAATGACTATACAAGACTTAACAAGGTTGATGGACATCCTATCTTTTCTAGTATTGCGAATAGACCTGCTCTACTGACTGTGTCAAATACTTTGGTTAAGTCCACAAAGGCAATTCATGATGGTTGGTTTTCCTCTCCATCCTTTTCTGGACATTGACACAGAGAAAAGATGTCTACAGTTGATCTTCTAGCCCTGAATCCACACTGTGATTCAGGGTAGACATAATTTGCCAGCCGTTGTAGGCACACTAATGACTTTTGTGAAAGCTTTTCCTGCTACCTTTAGTAGCAAGATACCTCTGTAGTTGTTAGCTGCCCTTTTCACCTTTGTTTTTATACAGAGCGATGTTTGTATCATGTATCTCTTGTGGCACCTCACCCTCTTTCCAGCATTTAATTAGCAACTGATAGAGATATGGTAGTATGTTTTCTTTCCACACTTAAGAATTTGCTGGGATGCCATCTTTTCCAGGACCCTTGCCACTTAAGCAATGTCATTGATTTGCTATTAGTTCTTCTATAGTGGGCTCCACATCTAGTCCTGGAATGACCTGTAGAGTTGGTATTTGATTAATTGATTTGCTGGTGATTTTCTTGCGCATATAGCTCTGAAGAATGTTCAGCCCAGCAGGATAACTGCTTACTTTCATCTATAATAATTTCATCATTTTGCAATTTAAGAGGAGCAACCTTATTGACAGTGGGACTTAGAGCATTCTTCAGGCTATCATACATGACACTGAGATTTCCTTTATCTGAAGCTGTCTGCATCTCTTCATAGAGCTTAGTCCAGTAATGATTTACAAAGTGTCTACTTGCTCACTGTACCTCTGTTTTTGCATGGCAAAGTCTCATTTGGTGCTCTCTGTTGGCTTCTTACTGTGTTCCAGAGAAGCTGTGTTCTTAATGTTAATAAAAGATAATAGTTCCATTTCATTTTTTTCAATCCAGTCCTTTTTTGATTATCTTCCCCCCCAAATTTAGCTAAAGGTGTTTCAAGGATTGTTCTTAAATCTTCTCAATATTCATCTGCCTTCTCTGGTAGTGACTTCTCATGCATGCTGAGTTCAGAAGATTTCACAAGCTACTGGCATTCCCTCTTGTTTTTGATGTTAGTAGCATTGATTTTGGGCTTGCTCCCAAGTTTTGCCGTTTATAGCTTCTTAACTGTAATCTTCACTTTGCTAATGATCAAAGAGAGGTCGGCATTACAATCAGCACTGTAAAATGTGCGAGTATTCTGCTCTGAGGGTAGGTCTTTCCTCCTGATGATGACAACAAGGTCTAATTGTTGACAGCGGCCTGATTGTGGATGTCCCCACAACACTTTGTGGCGAACTTTTTCTGCAAAATCTGAATTTGGTTTTGGGCACAGAATTCAAGAAGTCGTTGGCTGTTCCCATTCATCTTGCCAATGCCAAAATGTCCTATGCAATCTGGCCATGAGTTATCTGCACGGACTCTTGCACTGAAATCACAGAGAAGGAAAAGTTGCTCAATTGATGGTATTCTTTTGATGACCTGATACAAAGAGTAAAATGTATCCTTCTCCTTGGAGCTAGATTTGAGTGTTGGTGCATAAGCACTAATGATGTTCACAAAGCTACTAAGTGTCTGAAATTTAAGTGAGATAATGCACTCTGACTTCCCAGTGGGTGTTTCTAGGTGCTTTATCCACCTATTTCTCACAATTAAACCGACACCATGCAAACAATTTTCTTTACTGCTTTTATCTTGTCAAAAGAAACCTCTTGGACAAAACTAGCAACAGCAAGTCTTTGTTTCCTGAAGTCTTGCAATGTCAACGTTGAGTTTGTACAGCTCAAGGTCTACCAAAGCAGATTTTCATATGCTGCTTATGTATTGTAGTTCATCATTGTCCATCAATCCCAGGCACATGGTTCTAACATTCCAGCTTCCAAGCCAGAAAGTTTTCAGTTTCTTATTTTTTCCAGGTGCAAGATTTCTGCCATATTCCATGTTGTGTCCATGCTGCCTGCATGGATGGAATGTCTTCTCCATGTAATATGGCTACAATAGCCTGGGCAATTAATATGGAGGTTCTGCTTTGCCCATGTGTCAGCGTTTACCTCTCAGCTTCACCACTTTGGACCAAAGGATGGACAGAAGTTGATACATTTGGAATCAGCTACACTGCAGGAGCTGTCAGTGCAGAGGAGATCTTCCATCTGCCTGCCTTCGAGGCTCCACTCCTGTCCTGTGTGGTTGTCATTGAATTTGCTCATCCTCCTTTTGATGGCATTTCCTCCACCAGGTGTTCCACTACCCTCCTCAGGCACTCATCTGCCCAAAGCCACTGGCGCTTTCTGAGGGTTCTGGGTTAATTTACTGCCGGCCAGCACTCAGCGTTGACCAACACAAGCTTATGGTCATAGCAGTAGAAGGTTCTCAATTCTAACTTTACCTGACCTGAAGGGTGAGAGAGAAACCTACATGAATACACCTTAGAAGTCAGGGTCTTTCCTGACCAACTACAGGCAGATATGAGCAGGGTGCAGTGGAGGGCAAGGGGAGTGATGTGCTAAAGGGAGAGTTATTTGTCAGACTTTCATACTCGAAGGTGGGAAACTGAGGCAAAAGACACCACCCACCATACTGTGGAGTTGAGTTGGCTTATGGTTGCATTGGCTCCCTTTCTCTTTTAAGGAAGCAAGAACATTCATTACACGTGGACTCAGGGCTTCTGAGTGGGGAAGTACTGTTTCTTAGAGGCACCCAGGGTGGTGGTAAATTTTCCCAGATTGCTGGGTGGGGGCTGACACCAGTACTGTTTTGTAGTGTTAAGAGGGACCCCAAGATATTGAAGTCAGCCCTTGTTGCTGCCAAATGCACCTGGTAGAATGGTTACACTAGTACATGTTCAAAAATACAGGCTTTTATTTTATTAAGACATTTTATTACCATCGCTGCATCCCATTATAATGTATATTTCAAATAGTAAAAAGGTGAACTCAAGGGACAACTGGAACTGCTTCTCAATACATATATCTACATCAAGTCATACTGTAAATCCACTGTTGTTCTCTCATGCCTCCTCTCCCCGTTGCCTAAGTAGTCATGTCAATCACAAGTGAAATCCTTCTGCCTTGCAATCCACCTAACATTCTACATCTGCTGAGAGTAATTAAACCTTCTTTTACCAGATACTTTAAGACCAACATACAGTTTCAGAAATCAAGACAAAAAGCAGCAAGTGGGTACCTCCAGAAGAAGAGTGGGGACAGTAACTCCATTTATCACAATATCATTTGGTGGGAATAATGTCCCAGCCTATCCATGTATATAGACTCCCAATCAGCAGAAAACCCTGGCATCATGAACTTTTCCTGTGCAGCCCATGTTGGCATCCATAAATTAGCATCCATAGTTCACAAGGGCCTACATAACCTTTGCAATTTACCTACTCACATGCTCCTTGAGGAGAGCAAATTATGGGCAGGAGTCCCATCAAAGGCCCTGGCACAGTTTGGAAACACCATTCTCTGAAAACCAGCAGTTACTTCATGTATGTTGCTTATACACCACCATCTTTGGGGGAAACAAGCAAACAAACAAAACCTCCCACATACCTGATGGTGGAGGTTTCTGAGGCTATCACATTACCTGCAATTGACTTTCCAACACCAAACTGTTAGCAATGGACTTATAGCGGTCTGGGGTAGCTTCCAGACAGTTATGGCAGCCCTCTTCTGGACTGGTATGGCTGCCCTCATGTGCATATTGTGACCCTGGAGGGTCATGGCAAGCTGCTCACAAAGGTGTATTTCTGGAGCTTTCTTTATGCAAGAGTTCTGGACCCACTGCTGGTCATCCTAGGTCCTCATGATGAAGTGATTCCCACCATAGACTCAGACTTTAAGGTCAGAAAAGACCATTATGATCATCTAGTTTGACCTCCTGCACAACTCAGGCCACAGAACCTCACCCACCAACTCCTATAATAGACCCCTAATCTATGACTGAGTTACTGGTTTCCTAGGATATGGCAGTTTGATTCAGATCTGCGTACTGCAGAGTGGATATTGGAGCCCCAGGTCCAGAAATTGTAATCCTAGTGTCACCAATGAGTGTTGACACTCAAGCCATAGGCTTACAAACCCAGGGTCCACAGATCTGAACTCATTAATCCTGGGTTTACATTGCAGTGTAGGCATACCCTTAGGTGTCTTCAGAGGGCTCAGTTGTTCCTGTCCTCTCTTGTTGTCATAGGCTGTGGGATCTCCTCTATTCCTGAGACTTCAGGAGTGCCTGGTGGCTGCTCCCACCCAGCAGCATTTTCATTGCTCCTCTGTGTTAGTATCTTTGTCACCCATCCACAAAGTAGTTCTGGACCAGCACAAGAAACCAGTCTGTTTTCAGAATCTTTTTAGTGACTTGTTATTATGTTCATTCCATAATATTTTCTTTAAGTAAAGGAACGTCTGCTTCACGCAGCATCCCTTGGGCCTACTAAATTTAAGGACTGGTGTAGAATTGTTTCAGCATGGACTCCCAGCCGGAACTACAACTGATTTGCAAAAGAAAATGGATTAGGGATTCACAAGAAGCATCATGTGAATTCATACAGTGGCACTCATATTGCATCACTGTTTGCAGTAATGTTTACATAGAGAAGATGCCAATCTCTGTCTTCACATAGAGAAACTGGGCTCAGGAAAATCTTTAAAATCGTTTGTGCATAGGAAAGCATTTAATTATTAAGGAGGTGGCTCAATACTCTGTTGCTCAGCTGTTTGAGACAGCATGCATCTGCCTTTGGTGACTCAGAGGAGATGTCACTCTTGGATTTTTGCCCTTTTAGCCTCAATCATATAATTGTTTTAGGATTATTAAATGACAGTATAAGGAAGAAGTTAAATAAAGCTACCTTTGGGAACAGAAAATGTATGTGTCAGTCAGAGTTGGATTCTCGGGCTTTCAACTCTTCTTACCTTTATGTCGGACTTCAAAGGAGTTTTAAAAAATTCCACTGAAGTGATTAACTCTCCCTCCCCCCAAAAAATCCTTTTCTGCAACAGCTACCAGAAAAACAGTTTTATTTACTCAGGAACCACACCTCTTAAATCAGTGTGTCTCCCTGTAGTAGAACCTCTCCTTACCTTATTGCTCCACCATCTTCCCAGTCCTACAGCTTCCAGTCTTACCTGTACCACCCCAAACTTTTATTTCCTTTCTTATCCTCCTTCCCCCCCCCAATATCCTGTCTAATAAGGTGCATAAGTGTCAAGAAATTGGTATACTCACTTTTTGAATTATAGGCCAGTGCTTTCATTTTAAATTTTGATTCTGTGACCAATATTCACTTTTTCTACCATAATATTTACATTTAAAAAAAATTTAGTTCACACCATCTAGCTCTGATTGGTCCTTTTATGCTGCTCCAGTGGTAAAGCAAGGCCATGAAAACCATGTGATCTGGTTTCTGAGGAGTACACAAAGCTGGACCCTAGGCCATAGAGAGCTGGTGTCAGGACTCTGTGTTGGCCTCTTACAGCCCCAGTATACACGCGTTTGCGCACATTTACTTAAACTGCCTTAATTAGACATGTACAAAGTTGTGTGTAGATAAGCCCTCTCTTAGACCATGGCCCTGAGTGTAAGGAGAGGTGCTAAAATAGCAGAAAACCCCACCCCACCTTAATTCCTACACCAAATGGGGTTTGGGTGAACAGATAATCATGTGCTCTAGTTTAGTATCCAAACTCACCTTTTCCCTATTAATGATTTTTCATTGGCAGCTGAAATAACACAACATAAAACCCAGGTCTACGAATGGCTTGTTTTAATTTAGTTTAAAGTGATTCCTCATCAGCATGAGCTAAACAGCAATAAACCTCGTTTAAACTGAAATAAGTGGGTCTGCCCAGATGTTTTACAGTGATTTAGGTAAACCAGTGCAAAGTCACAGATAAATTTACCGGTACAACTTTCTTGTGTAGACACGTCCTCAACCTAAGTTTTCCCTTTCCAGACTCCAGTGCCTGCTCCTACACCCTTATATTCAAGGTAAGTTAGAAATACTCCTGCCACAGTAAGTCAACAAGAAATGAGTCAGCATTCTATGTGTAGTTCCATCGTGCTAGCAGGTGTTGAATCAATAGAAAACCCTGCCATTCTGTCGGAGATTCTACTGTCCTGCTGGTACATAAGGGAATTTCCCGTCAGTATAAATGGGAATGATACTCAGCCCTGCACAAACTGATCAGTGAATGAAACCCTAAGCAAGGTAATATTTATTGCTCAGCAATCTAGGCAACCATGCTTTTAAGGGGCTCAAACATAACCTGCAACTTTTTTGGCACAATGTTGTAGGTGTAATTAACTGCAGGGGCAAGGGGCAGCCTCTCAGTGTCTAACTTTTGTCTATAGGCTCATTTCAGTAATTAGACATCTGAATAATACACATTGTAATTTATTACAAGCCAGTCATTAATTTAGGTGCAAAGGTGCAGGAAATTGGAGACCTTTGGAAACATTTTACTCAAAGTCTAGAATCAGCTCTCAGCATGCATGCCACTAAACTGTAGTCACTTTGCCAAATGGGTTTATGAGAATGTAATTGTGCTATATATACCACCTATGAAAAAGTGAATTTGTAAACCTCTCAGAAGGTGTGGAACAACGGTGTTCCTAGTGGGAAATTTGTTCTCATGTTGCAAATTGCTATCCTGCTTAAAAGCATTTGTGGTTGGAGTTCCTTTAAAGGGAGAAAGGAACTGGATTTTGCTCTCCAGTTTTCATGCAAATTCAGTTATTTTCTTAGGCTTTAAAAAAAGCTAGGACTAAATTCTTGCTCTCAGACCCCAGTGCAACCCCATTGAGGTTGTATACTTTTCAATGAAATCATTACGTAGTCACTAATTCCTGTTTCTCTAATTAATCATCCCCAGCCCCTTTGAGTCACCATATCCCATAGAAACACCCATGGAGCAGTCCCTGTTTCCCCAGGCATCTGATCTGCAATTACAGCAGTCCTTTAATAGCCTGTGCAAGAGGAGGTGGCTTATTTTGAGCTCCTCCATCATACATCGCTAGAAGGGCCTGTCACAATCTGGCTTTCTGCATCTCTACTTTGCTCCTCAGAACAAATGTTTAGCCCTTCCAAGATGCTTCAACCTTCCTTAAACACCAAGCTTTGTGCACACACTAAGTAGAACATCTCTAATTGCTACTGAAGTAGATGATTTTTCCAGAATTGATAAAAGACAAAATATTATATTGATGTAGTCAGATTTCAGTGGAGGGCTGTGGGGAAGTTTGTGCACAGAGCTTGTGTAGCAAGGGCAGCAGCGTAAAGATCAAGGACCTTTGTTGAAGGCCAAAATTCATGGTTGGAATAAGAAATTACAGCACCATTAGAGACAATCGAGTTGTGCCTGCTTACACCAGCTACAAGAACTGAATTAACTTAAAACAATGAAATAAAAAGCTATTTAATCCCTCTGCATTTTCAAATTCTTGATGATATTGACTTTATAGATATGTTTGTCTAGTAAATATTTGTGAATACTTACATTGATAAACTAATATATTGCAGCTTTATTTTTCATTTATAATACATTTTTAGTGAAGCTTGCTGGGAAAGGAGTAGATATTTGGAAGTTAGCTGTATCAGCCATGATGTTAGCCATGATTAACGAACAAAATAAAATTGCATTTTAAGAGCTAATTTATCCACAAATAGAGAACACCTTAAGGACATCATAAAAGAAAATGAGTGTTTAAGTCATTTGATGATGTCTCTCTTTTGGCTTTTGAATATTAAAAAATAGAAATATAAGTTTACAGACCTGTAACAAAGGCCTGTTTATTGTTATTGCTTTACTATTTTCAGCATCTTTTCAAGCACAACAGCATTAAAAGAACATTTTCCCAAGAATGTTTCTCAAGGAGAAATGAGACTACAATTTGCTTCCACTACAGCATCTGCACAGCTTTGAAACAGGCAAACCTCTAATTTGTCAGCCAAGGTGGGCTTGTGGGGAGGAGGAGGAAGGGGAGGTCAACTCTACCATTACTTATATGTAATTAAAGGTATAAGGTAACATCTGGCCTTGTGCAAAGCAATGAAGAAAGTACCACAACAAGCTGAGAAACAGGAGCAGGACGTATCCCTGGCTTACATTGGCCACTGTTAGAGGCGTATGTTCGACACCTGGACACATTTCCTAAACCACAGATTATAACCCTTGGGATCATGAGGCTAACCCATTGATTCCCATTCACTTCAGTGGGTTTTGGCTCATACTCCTGATGTGAGCCATCATACTTGGCCAGCCTTCTCTCCTCGTACTCTCTCATGAGTATTTGCCCTGCTGCTTGCATGCTGGGTGGGATGGGAAGGGGCTCCCCATGCCTTCCTCTCGACACCAGTACAGCCAAGGGCCCTTTTTTTTAAAAAAAAAAAAAAAAAAAAAAAAAGGGACATCAACTAAGTTTAGGCCCTAGATTTAGTTGTTTGAAAAGCCAGCAGTGTGAGACTTACAGAATCTAGTACAACCAAAAGGATTTTCTTTATTTTAAACAATGACAGATCAGTGCCCACAAGCGTTTTTTTGGCAGCCCCAACAGCAGTCAGTGCGTGAGAACCTCAAATAAATAAACAATCACTGGAAACAAAAAAGAAATTGACTAGTCTAGGTTTTTAGTCACTGAGACATCAGGGGAGGTGGTGGGGAGCAATGTGGAAGAGCACACATTTTGGCCAAATGTGACTATAAAGTGCAGAACGAGTGAGGAGTATGCATGACAATGCTCTTTTCTGGCCTGAAGTGTGAATGCCGTGTCAAAGCTCCATGCAGTTTTAGAGGTATGTCGGTCCAGAATTATCCCCTATGAAATCCATGTTTTGAAGCCAGGATTTGCATAATGAGCTAACCCTTATTTGTAACTATGGCATCTTTATGGTGAACTCATACAACAGGTTGTGAAGCATGGCATTAATATTCATTCACTATTTACAATAGTAATCCCATATAAAAGATGCCAGTCTTGCTATTCAATGGTTATAGGGTGAAATTAATGCTAGTATCCCCACAGAGGTCTGGCAGAGTATATTTGCTGATCAGGGATTTTTGCCACAGACATGAGTAGGCCAGATTTCACTTAAGGTATTTCAGATTGACTGAATGGTTCCAAGGATTGATCAGAATTTTTCATCTCAAGTTCAATTCTAGCCCTGGTCATGAGTGACCAAAAGTTCCTACCCTTTGGTGTCTGTTCATTGGCTAATATAATACAAGCTGGTATTCTCATCCTGTTTTTTGTGTCCATGTCCATGAGAAAAAACACCAACATAACTGGCATTAGTCAGCATCGGGCCTGGCAGCCTCAGGAGACATATAGACTGAACTACACTCCCATAGTTAAATGTAGTCCCCTCCATAACAGGTTAGGAGCATGTTCACAGAGCCAAGAAAGGAAACTTGAACAGCTGTTTCTTTTGTCATACTGGCCTGTGGTTGATATGGAATTTGGTTACTTGAACCTGTAAGTCCATCAACGTCTGCATACTTGGTAAATGAACGTATTTTTGCTTTTTGCCTTGGAAGTTTCTTAAGCAACATAGCAGAATCTAGAATTTATCCTAGTGGCAACATCAGCCCTGTTTTCAGTGGTGTCTGAGGGTTTAATTCAATAGTAAATGTTGTTATAATCTAGTTGCAAAAGCTATTAGTTTACTTTTATGGTTAATACACTGGGTCAGATTCAGTCCTAGTTTAAGTAGCACAACTCTATTGATTTCAGGGCTACCGGAGCTGGGTGGGGGAAGAATAGGCTGGAAATGCCAGCTTTACTCCACCCTCAGATGTCTTCTTAGGGCAGCTTTAAGTCACTTCTATCCTGCCGAAAGGTACTTGCAAGTACCCATATCATACAGATGTGCTATTTTGGCTCTAAATTGCATTTGTAGCTGGTCTGTTGCATGATATTAAATTGTATAGTGGCCACGTGTGATAGCAGAAGTAAAGGATTTTTATTACTGTTCATAAAGTACACATTAAACACTTTACCGATAAGATTTCAGGATGGAGATAAGTAGCAGGCATAGGCAAATTCATAAGCAACAAAGGCCCTATTTTCATACAAAAATTTGAACTGTGAACTCTCAGTGTTGTAGCAGATGTCTAATGCCAGGGTAATAGGTCTATTCAAATTAGCTGGCAGCAGCAGAATGCTGTTATTTCAGAGGGCCCAGCTCTCTCTCTTCTCCCCAGTCCCAGGATGTGGGGCACTCCTGCCCCATGTGGTGCCCCCAAGCCAGGAAATAAGCCACTGGGGCCATGTGCTAGGTCCTGGAGGCTTAGTGGAGGAGTCTAGCCTAGCTTTTTCTCTCCCCACACATCAGGAGTGGGAGAAGTTCCTGCCCTATGTGGTGGCCCCAAAGTAATAGGGTGGGAGTTAGTCTAATCTAGTCTCTCCCCTCACTCCACCACTACAATTGCTTTAGCAGCTCCCAGCTGTTTCAGCACAGAGTACACTGCTGCTAATGCTTTGGTGGTAGTAAGGGCCTATCTCTGTGTTCAGTCATGAGGAACACAAGTCACAGCAGGAAAATGGTGATTTTTAATAGTTTATAACTCAGCTAAGCCTGGATGGAATATTTTGGGACAAAAAAAGGCATTTTGCTAGCTTGAGGGCTTTTTTCCTCCATGCAAAATTCCAAAGGTCTGCTGCAAACAATAGAAGTGTTAGAACTTTTCAAAAGAGTTTCAAGCAGTTTTTTTAAAATGGAAAATAGGTAACCAGAATATAGGGGTTGCTTCTTACACTCCCTATAACAAGGAAGAGAAAAAAGTGATATATAAACAGATTGTTTCCCCAACATCTTAACAGCTTATATCTGTGTAGCTTTTTGGCTCATCCCTCTCTTTCTACCCTGCAAACAGGTTCTCATTACATCCTGTCATGGTTTCCTTTCTGCACCATCACTACAATCTATTCTTTCCTCTCCATCCCTATGAGGAAACCCCTGGTTTGTGCATTAGTGATCTAATGACTTGATTTCTGTGACCTTCCCCTGTCGTGTCCCAGTAGATCACATTTTCTCTTACAGTCTATATTCAGAACACTGCTGAAGAGATAATTTCTTTTCCCTCTGCTCTGATCGTAGGGTCCCCCTTCCACCCTCATCCCATATCCTTTTATTCACTGGCTCTTGTTTCAAAACAGTTCAAGCTCTTTTTCCCTCATCCTTCTAGACAACTTCACTCTTGGTTACCTTGACTCTTATTTTTTCAATACTCCACTCCCACATTTGAAACAAGCAGGACTAAAACCTAGTGGGATTCCTGAAATGCCTATATAGACTGACTTTCAGTTTCTTCCATAGGTTCAGAGGACATGAAATACTATGCCATTTTACAAGCTAATTCTATAATGCCAGCATGTACAGCATGAGACTGATCCTGCTCCCACTGAAGTCAATGGGAATGTTGCCATTGACTCAATGGAAGCAGGATACAGCCTGTTGATATTGAAAAGCATGGGGTGCAATCCTTTGGGTACGGTTGCAATAAATGAAAAATAGAAGTGAAATTACAATAAGCATTTGATGCAGAGGACAAGACTGGAGAGCCATGAGAATCAAAGTTCTCTGAAACAGCTTTCAATGTAGTTGAATCTACAGGATACTATACATATGTGGGGATTTCACCCAGGCAGCTATTGGGTATCAAATGGAGTCAAATATGCATAAAAAATGAGGCTCCTAAATTTAAAAAAGGGATATATTTATGATTTAAAAATTAGAGACTCTAACCAGAGGATAAACCATTCTTGATCTTTTGATCAACAATAGGATTGAAATGATTGAAAGCGTAAAAGGAATATGTAAATTTGATTCTATTAATAATGAGCTACTTGAATAACACCATCATACGGATTGGGTTCACCAAATGTAGTAATATAAGGGCATTAGGATTCAAGAAAGTAAATTTTGGAGAATTAAGAACTCTAGACCCCCATCCTGCAAACAATTATTCATACAACTGAAAGTACGTAAGTGATCCCATTAAAGTCAATGGGGCTATTCACAGTGCATAAGATTAAGTTCAGAGTGCACAAAGGTAATGCTTTGCTGGATGGGCCCTAAGACTATAAGAGCTCTGGAGCAGGAATTTTATCTTTTAATATATTTGAGCAAAATGTAGTAAAGCCAACTAGAAATGCATAAAATTAGTGGATAAAACCACTG
The DNA here is from genome assembly GCA_007922155.1 of Mesoclemmys tuberculata. Classification (NCBI taxonomy): domain Eukaryota; kingdom Metazoa; phylum Chordata; order Testudines; family Chelidae; genus Mesoclemmys; species Mesoclemmys tuberculata. The sequence continues at coordinate 40,481,610 of ML675616.1, read as the reverse complement.
GTGTCAGACTGGGACTTATTTCTAGAAATGGAAATAAGTAAAGTGCATATTAGTGAAATTCACAGATACTGAATTGGAAGGTGGTGTAATCACCAGAGAAAACAGAAATAACCCAAAAGGACCTAAGATGACATCCACAAAGAGACTTAAGGGCTGCAACACTTTACTTTTAGGCACCTAGGAGGAAACCTTCCTCCCTTCCCCCTCAGGAACAACACTGATCCACAAAGCCACGTTAGGTACCTAGGGTCCCTATACAATGAATGGAGAGAGAGGTGTCTAAGGCTGGGTCTCCACTGACGGGGCACATTTGCCGCCATCAGTTCAATGTCTCTGGATCAACTGAGCGGTCTGTGTAGACCCGCTCAATCGATCCAGCAATCAATGTAGGAAAACCACTCTGGTAAGTGGCATTGCGCTGCCTCAAAGGGAATGCTGTTCCCTTCGGCACAGAGCAGCGTGGATGGCGTGCAGAGCAGACGCAGCGAAGTCAATGGGAGAGACACACGCAACTGACGTAAATCACTTATCTCCCGTCGACTGCTACCAAATCCGGAAGGTAAGTGTAGACCGGGCCTAAGAATGTAATCCACGACAGACAGCATGCTAGGCAGGAAGCCGCCTAAGCTAGCCAACTGGAAATGTTGAGGAGATGGATGCGTGCTAAGCTACCTCCCTTCCCTTGACCCTCCCACCCCCCCGAGATAGTCACCTAAGTCCAGGCTGCAAGGAGGCATCTAGCTCTGCTCAGCAATCCACAAACAAGAACTCACTACCTGAAACACTAAGGTGTTTCTTGCAGGAAAGAGTTAGGCACCTGAAATTCTCCACACAACAACTGGAGGAGGAGTTGATGATGGTGCAACCCATCTTTAACTTCATCCCAGTGATAGAGCACTCACCTGGGATGTGGGAAACCGAGGTTCATTTCCCCTCTTTCTTGCCTGAGTGTGGAGAAAAGAGGTTGGAGATACCTGTTCAAATGCTGGGCAGGTACTTTAACTAGTGAGCGATAAGATATTCTGATGTGGAGCTCCCTCAGTGTCTGCTGCTGAAGCTGTTCCACTGTGAATAAATCACTGGGGTAGAGAGAGAATGACTAATCTGGTGGTTAGGGCACCCACCTGCATTGAGCAGGAGTTTTGGGGATCACAGTGGAGACCAAACGGGGACTTAGGCACCAAATTACCTTTGTAGATGCCTACTCTTAGGTCTACTTCTGCTCACACAAATGTTAACAAGTATCTCACTTACTTCAAATGGAGCAGCCTCAAGCCCCTTAGAGAAGGTTCAGAATATTGACAGTTCTAAAGTAACAAAATAAGATTCATTTTGAAAGCCTTGCAAGGTAGTATGTTGAGGAAAGTCATCTTAAATACAGATATTTATTGGAAGGGAGAAATCTGGAAAGCAGCAATGCAGAAATAAAAAAAGACCTTGGGGTGATATTGGACAGCAAATTAAAGTTTGCAATCTGATAAGAAAAGAGACCTATGCACTTTTGGGTTACGTATGCAGAGGTATCGAGTCATGAAGCAGGGAGAGGATAGTTCCTGTGGCTCTGATGACATAGCACTTGGAATATTACTCCGAATCCTGGACACCTCAGAATCCAAGAGTTATGACAAGCACAGAGAAGAATAATCAAAACAACTAGGGAACTAGACAGCATGACTTATAGGAAAGCCATTAGGGTTAAATATGTTAATAGTCTAAACAATGACTTAGGGGCATATCTCCACCAGTCTTTTTAGCCTCAAGATTCCCACTATTGCTACTACCAGTTCAGCTCCACTGGTGATCCAGCAGTGGGAGTAATAATGTAGACAATTTCGTTAACACTTGCCCTCCTCTCTGTGATGTAACTCACCCATCCTTGCATATGTATATATACCTACCTAACTGAAGTTTCCACTTCATGCATCTGATGAAGTGGGTTTCTGCCCACGAAAGTTTATGCCCAAATGAATGTGTTAGTCTTTAAAGTGCCACAGAACTCTTTTTGTTTTAATGTAGACAATGGTTCAGCAGCCATTGATATTTTAAGCCTGGTGTCATCTAGATATAATCTGAGCAGGATGAGATGACCTAGTGTTTAAGACACTGACGGCTGTCTGGAGTCCACTCTGTGCTGGCACCCTCATTATTACTATCACTGTGTAGGATTAGTGGGAAATTTGAGACCAAAAAAAAAAAAATCTATCTTAGACACGCCATAAGAGGAGACATTAACCAGCTACATATACTGTGAGGAAATAACACCAAGATGAAGAGGAATTATTTATGGAATTACAGCTGGGCATAACTAGGAATAATGATATAAAATTAAAAGAAAATATCAATGAAAGCTTCCAAGGAGTGACAGCTATTTAAATGGTAGCATAAACTACAAGAGAAGAAAAAGCCACATTGCTGGAGACACTTAAAAACTAATCTGGATATAAAGCATTAGACAATATACTGAGGGGAGCAATCATGCATGCAGTTGCAGAAGAACAGATTCCCCCTGACCCATTTAATGTTTTAACTACAAAAATCAAAACAAACAAGTGTAGTATCTAAACAGCAAAACCAGAGTATTAAACAAAACAAACCAGGAGCAATCACATTGAATGTATAACTAAACAAAGTAACCACGTGTTCTTCTGCTGTGATGGTGTCTCCCTAGTATCTTTGTTGGCACTTTGGCTATGCTTAGATTTTAACCGGTTTGGGAGCAGGGACCCAGTCTCATGTCTTTGTAATGCACATTTATGATGCTCTATAAATAATAGTGTGTTGATGCAATGTTATGAAATGTAGGACATCCCACCTTGACTGAACCAGGATGATTGTTCTGGGGGACTGTCATAGTAAGAAAACAGCTTCACATCCTAAATTCAGGAATTTAGACAATACTACCCTGCAAGAACAGAGAAGTATGCAGCAGATGCATTTTTAAAGTAAATAGGACTGTTTATCTTCAGCACCCCTCATGGCTAGACCTGGTAACATAGCAACTCTGCCTCATTTTCCCCCCTTTTCTTTGAGGGCTTGCCTCCCTTTTAGTCCCCTCATTGATTCCTTGTTACAACCTTGGTCCTCTGGCCAGGCCACTGGTAGCCCTTTCCCTTTTGGGGGTTATTCAGGAGACCAGTGAGCCTTGAAGAGGGCCACACAGCCTCTGGCCCCTTTTGGACATGGCTCACTTTTTCAAGGCCTCGATAAGCCCCCATGCTCGGCTTGGTCAAGAACCCAGGCTGATCCACTCTCCCTGGTTCCAGACTAGGAACCCTCCCCAAAATAAGTTCATGGATGATAGGTCCATCAGCCAAGACGGTCAAGGACACAAACCCATGCTCTGATCATCCCTAAGCCTCTGACTACCAGAAACTGGGACTGGATGACCAGGGATGGATCGTGGAATAATTGCCCTGTTTGGTTCAGTCCCTCTGAAGCATCTGGCATCAGTCACTGCTGGGGGACAGGATACTGGGCTAGAAAGACCATAGGTCTGACCCACTATGGCCATTCTTATGATCTTTTGACAAAGTCATCAGCACCAAGCTTTTTGTGTTCCCCTAGCCCTAGCATGCCTGTCCTTCAAACTGTTCTTCAGTTACCCCTTTGGTCCCATCCTCCAGAGGCTCTAATTTCCTGGACAACATCTCACCAGCCTGCTGCTGAAGGAGCCTGTTCACCATAGCTTCTCAGCTGGTCTAGCACGCAGTCACCCCGACCACTCTGCTCTGTATCTTTTTATCTCTGCAGCTGTCGTGAGTCCACTAATCAGCCCCAGCTGAGTAGGCAGGCAGTTTCCCAATCCTATTAACACTTCAGTGGCCAAGACAGCCTGGGGTCTGTACACCCCATGACTGTATCCTTATCCTAAGTATTCAGATTTGTACTTCTCTGGATTCATATCAAGCAGAAATTAATCAGGTAATTTCATAGTAAACAAATTTGCCAAAGGCCTGGAGATAATACAAGTATCAGATTTTAAAAGCTGCTTTTCCTATGAATCCGTTCCATTCCAATGTCAATGTGTGCTAACGTTTTTAACAACAGCCGTCCAGGATTTAACACGGGCTGTACTGAGCACTTTATAAAGGCTGAGGCAAAAGTCAACTTCCTCCTTAAGGGATCCCTATCAAAGGACGCCGGCTTTCCTCGAGATACCCGAGTTTACCTTTTCTTCTCGTGAAACCAGCTTCCCGGGCCCAATCTTTAGCTTTCAAGTGGGAGTCTCCCTTTCTCGCCATAAACCCTTCAAGGGGCTTTTGCTGACCGAGACTGAAATTGACTTGGTAGCGGGAGGCCAGGTGAAGCCCTGCAGTTCTTTGAGGCCGGCAATGTGTTGTGCTTTGACAATAAATCGGAGCTCCCAGGTGTAGAAATACCTTGGGAGCAGAGCTCTGGGGTGGGCACGGCTACACAGCCGGGGGGCAGGGGATAAGACCCCGGGCAGAAAGCAGTGAGGTGCCCTAAAACGGGGTGTGTGTGTGTGGGGGGTCACTTTCCCGACAGTCTGGAGCCGGGGGGGGTCTGATCCCACCTTCCCCGGCAAACTGCGGCTCGCCGGGAGGAGACCGACCCCGACGGGCTCTGGAGCCGTCCCTGCCCCGAAGCCCAAGCGCAGGGCGAGCGAGCCAGGGCGGCGTCGCCTCCCAGTGCCCGAGACGCGGCGAGGCGGGAGCTGGGGGAGCAGGGCCGGCGCGCAGCGCAGCGCGGGGGACCGGCTGAGCGCGCCCCGGGCGGGCGGCCCCGCAGCGGCGGGCTCCTTTGGCGCCGGATCCGCGCGGACTGCCCCCGAGGGGCGAGGCCCGGCGCGGGCGGGGAGGGTCGGAGGGCAGCTTCCGTGGGCACAGCAGAAGGCGGGGAGAGGGGCAGGAGAAGGAGGGAGGCCATGACATCAGCGCCGCCGGGGCGCATAAGGTGGGCGAGCCGCAGGAGCGCAGCGGAGCGGGCGCGGGGAGAGTTTAGCAATTAGCCGCCGCCGCTGCTCCCGCCCTGCGCCGCCCGGCCGGCCGGCGGCCCCGGGCACCATGCAGCGGTCCCCTCTGGAGAAGGCCAACGTCTTCTCGAAACTTTTCTTCAGGTGAGAGCCGGGGCGGGGGGCTGAGGGAGCGCGCGCGAGCGCTGGGCTGCTTCCCGCCTGCACCCCGGGACCCGCGGCGCGAGGCGCCCCTGCGTCCCGAACCGCTTTGCAAAGGGCAGCCGCGCTCGCCTGGCGGATCCCCGGGGGACCCGTCGTCTCTGGCGCCTCCTGGCCGGGCTCCGAACGCCCGGGGGTGCGGGCGGGGTGTCATGAAGGATCGCCGCTAGGAGGTGAATTAATGTGTAGTCGATTATCTGCGCAACCTTTGGTCAATTGCTCACCGCCGGAGTCTGGCTGTCGCACGTATCGCTCCAAGCGGTGAGAACTTCGCGGGAAATGTGCTTTGTAAGCACGGCCCCCCCCCCGGTGAATTCTCCTCCAGGTTTAGAAGTGTCCCATGGGGTGAATGTCCCTGGTCCCTTCTCCCTTCTTTGTTTTGTGCGTAAAAAGGCACTGGCTCCCGCCTTCCCCCACCGTACACAGTGGGAGAACTTGGAAATCACACGTGTGGTCACATCTTTTACCTGGAGTGGTTACATAGTGTCATACTAGAGAGAGATTAGAAAGAAAGAAAAAAATCCTTCTCTATGTTTCTGCAACTTTGTGCATCTGAGAGCATACTGGCTACACCCAGCTTCACCAAGCTAGTTAGTCTTTCCTGCTGTTCATGTGGGTCCTACACGCACCAATAAGGGGTCAGAAACAGTTTATAAAATAGAAAAATGTGATTAGAAATGTCAGGGGGACTCTGGCAGGTGTGATACCTCAGACAACTATTAGCTCACTTCTTAAAAAATGATTAGATTTCAGGATGACTGCCTCTTTTAAAATGCTTTTTGGGAGATCAATCCAGGATCTCTTAGAAAACGTAGTTATTTCTAGGGCGCCTGTGAGAGGAAGTATCTTAGAATCTCTGATGTTCAAGCATCGATAAATACAATACAGAAAAGAAAATAATTTCTTTCTGATCCCTGCTTTGGGCAATATTTCCATGCACCAACCTAGGACTTAAACACATACTTAATGTGAAGCACGTGTTTAAGTGTCTTGGGTCTTATCCAAAGCCCATCAAAGTCAAGGAGAATCTTTCTAATGACTCCAAAGGGCCTGTTGTAAAACTAAAATAAATATAATAGATCAAGGTGCAACTAAAATAACACACTTATTACTCTGTAATTTAAAGATATGTACTAAATATATTCATAAAATGTTTCCCTCTCTTGTCACCAACATTTAAACCACTTTACAATAATTGGTTTGAAAAAAGAATCAACTCCATGAAAATAAACTTCCTGTGCAATACATTAAAAAAGTACAATATGGACATAACTTCACAATGAGTGAACCTGATAAAATAATAAATTTCTGCGTACTACACATTTTTCTGATTATTTGCTGTCTACTGCATCTACTACATTTACTTTACAAGTGTTTCCTATGACGGTATCATCTGTTTTAGGACTCAGTACTTTTGGAATTTTTTATATGATACATCAATAGATTAAAAGTAGCTAGATGTGAAAACTGCTGAGTGTTAAGAGTTACATCAAAACTTTTCTTTTGGAAGGGTGCCAGAATACATAATTCTTGTTTATTAAACATTTGTCTGATTAAAACTAAAAACGGACATTTTAAAACTATGAAAGAATATTTGTTTATTTGAAAATACATGCCTTCACAGTTTGGTTACTCAAACAGAATATCTGTCTCATAGGACCAGGATCAATTTCAGAAAAAATAATATGCTACTCTGGTTGTTGTAAAGCAAACTGCCATACAGCAACATGTGAAATTATCAAGTTATAAGAAGTGAACAGAATGTAAGAAATATTACATGTGATGAACTTTACAAAACCAGAAGAATATTCTTGCATACATTAGGTAGACATTGGTAAACTCAGTAAACTGGTTTTCCCATAAAGTTGTGATAAACAAGTTGGATTTGGTTGAGTTTTTCTAAAATGATAGAATTTCATTTTGGCGTGTAATTGTATTTGCATAACAAGAGCAGCCCCAGTTCAGGGAAGCATCCCCATTTAGGAAGCACTTAAGAATGTGCTTAACTTTAAGCATGTGCTTTAAGTGCTCTGCCTTGTACCAGGTATGGTGCTCTGAAGTACTAATATTCTAGTGTAGCATGAACAGAGCAGCTAAAGTAAAATCAGAGAGCCAATAGTTCCTTTATTTATAAAGTGATGTGGAAGAAAAAGTTACTTTTCCTAATAAGTTATTTAATATTGTCCCATAATTTCTCTTCATGTAGTGTAAGTAACCTTCATTTAAAACAGTACTAGGTTCTGCTTCTTTCATAGCTTTATATTTGTAAAGTGCCAATCTGGATGTAATGTATCAGACTCAAGGTCACTGTAGGACCATTTGAAATAATTGTGACAAAATTTGCAGATAAGATATTGTCCACCAGGAGACTGTCAGTGATAAACATATCATTCATCGTAGGGGTTCTCAGTTATCTGATGACAGCATATGAAATGTTAAGTAATATATTACTTCTTACATACCTATGGTCAGATTCTTTGCTTTGATGCACGTGTCCTGCTTAAGTCAATGGGAGTTCTGTGAGCATATGTGAGTGCAGAATTTGGATCTTAGTTTGTAGCTAATTCAGTGAAAACAGATACATTTCAATACTGTATTTGTACATTTTCTTTAAAAATGTTTCTAATCCCTGCCCAAATGAAAGTTCAGACAATAACAAGTTTGTATAAAGGAGCAGTGTCACATATGGACTCTTAACAGAGGAATATCCTCTTTTTTGTATGAATATTCAAGATGATGTTCCAGGCTGGCAAAAAAAGAGAGTTTTGGTCACTGTAGACTATAAAAGTTAGTAACTTAAAAATTAGCTATTTTCCTGAAACATTTATAACTTTTAATAAATAAGCAGTTTTTAATTGAGAACAGTGGTTCTCAACCGGAGGTACATGTACCCCTGGGGGGTATACAGAGGTCTTCCAGGGGATACATCAACTCATCTAGATATTTTACTAATTTTACAACAGGCTGCATAAAAAGCACTAACAAAGTCATTACAAACTAAAATTTCATACAAGGACTTGTTTATATTGCTCTATATACTATACACACTGAAGTGCAAGTACAATATTTATATTCTAATAGATTAATAATTATATGGTAAAAAAGAGAAAGTAAGCAATTTTTCAGAAATAATGTGCTGTGACACTTTTGTGTTTTTATGTCTGGTTTTGTAAGCAAGTAGTTTTTAAGTGAGGTGAAACTTGGCAGTACGCAAGACAAATCAGACTCCTGAAAGGGTATAGTAGTCTGAAAAGGTTGAGAGCCACTGGTTTAGAAAATTAAATTTTTTTCATACTGAAAATTGAACACAAGTGGAGACCCACTCAATCGACCTGGAAATTGACACTGCTAGTCCACCCCACCAAGAAGAGTAATGCTGCATTGATAGGAGGGCATTTCCTGTCAGTGCAATGAAGTGAAGACACCTCAGTGAGTAGAAGTTAGGAAGTCAACGGGAGATACTCAAGCTACTCTGTGTAGCTTGTGTATCTTCCATCGACTTCCATTGAATTTCACAGCAAGTGTAGACATAGTCTAAGTCAAAACTGTATGTTTTTCTAAAAGATATGATCTAGGAATTATTTTGTGGGAAGATCTATGGCTGATGTTATATGGGAGGTCAGACTAGATGATCATCAGTGATCCCTTTTGACCTTGGAATCTATGAATCTTGACTAAAAAAATAGACCCTGATCCAGGAAAGACTTAGGATACGTCTACACAACAAATTAGGATGTAATTGTAGTGCAGGTAGGCATACCCATGTTAGCTTTAATTTAGTTAGTGTGGGCAGGCCCACCAATAGCGATTCTGGGCCTCAGGGCAGAACAGTTGATGGCCTCCCTAGAAAGGGATGGCTGAGATCTGAGTGGGCTTCCTTTGGAAGTTTTTACTCATTTATTATGTGCCAGGCAGGTTCCCCGGTGGTTGAGGAGGTGGTATCTGCTATTCATCTTTTGCCTTGGATTCCCCATGGAGATTACTGATGAACCCGGGAAGCTGGGTAGCAGATACCACCTCATTAGCCACCCCGGAACCTGCATGACACATAATAAAATAAGCTTGGCTCAGGGAAGGGGTGGAGAGCATGAGCAGTGGGGGCCTTGGAGGAAGGGTTGTGTGTGTGGAGGAGAGGAGGATTACATACCTATCCCCCCACCTGCCCTGGCCCTTTTAAATCGCTGGGCACCTGGGCAATTGCTCCCGTCAGCGGGCCTGAGAGTGGGTAACATTAGCAGTAAAGATGTGGCAGCATGGAACCTGGTGCAGGCTAACAACCCAAGTACACATCCAGGGTCCCTATTGGGCTTCTGCTGTCACACCTCCACTACTATTGTTACCCATGCCAGTTAGATCAAAGCTAGTGCGGGTGTGCATTCCTGCACCACAATTATAACTTAATTTTCAATGTAGATGTAGCCTTAGGCAACATTTAACTTTATGTACTGTGAGTAGTCCCATTGTCTTCACTAGGGCTACTTATCATGGGAAGTTAAGCAAGTGCCCCCTTTGCACACCGACAGCACCTTCTGTCGAAGGATCTCAAAGTACTTTACATACATGAATTAGTTGTCACCATATCCCTGTTTATATAAATATAATAAGTATCATTATTTTATAGTTGGAGTAAATGATACATAGAGATTAATGCCCACATTTTCAGAAGTGGCCACTAGTTTTGACGTCGGCTTTTTGGTGTTCAACCTTTGGCATGTAAAATCTGACTTTCAAAGATGCTGAGCACTCACAAATCTGATGGAAGCTAATGACAGCTGTGGGTCTCTGAGCATCTCTGAAAATCAGCCCTTGTGGTTTTGAGGATGGGCATTCAAAATTTGACTCCACTTTTGAAAATTTGGGCCAAAGAGATGTCTTCAGTGTGGAAGAGGATATCTGACGTATAATCTGGATTAGTAATGTAATCTCCATATTCCAAATCCTCTCATTTCAAACCCAGTGCAATCTTCCCTCTGCTAATATGTTTAAAGTCCATCCCTGTGTAGGTCTGAACCACCCATCTTTCAATTAACAATCAAAAGTACTAACTCACTGTATCAGCAAATAATGGAATCTCTTTGTACATGGCCATTTCATCCATCCAAAACACAACTGTCCAAATCAACGTGCCTGAGTTTTCTAAAAACTGCCCAAGGGCTCTTGGCTCTGTGATAGGACAAAAGTTATAATGGATATATACATTAAACGAAAATGAATATTTGAAATATTTAAGAACCATACAATTTTCTCCACACTTATTCTATTTTCATAGTAAGGAGCGCAATGCAGTTGAATCTTTGAAGCTTTTTTAAAACTAATAGTATTTGACAGTGAAAGCCATCTTATTATTTGTATTATTGTCACCTCTAAAAGATCTAATAAAGATCAGAGACCTATTGTGCTAGGCACTGTAGAAACACATAGTAAGAGACGGTCTCAACCTTGAAGAGCTTAGAATGTAAATAGAAAACAGAGGCAAGGGGTGGGAGAAAGAAAGTATTATTGTAATTCCCATTTTACAGATGGAAAACTGAGGCAAAGAGTGATTTTAAGTGATTTTCTCAATGTCACATAAGAAGTCCTTGGCAGAGCAGGAAATGAATTCAGATCTCCTGAATTCCAGTCTGGTACTTCAACCACCAAATCGTGCTTCATGTGTGGGAAAGTTAATTCACAATGTACCTATTACAGCCAAGTTCCATACAAAAGATACATACAGGAATTCTCACCTTTTAGAATACCCAAATGTTTCTGACATTTTTCACTTCAATGGGAATAGTAACTTCTCTTGCATGGGAGAAGAACTTGAGAAGATGTCATCTTCCCCATGTTTATTTCTTCATTAACTCCTCCCCCCCTCCACTTAACCCCCAGTCAATTGTTCAATAAGATACTTAGTTCTGTTCACACATAAGTCAGCAATGTTGGAATAAACTATAAGTTTGGAAAGGGTTCTCTCTGATGAAAAGCTTTTATTCCACAGCTTTTTGAATAGCATGTGAAAACTAAAGTGAACTGTGGTACTTAATGTGCCCATAAAGGCATCGATGGACAATGAGTGCGTCAAACCCAGAAAAACTCATGATTTTAGAGGCAAAATGTTCTTGCTGGGGGATATTTGAAAGAATGGATATTTTGTGGTCTCTGCCAAGACACGTAATGCTCAGGCTATAATGAACAAACTTGTGACTACCAAAGTGATTGTATTTGCAAACTGAAATCATTTGCAAATGATTTCACACTATTTGTGGTTGTCCTACATTTGCAAAGTTGTTGGTTAGACCTCTTAGCTGTCCAGGTCCTCTTTCTTAAGTGTTGAAAATAGAGCAGATATTTTAGTCTGCCAGTAGAAAGACCATTACTGTAGATCTGACAAAGAATTCAGATTCCAGTCCCTATAGATAGAAGATTTGGGGCCAAATCTTGCTCATCTTAGTTACATGAGGACTCTTTCTGAAGTCATTGTGACTAATTCTGTGAATAAAGCAAGAAGGATTTAGCTCTTACTGATCTACACAACATTTCTAGTAATTTTTTTGCTATTATTCTTCTTCTAACTTATGCATAGCTCAACAGATTTCTCTAAAGTTAGTTTTAAAATCTAAATATTTCTTACTACTGAACTATTGCAAATAATTTTAGAAAACAACGGTGTCTTAAACATTTAAAAATACATTTAAAATTACATTGAAACAATCAGTTACTTACTTAAAAAAATATAAATGGACAGCTATCTAGAGGTATAAGCCATATTTCCTAGTGAAAGGACAGAGTGAGGAGAGGTTAGTTCATCACTTGACTCAGTGGGGATTAATATCTAAAAACATAGGAGCCTTTTCTGGGGCCAGCTTTTCCTTTGCTATGCACTTTTAGCAACTAAATATTATTGCTAGGCCTGTTTACAGCTAATAGCTGACATTGCATTCTTTTATGAATCTACTCTGTAATTGAAAGTTCAATGGATGTACCACTCTTGCTTATGACCAGTTTCGCATTTGCCTATCCAGATCAAATAATGACTGACTTTAATGCATTTAATATATTTTACACTTATATGGCATATCATATGTGTATCTTTGTTCCTAGAATGTGCCCTATTTTGGTTTTCACATATAAATTGGGCTTCGTAGTTATAATACTTCAAAAACCTGCAGTAGTATTGACCATCTTACTAACTGTAAAAAGCACTATGTGGAGGAATAAAAATTCTGCTAAAAAGGCTGGATACCAAAAGCCACTTTTAGATCACATTACTCAGTGGCAAATCCTGGACAATAGTCAGAATAAATGTCACATTTTTTAAAATGGTCATAAAAATGTAAATCTTGTCCAAGATTTTCCATTGAGTAATTCTCATTAAGATTAGATATTGGAACCCTGGGGTTTCAACAGAACATTGATTATTCTACAAACAGTATTATTCACAGTTAGGGCATTCACAGATATTGCAGCTAAATATTTTCCATGTCAAATAACGCTTGACAGCAAACACAAATGTTCATTAAGAAAGAAATGTAATTCTTTAGTTTTGGTGACCTACAAAGAAGGCATACAGATGAATAAGATCCACATTTACCTTCAACTCTTTGAAGCAATAAATATAACATTTAGAATATTTGTTCATTTTTTCTTATATTTTAATCATGCCTATTCAGAGCTGCAAAGAAATATACCTCAGCTATACAAAATTACTGCACATGTTACATAAGCATTTTCTATTGTAATGTCTTATTTCATATGGAATGTTTTAAAATTATGGTAAGTGGAGAATAACATTAAAGATTTGATTCAGCCAGAGAAATACACTGTGGAAAGTTCACAGAAAGGGGGAATGAAACAAAACAAGACACTTGTAAAACCCCATGCATCTGGAGCACCTGAGACTGCCCAATGCATTTCCAGGAAGTGATGGTGCTGGCTGGTGACAAATTATTGCATTGTGCATGTGCTGAATCCATCAGTTATTCTCCTATGGATATCCAGCCATGCTTTAAAGCTATCCTTACCTGCTGATGCATGGCCTGCCATTCCCTGAAGGTTAAATTTCACACCTGGAATGCCATCACAGGTATCAAGTGAGTATGAGATATGCACTTCCCTATACCAGTTATGTTGATTCGAGCACAGAATCTTTCATATGTCTGGTAGGTGAGCTCCCAGGGTTGGGGAAAGAATCCCAGGTCTCAGCCATACGTCTCTTTACAAACACCGACCTTCCTTCCTAGGGAGACCAGAGTTAACCCTGGAATAATCACCACACTTAACAATGGCACACCACTTTTATCTAACCCTAGGAGATCCAGTAGTACCCCTAGGCCAAGGATCTCCAGCAGGGAATACACAGATTCTCTTGCCCCTGATACAGCAAACGTCTCCCCTTTCCCTCCGGTCCATCACCTAGCTAAACACATACAGACTCTCTGCCCCCTGCCCATGCAATTCCCTCCCTTCTCTGGGTCAACCCAACCGGTCCATGCACTCTGGTCTGTTGTGGGCATGTGGTATGAGCTCAGAACGGTGTATTGGTTAAGTAGTCTCACCTGTCCAGTCAGCTCCTGGCTGAGAGTTTGCAGGATTCCCCTTTTGCCAGCTACCTAAAAGGGATGATGGTGGAGCCAGGATCTCCTCTGCACCAGTCAATAATGCTGACCACATGTGGGGGTAGTGTACATAGCACTCATTGAAATGGTGTCAGAGTAAACCAGAATTCCTCCAAGTCTGCCCCTTCAGAGCCGCTCCCATGCATACCTTGCAGTAAAGGCCACAGCTGAATTGCCACAATCTTTGGCTGGAGCAGAGCAGTTACTTGGCTATGCCTACTTCTGTACCTACATGTCTACATCAGTACTGGGAGAGGGAGAGGGCCAGCTATGTTTTGTCCATGCCAGAGATTCCTCTGTACTGGAGGGAAAACCCACATTGATGGTTAAACCAACTTGAGGCTATGAGGAGCAGCTTTAAGCAGTTCCAGGATTTGACTCTATTGAGAGGACAGCATCAGCTAATAGAGACATGGTAGTACTCTTCAGCAGGGCGGAGACATTCATCCAATAGATTTGAATTTTCCCATGTGGGATAAAGGTTGAGCAAACTAGAAGAGCAACCAGCTACAAAAAGAGATGTATTGTCGAGTGTTAAAGGGAGGGAACATTAAAGAAAAAGGATACTTAGAAAACAAACAATAGAAAAGTTAAAACAATGTGTCATGTACATAGTATCCTTCTGTCTTTTATCCTTATGGTGTGAATTTCATGTCAATAGAAGAGGTGGAACTTGTTTTCCTTCTTTTTTGCTTACCTAGAGTTCACCCTTGAAGCTTGTCTCCTGCTGGGTTTCATGTATATGTGCCCATAATAACATCCCTAGTTAGTCGCAAGACTCTGACTGCACTACAGGTTTCTCTGTGGAAGAGTTCATTAAATGCCAGCCAGTAATCCGGTGGCATTTGCTAACATAATGCTTTAAGGCCAGTCTGTTTCTCTTCCTCCTGGCTTTCTTTGCTTCAAACAGTATTTCTCATTGACAACAGAAATGAGAACCAGAAATTAGGAATTCATGTTGATATCTCACAAATTAAGGCCCTGGTTACTTTGTGCTGCTTTGGCATTGCAAACCATCCATAAAGCTGACTTAACTGGCTGGCTAAATTAGTTTTATAGCAATTTGGCATCACCAGAACAGTGAAGAAAAGTCAGAATGTATTGGTGAATCTGGCCCACAAAACTATTATTGTGGGTTCTTTATGGATGTGCATGATGCTTTATAAAACACATACAAGCATGTATGCATGCTTCCTGACAGCAAAGCCCAAGGAGTTTTTGAGAGCCCACCTTGAGGGACAAGCATCATTGCAAGTTGCCTCTTAACACTCTGTGTGCAGTGGCCTGAAGCTAGCTGGTGCAGCACACAAATTGGACAGAGCTGGCTGGTGAGTGGACAGGGCCAGAGCACCCAGGAGATGCACTGAGACCATGTCTACACTATGGGGACTATATCAGCATAGCTACAGCACTGTAGCTATGTTGGCATAACCCTGTAGTGTAGAGATAACCTGAGGGTTTTCCATCCCCAAGCAATGATAGCTAGATCAACAGAAGCTGCATCTACACCAGGGATTAGGTCGGCATAGCTACAGTGCTCAGTGATATGGATTTTTCTCACCCCTGAGTGATGTATCTATGTTGTCTTAAATTTGAAGTGTGGACCAGGCCTGAGCCAGTATATCTCTTTTGCTGCTCCACCAGCAGAGTCCTGTACAATCCTGGTTGCTGTTTAGAGAAGCACCCCCAGTGGAATCCCTACATGGTAGTACTGCTTGCCAGCACATAGGGTAAATCCAGCTTGGGTGTGGCTGCTCCGATGGTGGAAAGTCCACCTATGCCCACTAGGTTGAATCAAACTAGTCTTTAAGGAGGGTCCTAGGAGCTTACAAGATAATTTGGGTATTCTAAGGATGAGGGAAAATTGTAGTTGATCATCAACTCAAGCCACATTTCCATGGGTAAGTAGACCTCACTTACTTCATGAGTAAGTGTCATACTACTTTCCTATAACAGTCTGATCACTCCAACCACTTTCAGTTTGTTTCTTCAGTCTGTGGCAAACAGCACAGTTTGATTCTAATCAAAAATACAAATAAAACAGAATGTGTGAGAAGAAATAATGCAGTGGGGACTGTTTTCCCAATATAAGTGGAGTATGAAATTGTAAATCATTTCCCCCCTTGTCTCAAGATAGGTAGGGTTTGCTTATTACAGTTTTCAAACCCATTGTACAAGGGCTTAACCAAAGGGTACTCATCACAGTCAGTCAGAGGCATGGAGCTTTAGTACAGTACTTTGGCATTAAGGGGTCTTTTAGGAGTGATCTCAGCTTACTCACATTAGCTACAACAACTGTTTAATGCTCCCTCACTTACATTCATTTATGATTGCAAGATTTTCTGAATGTAAAGCAGTTACTTTTACGAAACAAATTTGTAAGTGTTTTTGTTTCCAAAGGACAAGGGATTAACAGTGTTTGCATAAGCCATATACAATATCAACAGCTACTATTCCTTTTTACCACTGCTAATGATCTAACTCATAATTTGCAGTGACCACCCAGGCTCTTCAATTAACAAAATTATGGCTTATTTTAAATACAAAAGGTATTAAAATGAATTAGAAATGTATTTCTGAAGTCATTGGCTCCTAATTCCGGTAATAAAAAGTTCATGAACACATGCACCTTTTCCTATGATTCTTCAAAACAGGGTCTGACAGTTGGATTTACTGTGACATATGAATAGTGTCTACCTTTTCATGTCAACTGCAGCTAAAGACTGAGCTGAGATCAAAGAAGTTATCTGGAACTGCGCATTTCTGTGGTTGCAGCAATGAAAGACAACCCTTTTATTACTGAAAGCACATTTTCCTTATGGTGCTTAAGCAAGATATAAATATCCACTTGGGAAATATTTAATTTACCCAAGTGCTTTAAGTAGTGAATAGCTAGGGTTATTGATTTATGTTTCATATGATTAATTACCTTTTTAAAATGATAGATTAGATTATGTGTCTACATATGTACTTTCATACAGTCAAATGCACACATGAAATATGAGCCTGCCTCTCATTTACACTAAAGTCCCTGTACACTGCTCAGTATTACATTTACACCCACTTTAGGGCCCAATTATGCTGCCAGTGTAAAGGGGTCTTAGTGTAGCTGAGAATCTGGCCCATTTTGTTTATATAATGTACACATGCATACACAAACACACAGTTAAACCTACACTAAGAATCACCTCCAATAAGCAACTCTAAGTGACCACTTTGAAACATCTCTTATGTTTCTCCTCAAGTTTTGTTTGACCCTTAGTTAACCAATTCTCTTTTCTAGGCAACACATTTTGCAGGTCTTTTGTTCTTGGATGGTGCTAGTTTGAATCTATGTTTGTTTGATCACAACTTTTATCCTAATCCTAAATCATATGTTTGTCTATGCAACACAGACATTTATGCACACACAAAGTGATCATTCACAATCTGTTTTTTTCCACATTAGCTATGCAATTATTTTGGAGAAAATGTATCCTAGTTAATAATAATAGTCAAGCATATTTTGCATGTAATCCTGGGTTACACCATCACTTTCAGTAAATCTTAAATTCATTTGCTAATTGTGTTTTGGTTTTTTTTGTGTGTCTTCAACTGACCTTTATTAACAGACAATGGCATAAAATTATTAACAGGATTTCTTGGGAATACATCTCAAGCAGCATGTTCTAATCTATAAAACATGTAGAGAATAGCAAGCATTTCAGAAATCGAATAGCTCAGACAATAAGGGTTTATAGGGAATTTCTGCTAGAGATCAGCAATTTAAGAGCTTCTTCCTGCTCTGTTTGAAATCAGTTGAAACATTGCAACTGACAGTGAGCTCTCAAATCATTCTCAAGCAGATAGTGACCAAAACTTGTTACCCAAAGTTATTCCCTGCATGTCATTGCAACTTCCACTAATAATACAGCTCCATTAATATTAAATCTGTCCATTGCACTAAAAAAGTACTCTTTAAATTCTGCATTACTTTCATAGTGACAAAAATAATGTGAAGTTAAGGATGAAAAATATGGTCAGTACATCCATTATACTGAGGTCTTCAAAAGATTTTGTGTAACACAGTGCATGATGCATGGCACAGTTAATGCTGTAATTTAGAATTTCCTTGCTTATATGAATGTAACTTCTAGCTCTAATGTAACATTGTTTTGTGCTTTAATATTCATGATAATGGAGACTATAAATTATGGGAAATATAACACAAAGGGCACAATCCTCTACTCAGTTAACTCCTACTGACTATAATGAGAGTTTGTATATAACAGAATTTGCGGGATCATGTGCCAAATGGTCAAATGTAAGAACCCTGAAAATGTTTCTTAATGTTATCTTTATATATATACTGTTTTCAGTAGCTACATCATTCTTGGTAAATACAACATGATTTCATAGTTTATGATATAATGTTATGTTGTATGGTAACATGCATATGCAATGCTGGACTGTGCTTTAACAGCTAAACCAACTTCAGAATTAACTTGGAAACTAATTCTTCTTCTTTTTCTGCTTAGATGGACAAAACCAATTTTGAAGAAGGGTTACAGACAACGTCTTGAACTGTCAGACATATATCAAATCCCTTCTGCAGATTCTGCGGATAATCTTTCTGAAAAATTGGAAAGGTATGACAAAGTATGTATTTTGTTAGCATTATCTCATTATCCAGGAGGCAGCAACTTGGTCTGGAAGAGTGAGAAAGCAATGGGGGAGGTATCTGCTTAATTCACTTAATTAATCCATTGAAACTTGATACCCGAAACACTGGAACAATAGTTTTCAGATGACTTTAAGCTGTTATCAGATTTCAGACAGTAAATGGAATATGGCTCAGTTTTTTGAAGCCATGGAATAGCTTTGAAAAAATGGGGCACTTTCTGTCAGTCACCAGGCTCACAACCTCAGGATTCAACACACCTACACTTTTCCTTCCCACCGTATCCAGTTCATCACCAAATCGGTTGTTTTTTGTTCTACACCATCTAAAAATATTCCATCATTTCCTTTATGTTTCCAGGGCTAAAATGCTGTTTTTTTCCTTAGTTCTCTTAGGCAGCCTCCTCTGCCCTGACCTTCCTGATTACCACTTTGCCTTCCTTTACTCACTACCACAGCTGAAAATCCACTGACTTCCTATATCATGTTCATTCATCTAATTCTTTCTTGCAGGGCCTTTGCATTACTCCACCCCAGCCTATATTTCTGCTCTCATTTCTTCACTGTGACGGTGCCTCTCTCCTCACTGCTCTTTGTGTTCTTCTCCTTTCTCATCTTTGTGCTCCCTTTCATGCTTTGTCCTGCCCATGAAAATCCCTCCTCACTTCTAGCATAACAGGCAACCACCTTCTCTTTGTTGAAATCCCTTCTTAAAATTTACTCTTCATGCCAAGCCTACCAGTGCTGATACACCCAGGTGGCCTGTGCTATAGGCCCTCAATCCACAGAATCCCTATTGAGTCAAATGGGAGTTTTGTGCAGTAAGTGAAATTCATCCAAATATAGAGGCTAGCACAAAGCCTCACTCAAAATAAGGATTAAGTGGCACTTAAGTAGTCCATCAGCCTGGTGCTGGCCCTGGAATCAGTTGCACCCATAGGGTGTTGGCAGGGATGGATCCTAAAGGAGATGGTAAATTAGGGCTTTAAGGCCCAGGTCCTCTAAGGGTAGGCTCCTAACTTCCATTGATCTGGGACTAAATTTTCTAGCTCTTGCACATACTATTTTTTTAAGCTCCATGGTATCTTTCCCTGTCATCCAGGACAGATTGGATCTGCATTGTTAAAACTGTCCATTTAGCTTAAAAATAATGAAGTGCTGAGCATCCGCCTGCTGAAAATCAGATCTCCTTCAAGATGTCTTGAGTTGGGCACCCAAAATCACTATTCACTGTCCTCTGCCATTTGGTAAAGCACTGTGCACCCTGGTGATGCTTAATAAATATTGACACAAGGTACAATTTCTATAGAAAATGTCCAGTTCCTTAATCTTTCCATTTGAATATACTTTATTTCTTTAATTTGCCAAAAATTAAAAATTAAAAGTATTAATTTACAAAGTTATCAAATAGATAATTTGTGTAAGTAGTAAACTGTCTTTGCTTCTGACAGAAGATATACTGTACCTTAGTAAGTTACAGTCAAAAAGTCACTTCAGTGGTGACAAAAACTAATGCAGTCCATTTTTTAAAAGTCACATTTTAGAATAGCTTCTCTTTGTTTTCTTCTTGCTAGGGACTGGAGGAGCTCCAAAACTTTTATTTGCCTATTATTTTTGTATTGGTTTTAAGAAGTACAGCAGGTTTCTTTAAAACATACAATGTGACCTTTTCATGAATTAACTCCCTGCAGGGTGATGTATGGCTGGGTATATAAATCTGCCAAATAACTGAGTGAACTAAATTTGAACTTTTATTGAGCTATCAAGTCAATGAGGGTCAGATCTTTGGGGTCTCTGCAAGGCTTTGTTTCATTAGGCCCCTTAGCTAAATCTCCTTGGATATACTTGAGTGAATTGAACTATGTTAGAGCTGTAGACTCACATATTTGCTCACACAATTTAATGGTCTTGTTTTCTGGTTCCTTTTCAGAGAATGGGACAGAGAGTTGGCAACTTCAAAGAAAAAACCCAAACTTATTAACGCTCTTCGACGGTGCTTTTTCTGGAAATTTATGTTCTATGGAATATTATTATATTTAGGGGTAAGATTTGTTCTTGTTTTCAGTAAACTCTGAATGTTGGTAGCAATCCTGGTGATTGCTAAATTACTGATGAATGATACTGAGGACTATATTTTCTTCTCTGTGACATTGTGTGTAAAAATTACAAGAACATTGTAGCATAGATGCTACAAATACTGAGGAGGCAGAGTATACAGAGCCAGTGGAATTTCACAATTGGCTCTTGGTGCCTTGAACCCCCAAAATGTGTCATCAGGACCCTGGTTTTAGCATCTGAGAGGTTCCTATTCCACAGCTTCCAACCATGGTACAATCATGCAGACTCACAAATTCCATATGTTTGAAAACCCTACCACTGGGGTCTCCAAACTTAACCTTCTGAAAATTGTTGTCCACCAACATGCAAGTTACATGCTTATGTCCTAATTTTCCATAATTTAATAGTTTAAGCGAGATATTCAAAGTGCTGTGTGATGTCTGTGGTATCAGGTGTATTAACTATTGTCCAAACTGATCTAAAGTACTCAGGCATAGTTTCAATGGCAAATCTATGGGTCAGATTCTGATTTTAGTAATTCTGACGCAAAATCGAAATGACTCCATTATAATCAATGGGTTAAATCTACTGGTCTAGTTGAGCTGTACTTCGCATAAGGTCCAAAATGGGGCAAAAGTGGCTTTAAATTACCTTTATGTTTCCTGTTCCACACTGAAGCCACTCTAATCCCAGTATAAAATAGAGCAGCCTCTAGGCTGCTTTTACTTAAGTCCAGCTGCTCAAAGACCCAAGGGGTTATTCTGATCATGTCTCCATTCCCATTGTGCCATGGGCTGAAAGGGAACAGAAGCATGGGAGCATCACTGTGCTTCTGAGCTATCCAAAGAGTCCGCCATGCCAGGAGAATCTGTAGGTAGCTGGACTACTGGCACGTAGCTAAAGCAGGGCCCAAAATCTGGTCCTTTAGTGTTTATTCCATATTTTACCAGTGTCATCGAAATCACAATCTGTCCCTGCATCTCCAGAAGTTTAATAACTGCATAATGACATCTTAAAATAAATAAAAGATCCTGAAAGACTAATGCTTAGGCCGTAAATTTTATGTACATTTTCAAGCATTAAAAGCAAATTATTTTAGATTATTTAAGACATTGGACAACATGTCCAATCAAGGTACATTTTGCAAACTAAGTGACTGATTCTAGCCATCACTTGGCCTAATTTTACATTGGTGTAGTTCTGTTTCTGTGGACTTCCACAGGATTCCTCCTGTTTACACTGCTACATGTAAGAGGGGAATCAAGTCCATAAAGCAGTAAAGTTCTTTAATGTCCTTTGGAATTAAGTACAGTAAGATATTCTTTATATGTAACAAATGATTGCATGCTACCAGTGATCTGCATGAGCATCTTCCATTTACATCCAAGAGAAATTAATTCATATCATCAGCATTTTATTTTAATTTCACTTTAGACTACAGGTTTTTACCAACAGATTGTTCAGAACTGATTGTTAATTTCTATGATGTATTGTGGCTAACTTTAAGGTCGTGTTGTGATCAAACAAATGCAACAAGTTTATTGCTGATGTTGCAATAGTCTCATTACTCTGTTGAAAGAAAAAAGAGCAATGTTCTTCTTTCTGTTACACTGGTTTGAATGTGGAGTGACTCTATTGGCATCACTGGAGTTTCTTAGTAATTCTGATGGTGCATCAGAGAGCAATATTTGGCCCAAAGATGTGTATAATGGCGAGATGTCATAGATAATGGCTTCCGAATACAGGAATGTGGCAGTGATACCAGCCATTTACGTGATGTGCTAGTTCCTTCTTAATTCTTGGAATGACAAGTCTGAATCATAGAAGATTAGGGCTGGCAGGGACCTCAGGAGTTCATCTAGTTCTAGTGCCCTGTTCAAAGCAGGACAACCCAACTAAATCATTCCAGCCAGGGCTTTGTCCAGCTGCATCTTAAAAACCTCTAAAGATAGAGATTCCACCACCTCCTTCTGTAACTCATTCCAGGATTTCACCACCCTCCTAGAGAAAAAGTTTATCCTAATATCCAACCTACATCTCCCCCTCTGCAACTTGAGACCATTGCTCCTAGTTCTGTCATCTACCACCACTGAAAACAGCCTAGTTCCTTCCTCCCTGGAACCCTCTTTCAGGTAGTTAATGGCTTCTATCAAATCCCTCCTTATTCTTCTCTTCTGCAGGCTAAACAAGCCTAGTTCCCTCAGCCTCTTCTCATAAGTCATGTGCTCCAGTCCCCTAATCATTTTTGTTGCCTTCCGCTGGACTATTTCCAATTTGTCCACATCCTTTCTGTAGAGGGGGCCCCAAAACTGGACACAGTACTCCAAATGAAGCCTCACCAGTGCTAAATAAAGGGGAATAATCAATTCCCTCAATCTGCTGGCCATGCTCCTACTAATGCAGCCCAATATGCCATTAGCCTTCTTGGCAATAAGGACACACTGTTGACTCATATCCAGCTTCTTGTCCACGGTAACCCCCAGGATCTTTTCTGCCGAACTGCTGCCTAGCCAGTTGGTCCCCAGTCTGTAGCAGTCCATGGGATTCTTCCATCCTAAGTTTAGGACTGTGCACTTGTCCTTGTTGAACCTCATCCTATATTTTGTCTAGTTCATTCTGTATCCTATCCCTGCTCTCCAGTGTATATACCACTCCCTCCAGCTTAGTTCCATCTGCAAACTTGCTGAGGGTGCAATCTACCCTATCCTCCAGATCATTAATGAAGATGTTGACCAAAACCAGCCACAGCACCGACCCCTGGGGCACTCCGCTTGTTATTGGCTGCCAATTAAACATTGAGCCGTTAATCACTACCCTTTGAACCCGATGATCTAGCCAGCTTTCTGTCTACCTCACAGTCCATTCATCCAACCCATACTTCTTTAACTTGCTGATAAGAATACTGTAGGAGACCGTATCAAAAGCTTTGCTCAAGTCAAGGTATATCACAGCCACTGCTTTCCCCACATCCACAGAGTCAGTCATCTCATCATAGAAGTCAATCAGGCTGGTCAGGCATGACTTGGCCTTGGTGAATCTATGCTGACTGTTCCTGATAGTCTTCCTCTCTTCCAAGTGCCTCAAAATGGATTCCTTGAGGACCTGCTCCAGGATTTTTCTGGGGACTGAGGTGAAGCTGACCGGTCTGTAGGTCCCTGGATCCTCCTCCTTCCCTTTTTTTGAAGATGGGCACTATATTTGCATCCAACGAAGTGGGTTTCTGCCCATGAAAGCTAATACCCAAATAAATTTGTTAGTCTTTAAGGTTCCACAGGTCTCTTGTTGTTTTGCTAAAAACAGACTAACATGGCTACCCCTCTGGAACTCATACTTTAGAAAGACAGCTGTGCTGATGAAATGGAAGTGAAAAAGAGGAGGAACAAAAATAAGGGAGCCAAAGTACTGTAAGTTAATCATTTTTAAAAATGCGACTTTCAGGGCCACTATACTAAAAGAAGCAGAAGTATGCGCGTGCGTGCAGATACACAGGCCTGGTGTCATTCAGCAGGACAACTCATTTATGGGCTGATGTTCCTGGCATTGCTTTTGGATTCAGGCCTTATCACAGTTTATTGCTTTTTTATCTCTAGATTTGATTGTTTTACTCTGCTGCAAATGGGGCTATTGAGAAGATTCAGTTAGTACAGATTGTGGCTGCTCATCTACTTGGAGAGTATACTGTATCTGTGCATTGGCCTCCACTTCACTCTGGTTGCTATTCGAGGGTGTGTGTGTTGGGGGAGGGCGAGGGAATATATTCCCACAGAAAATTAATCAATCATCTTTGAGACTAGGTTTTTCAAAAACATTTCCTCTGTGCATAATCACAAAAAATCAAGGAAATCACCAACCAAGGGAAGCTTAACATCCACAAACCTCATTTCACATTTCCCACCCCAAAATCATAATATGCAAATGCACTCATGAAATTTTATCAGCTTCTCAAGTTGCCTGGGCTATTTCTATGCCTCCACTCTCTTAGAGGAGATGAGGGAGCTGATTTGGGGCTATGCAAAAGGAAAGGAGCAAGCTGGGTTCAAAAGAACATAAGAATAGCCAGACTGGGTCCATCTAGTGCATTATCTTGTCTTCCAACAGTGGTCAGTGCTAAATGAACAGAGCAGGGCAATTAACCAGTGATCAATCCTCTCTCATCCAGTGCCAGCATCTGACAATCAGAGGCTTAGGAGACACCCAGAACATGGGGTTGCATTCCTGACCATCTTGGCTAATGCCATTGATGGCCCTATCCTCCATGAACTTATCTAATTCTTTTTTGAACCCAGTTATAGTCTTGGCCTTCACAATATCCACTGTCAACAAGTTCCACAGCTTGAATATGCATTGTGTGAAGAAATAATTTTTTTAAAACCTACTGCCTACTAATTTCATCAGGTGACTTCGTAGTTCGTGTGTTATGTGAAGGGGTAAATAACATTTCCTTATTCACTTTCTGCACACCATTCATGATTTTATAGGCATCTGTCATATTCCCCTTCATCATCTCTTTTCCAAGTTGAACAGTCCCAGTCTTTTTAATCTCTCCTCAGGTGGAAGCTGTTCTATACCCCTAATCATTTTTGTTGCACTTCTATATACCTTTTCCAATCCTAATATAACTTTTTTGAGATGGGGCAACGAGAACTGCAGAGAGTATTCAAGGTATGGGTGTACCATGAATTGATATAGTGGAATTATGATATTTACTAATTTATTATTTATCCCTTTCCTAATGATTCCTAACATTCTGTTAGCTTTCCAGGCAGCCAGGAGGCGGTGGAGACGGGCCTGGCGGTGGGGGGCGTCCACGTCCCCGTGGAGCCCCTGGAGGACCTGGGCGTACGGGTGGTCTTGTCCTCCGTTCCGCCCTTCCTCCCCAATGCCGCCCTTCTGCCTCTCCTTGCCTCCCTGGGGAAGCCCCTCTCCACCATCAGCCCGCTTCCCCTCAGCTGCAAGGACCCCGCCCTTCGCCACGTCCTCTCTTTCCGCCGGCAGGTACAGCTGCAGCTGCTGCCGGCAGTGGCGCGGGGCGGGGAGGCGCTCGAGGGGTCGTTTCTGGTACCCCACCAAGGGGCCCAGTACCGGGTCCATTATACTACGGGGGAAGCCCGGTGCTACCTCTGCCGGGCGACGGGGCATGTTCGAAGGGACTGCCCTTTGGCCCGGCAAGGAGGGAGGCCCGGGACCCCCGGAACCCCCGGGACCCAGGAGGGCGCCAGCCAGACCATCGGCGGCACCCCCAGCAGCCGTCCGGTCCCTGTGGCCACCCCCTCTCTGCCAGCAGTTGTCACCTGCACTCAGACCCCGGGGGCACCCCCCCCGGCTCGCCCGGGCGAGCTGACGGGCCCCGCTGACGCCCGGAGCAGTCCGGCGGGGCCTGCGGAGGGGAGGGAGCCAGGGCCAGCACTGTCGGGCACTGGGGGGGGCATGCCCCAGGGGGAGGCGTCTCCTTCCCCTGCAACCCCACCTCCGCTCTCCCACACCCTGGCTCCCGTCCTCTTGCCCCCTGCCCCTGCCCCCGCTGCCCGACCCTCCGCCTCGGAGGGTTGGGTGCTCATGCAGGGTAGGCGCGGCAAGTGAAAGGCCGGAGCCCAGCCTCCCCTCCAGCCCACGGCCGAGGGGAGTGAGATCCCCCACAAGGCCAGGCGGAGGGGGGCTCCTGTGGCCGGGCCTGCCGCCGCGCCCCCTGCCGGAGCCCAGCGGGAGGCACCGACTGAGGAAGCCGTGGCGGTAGATGTGGGCAACACCATCGCCCTCCTGGAGTCCCTCCTGGAGGAGTCCTCGTCCGGAGCCCCCCCAGCCCCAATGCCACCCAAAACCCCCGCTGGTGCCAGAGTGGACCTCGGGGTGGCAGGGGGGGCTCTCTTCTCCTCCTTAATGGAGGAGATTGACTCCCTGGGGTTGACTCCGGCCTGCCCGGGAGTGGACGACCCCGCCCCCTGCATGGAGGGCCTAGAGCAGGGCACCCCTGAACCGCCTCTCCCCTCTCCCCCCCCATCCTCAGTTGCCCCCCCTGCTCCCTCCACCGAGGCCCCCCTCAGCCCCTCTACCCTCCACACTGAAGAGGGGGGACCCATAGCCACAGCCCCTGAGGAGCCGGCAGGGGCCGAAAGGCCGAGTCCCGGGTCACCGGGTGCCCCGCCCCTTGTTGTGGACCAGCTGGCCTTCCTCCCCCCTGCGACTGCCTGCCTGGCTGCCCCCTCACGGAGCCCTGAAACCGGGGATGCTGTGATCCCACAGTCAGGCCCCTCGGACAACATCCGGCCCGAGCCCCCCCCATCAGCTCCCGGCCCCAACCAGGAGGCGGCACACCCCGCCGACCCAGCCGTTCCGGCTGAGGGTCCCGTCCCCAAGCCTGACCCTAACCCTGACCCCCTTCCCGCTCCCTCCCGCAACCCCAACCCTATCCCAAATCCCGACCCCTTCCCCGCTCTCAACCTCTCCCCGGCCCTCACCCCTCCCGTCCCCATACCTTCTCCCCCCCACCCCGCTGCCTGTACATCCGCCGCCCCTGGGGTTATCTCTTTCCCCTTGAAGAGCACCCAGGAGGCGGTCTTTGTCTTCAGCACTCCCAGCCCATTCGGGGCTGCTGTCTTCCCTCCGCCGCCGCCGTCCCTCCCAGACCCTATCCCAAAAGGCCATAGGGTCGCCACGGGGGCCGAGCTGGAGGACGACCCCCCCGAGGTGCTGTGTGAGGAGCTGCACATCTTTCTCCGGGACACGCGTGGTGCCCGGAACCGGGTGCAGCTCGCTCTGCAGCGCTGGGGGGACTTCCACCGCGTCCTCCGGGCCGTGAGGGCCACTCTGAAGGAGGGGAGAGGGACCGGGCGGCAGGGCGCAGCAGCCTACCAATGGGCCCGTGGCTCCCGCGACGCCCTGATGGTCTATGGCGCAGGCCTGAGGCTGCTGTGGAGCCCGACAAGGACCGCTAGCGCTCCCGCCCACCGGGATCCCCCCCAGCCCTCCTCGTAATGCCTTTTACCATCTGCACATTGAACACGAGGGGCTGCAGGACGGGTATCCGCAGGAAACAGGTGCTCTCCTTCCTTCGGGAGGGGGGGTATTCTGTAGCGTTCCTGCAGGAGACCCACACGGACCCAGCCGCCGAGGCCAGCTGGCGGCTGGAGTGGGGAGACGGGGTGCACCTTAGTCATCTCTCCGCCCACGCGGGCGGAGTGGCCACCCTGTTCTCCCCTGCCCTGCAGCCCGAGGTGCTGGGGATTGCCGAGGTCGTGCCAGGCCGCCTGCTGCACCTCCGGGTCCGCATGGAGGGGCTGGCGTTGAGTCTTGTCAACATCTACGCCCTGAATGTGGGCCCGGAGCGGGTGCAGTTCTTCCAGCAGGCGGCTGCCTTCCTCGGCACATTGGATCCACAAGAATGCCTGGTCCTGGGCGGGGACTTTAACACCACCCTCAAAGAGCGAGACCGCACGGGGACCGAGCAGTGCCCGGCCGCCACGGACGTCCTCAGGGAGATTATCGACCATCACTCCCTGGTGGACGACTGGCGCGACCACCACCCAGACGATGACGTTACCTTTACTTTTGTCCGGGTGGGGGAAGATCGGTCGCACCACTCCTGGTTGGACCTTATCTACATCTCCCGGCACCACCTTGCGCGGGCCCAGTCCTCCAGCGTCCGGCCGGCCCCGTTCTCGGATCACCATATGGTGACTGTGACAGCCTCTCTCACTACGGAGAGGCCGGGGCCGGCCTACTGGCATTTTAACAACAGCCTGCTGGAGGATGTGGACTTCGTGGTGTCCTTCCGGGAGTTCTGGCTGGCCTGGCGGGGGCAGAGGGGCACCTTTCCCTTGGCGTGGCGATGGTGGGATGTGGGGAAGGTGCGCGCCCGGCTCTTCTGCCGTGACTACACTCGGGGAGCCAGCCGGCGGCGGGATGTGGGGATAGAGCAGCTGGAGCGGGAGGTTTTGGAGCTGGAGAGGCGACTGGCCACCAGCCCTGATGATCCGTCCCTCTGCGGAGCGTGCTGGGAGAAGCGGGAGGAGCTTAGAGCCCTCGAAGACCTTCGAGCCCGAGGTGCCTTTGTCCGGTCCCGCATCCATCTCCTTCGGGAGATGGATCGCAGCTCCCGCTTCTTCTATGCCCTGGATAAAAGGAGGGGGGCCCGAAAGCATGTCATCTGCCTTTTGGCTGCCGACGGCACCCCCCTCACAGACCCGGAGGAGATGCGTGGAAGGGCCAGGGCCTTCTACGCAGACCTTTTCTCCCTGGAGCCGACCGACATCGCCGCCTGTAGGGTGCTCTGGAACGAACTCCCCGCGGTCAGCGTGGGCGACCGGGACCGGCTGGAGAAACCTCTCACTCTGGCCGAGTTCTTGGAAGCCCTCCGCCTCATGCCTACCAATAAATCCCCAGGCATGGACGGGCTGACCGCAGAGTTCTACCGCGTGTTTTGGGACGTTCTCGGCCCGGACCTTGTCACCGTCTGGGCCGAGTCCGAGGTTAGCGGAGTGCTCACTCTGTCGTGCAGGCGGGCAGTGCTCACCCTACTGCCAAAGAAGGGGGACCTCCGCGACCTCTGGAACTGGCGTCCCCTCTCGCTCCTCGGCATGGACTACAAAATAGTGGCTAGGGCCGTCTCGCTGCGGCTGAAGTCCATGCTGCAGGACGTGGTCCACCCCGACCAGACCTACACCGTCCCGGGCCGCACCATCTT
The DNA here is from genome assembly GCA_007922155.1 of Mesoclemmys tuberculata. Lineage (NCBI taxonomy): Eukaryota > Metazoa > Chordata > Testudines > Chelidae > Mesoclemmys > Mesoclemmys tuberculata. The sequence goes on along the minus strand of ML675616.1, from coordinate 40,452,482 downwards.
CAATAATCTGTATCTGGTCCGGGACCTCTTGGAACTCGGGCATAGGGATGGTCTGTCGTTCGCCCTCCTGTCCCTGGACCAGGAGAAGGCGTTCGACCGGATGGACCACGGGTATCTCCTGGGCACCCTGCGGGCGTTCGGCTTCGGTCCCCGTTTTGTGGGATTTCTCCGGGTGCTGTACGCCTCCGCAGAGTGCTTGGTCAAGCTCAACTGGACCCTGACCGAACCGGTCAGCTTCGGGCGCGGAGTACGCCAAGGCTGTCCGCTGTCCGGCCAGCTGTACGCTCTGGTCATTGAGCCCTTTCTCCGTCTCCTCCGCCGGAGGTTGATGGGCTTGGTGCTCCGTGAGCCAGAGCTGAAGCTGGTGCTGTTGGCATATGCCGATGACGTGCTCCTCGTGGTCCAGGACCCGGGCGACCTGGTGTGGCTGGAGGACTGCCTGGCTGTTTACTCGGCAGCCTCCTCCGCCCGGGTCAACCGGGCCAAGAGCTCTGCCCTGACGGTAGGGGCCGGGTAGCAGGCGAGCTCCCTCCCACCTGCGCTTCAAGCCATCCGGTGGAGCGCAGGTCCGCTGCTCTATCTGGGCGTCCACTTCTCCGCCACCCATCCCTCCCCGGCAGAGAACTGGCAGGATTTGGAGGGCAGGGTGTCTGAGCGGCTGCGGAGATGGACAGGACTGCTCCGGTGCCTCTCCCTCCGGGGGAGGGCACTAGTGATCAATCAGCTGCTCCTGTCCATGCTCTGGCACCGGCTCAACACCCTGGTCCCGACCCCGAGTTTCCTGGTCTGCCTCCAGAAGACAATTCTGGAGTTCTTTTGGCCGGGACTGCACTGGGTCTCTGCAAGGATTCTGAGTCTTCCCCTGGAGGAGGGCGGGCAGGGCCTGTGCTGCATCCGCAGCCAGGTCCACACCTTCCGCCTCCAGGCCTTGCAGAGACTCCTCTATGGTACAGGTAGTCCGGCGTGGAGCCACTTGGCGCACATCTTCCTCCGCTGCTTCCGAGGGCTCCGATACGACCGGCAGCTCCTTTTTCTCCACCCGAGAGGTCTTCCGAGAGACCTCTCCGAGCTGCCGGTCTTCTACCAGGACCTCCTCCAGACCTGGAGGCTCGTCTCGGCCTCCAGGCCCCTTGCGGTCACCGAGGGGGAGGATCTCCTCGCGGAGCCCCTGCTACACAATCCCCAGCTACGTGTGCAGGTGGCGGAGACCCCCTCGGTGCGACGGCGGTTGGTCCTGGCAAGAGCCACCAGGGTCGGAGATCTCCTGGACTACGCCCGGGGGGCCTGGGTGGACCCCTATGTGCTGGCTCAGCGTATGGGGCTCTCCACCCCTCGAACCCCCCAAAGTGTACTCCAGGAGGTGAGGGCAGCCTTGCCCCCTACTGCTTTGATGTACCTCGAGCGGGTCTTGCAGGAGGGTACTCCCCGCCCCCCCCTCAGCCCCGGCCCTCCGGTGCTCACCATCGGGCCTCGGCCCCGCGAACCCCCTCGGCCCCCCCATCCTCACGCCCCAAGCCAGTTGCTCGATCTGCAGCCGGTCCTTTTCCAGACCGCGCCTAGGAAACATCTGTATGCGCTTGTGCTCCACACTCTTCACTTCCTTGCCCTCACGTCCCGCCCGGACACCAAGTGGCGGGACCTCTTAACACCCTTGGAGGGCGAGGACCCCCGGTGGGCCAGTCTGTATTCCACCTTGACCCCACGGCCCGCCGGGGACATCAATTGGCGGCTCCTTCACGGAGCCGTGAGCACGGGCGTGTACTTGGCGCGGTTCACCTCCCACCCTGACACCTGCCCCTTCTGTGGCATGAGGGAGACCCTGGTGCACGTGTATCTGGAGTGCGCCAGGTTGCAGCCCCTCTTCCGGCTCCTCCAGATCCTCTTGTTGAGGTTCTGGCTGCACTTCTCCCCGCACCTGTTCATCCATGCACACCCCATCCGTGGCCCCACGAAGTCGCGGGACCTCCTTGTCAACCTTCTCCTAGCCCTGGCCAAACTAACCATCTACAAGTCCAGGGAGAGGAGGTTGGCAGGGGAGGCTCCCTGCAGCTGTGGGGCCTATTTCCGTCCCCTTGTTAATTCACGCCTCTGGTCGGAGTTCCTCTGGGCAGTGTCCGCTGGCTCCCTGGACACCTTTGAGGAGCAGTGGGCGCTGTCCGGAGTTCTCTGCTCAGTGTCCCCTTCTGGTCTCCTACGTTTGACCCTGTGACCTTCACGCCCTTTCCTGTTTTATTCATTTGTTGTCCCCCGTAATTAGTTGAACCCAGGTTCAGTGGTTCCTCCTCTAGGTTGGGAGGGGAATCTTTAGCAGTGGGTGGGCTTGCGCCCACCCACGTCCCCTGGTGTTCAAATAGTGGAAAAAGAGCCTTTAACATTCTAGGGCTCACATACTGGCCTTTGTATACCTTTTGGTAGCCATCTAGCCTGATTTTACCACAGTGGTTATAAAGAAGATTGTGATAATTTATTCTTCATGTCCACTGAAGGTAGGACAAGAAAGAGTTGGCTTTACTCTACAGCAAGAGAGAGTTAAGTCAAATATTAGGAAATGGTTTCTAGCTACAGGAGCGGTTAAGTTCTGGAATAGGCTTCCAAGGAAGGTTGTAGAATGCCCGTCATTAGAGATTTTTAGGAACAGTTTGGACACTGGTCAGAGGTGGTCTAGATTTACATGGTTTTGCCTTAACTTTAAGGAGGCTGTCCTTGATGAAATATCCAAGTCACCTCCAGCACTATGTTTCTATGATTAATGTTTGCAAAATTTGGAGTGACTCAGCAGGTGAAATATTCTTTTAAATGGTCCCATTGAAAAACAGAGCTTCCACACAGATTCACATATCTCATACTAAGGTGGGCAGGAAATTCTAGTTAGTTTAAAGTTATATTAATGTTTGTTAGTTGTTAATGCGTCAGAATGACAGGACAGAACAATATGAAAAATACCCAGATTTATCTTTCTGTATGTGTATTAAATATCAGTCTCTTACATATATGATCTCTTGGAAAACAATGTAAATTATTACACCCACATGAGATAGCAAATAATGTGGCACATTGCCAGTCATTATTCTTTGTATGTTCCTGTAAATCACCTTGCTTCAATTAGCTGAAAACATATTTGGTATCTCTATATACACAACAAACATGGTAGCAGAGCATGGTATTTCCACTGATGCATAAATGGAATAAATTGTAAATACCAGAGTGCATGCTGCTTAAAACAGATGTATAAAACTTATTTTGGAATCTCAGGGAATGTGAAACAAAGCACTGCCCATGCCCTTGAAAGGTGATTGTTTTTCATTTTTGTGAGATGTATGAAGTTGTTTCCTGCTCATAGATACAGATGGTCTTTACACAGCTGCCTAAGGTTGTGTTTGTGTTTTCGTAAACACTTCTCCTTCTGCCTACTAAGAACACTATAGTCTTTGTCAAACCAGGACCTAAGTTTACAGTATTTGTGTTGACACAGAATTATATTTAATCCAACAAAAGTAGGACATAACACAGGTGGTCTATTCAGCATATAAACTTTCATTCCTTGTGTTCAGTCAACTAACTTTTCTATTCTGATGAGATTGTAGCACATGCTGTAGGAGCAGTTGGTAATGGTAAATTACAAAAGTAATTTAAAGCATGAAGAGAGGAAAAGAAAAATCAAAGAGGAAAGTCCTGACCTATTTATCACTAAAATCCCTGAATTAAAACTGAGCTCCAGTAGCTCACGTCTTCCTGTCTTCCTGCATGACGACTCTCCTTGGCACCCACTACCTAGGGGGACACCACTTACGAACATTTTACAGTGCATCATACATCTGAAAGAAAGAGAGTTTTGCAACTGTCTATTATTTGTTTAGTATCTAACACTTTCACTCTTTTTGTTTGGAGAGAACCAAAAACACAATGGGAAGAGGAAAGCAGACACACTCATGCGCACAGAGTTCTTAGCACTATAAAACAAACAACTGAGCTCATTCATATCTTATAACCCTTCTTTGGTTTACACCGAATATAAAGAAGAAAGTTATACCAAAGAACTCTGGTGATTTTTGCATCTGTATTTTGGGTGGAGTGAGAAGTAGAGTGTGTGGAAAGGAAGAGGTTGTAGAGGTCAAAAACAAGCAGGGCCCGAGCAGAGGAAATGGGGGAATACAGACCTATTTTGATGGCACAGGATTTAGTGACAGCAGCAATAGGGGATAAAGAGAGATGAGGCAAAAGTGATTTCAGGGCTGAGATAAAATACTGTGATCTATGAATGTCCACTTAGGCTATATCAGAATATTTGTGTTCCATGCTCTTTCATTATTTCCTATCCTTTCCTTTACGTTTCATCCTATTTCTGAATCAAGCACTGCAAGGTTACTGTATCTTTTTTTATTTACACTGAAGAGAGCAAGCATCCTTGCTTATGATATAGTAGAAGAGAATGGTTAATGCAACTTGAAATTAAAAAGTTGTCTATTCCAAAAAAAAAAAAAAGTTAACTAAAACTATTTTCTCTTGTCTTCTCCTGCAGGAAGTCACCAAAGCTGTGCAACCTCTTTTACTTGGAAGAATAATAGCCTCCTATGATCCTACCAACTCCCATGAGCGATCCATAGCTTACTATCTAGGCATAGGCTTATGTCTTCTCTTCATAGTGAGGACTTTGCTTCTGCACCCTGCTATATTTGGCCTTCATCATATAGGAATGCAAATGAGAATAGCCATGTTTAGTTTAATTTATAAAAAGGTAGCTTTTTCACTTTCACTTGACTGAATAAGAAGGCAAAATCAATGTATTTAATGTATGCTACTGGCACAAGAACATTTTCAGAAGATGGTTAATTGAGGGGAAGATTTAGGCAACAGATTATAGGAGGGATAGGGTTTGAATAATAACGTGAACATAAAGCACAAGGAAAAACTATCCTATTGTATGCACATTAGTCTTAGGCATTATGTTTCCAGAGTCCCCAAACATACACATATATTTGACCTACTAGCCAAAGTGAGCCACTAATGCAGATTAGTTTGCTGAAGAACAAAATCTTCAACACGGTAGTTGTTGCTTTGTGAAGCTGCTCAATAAATCTGAACAATGGAAATTTTGCTTTTCAACAAAGTAGCTGCTATTTTGTTGAAAATCTTCTCTGATGCAATACTAAAGCTCCTGGACTAGTAAAATCCATTCCCCACACATCAAGTGTAAATCAATCATCAAATGTGGAATCCAGGCACGTTAATGGGAGCATATGTCAAAAGGTTATGTTATATCCCTCCCATAAACTATTCAAAAATCCTTCTGCATACCTTGTCAAAGAGCAGAAGTAGGCGAGGTAAATCTTTTCTCCATCAGCGAACTGATGCCCATAAAGATGTAATTATATATTGAATAGCGGTACTAGTTGGGGTTTTTTTTCAGTTAAAGCAATTATATAACCCCAGACCAATTCCCACATTCTTACTATATACATCTTTTTGACCTTCTACAGTTTGCTGTTTTTTTAAGTTACTAGGAGCTGAAAAATCATAAGACTCAGAATATGAACTTTAAAATACTGATTGTTAACTGGTTATAACTTAGAAACCCATTGATTTATAGGAAAATCCTCAGATTTAGTGCTGAAAATTTGGGACAGGTAGGATGTTGATTTTATATAAAAACAGAGGTTGAAATCCCACTTTAAGTGCAAAACAGAACCTAACTCTAACTATGGAGTTTCTACTCCTCGTCATTGCAAATTTCACCATGTCTGTCAAGAAGTTCTTGTGAAGATGTGCACTGTGGGGGATTTGGGACCATATCCAGAAACATTCAGCTTGCATGCGTAATTCACTCTTGCCTTACATATAGAAATACACAACAAAGTAAAAGTTAGGTGCGAATATTTGCGAAGTAATCTAATGAATACATTAAAGTTTATTGGTATAACAAAATGGATTTAATAAGTCTTTTTCTTTGTAACAAAGATAACAAATGAAACATTTGAATTGTTTCATTGGTGGTTAATTACTAGTATTTGTATTTCTATTTATGCTGTTTTATTCAAGTAAGTTACTAGGCCTTTCACCTACTGTTGTTTTTCATTCTGCAGACCTTAAAACTGTCAAGCAGAGTCCTAGATAAAATAAGCACTGGACAACTCATTAGTCTACTTTCCAACAATCTGAACAAATTTGATGAGGTATGTCACTGCTCGTTTAAGCTCCTGTATTTGTTGTATCACAGAAACAAAAGTGAGCAACTGCAAAACGTCAAACAGTTCTATAAGCATTAACATCACCATGGTTGCAGTCAAGTAATGGCAATAAACGGCCAGCTCTGGTGAGCTGTGCTCATCTTAAGAAAATCCCAACCTGCATTTCCACCTATATTATGTGTGGGTGTGTAGTCAGGAAGAGGCTGATTCAGACTTCCATCACATCTTCCCCCATCTCCTGCACCCAGGACAGTGGGGGGGGATGGGTAGTAGCACAAACCTGGAACACCAAGAGTGCCAGCAGTCGCATGTGCATTGTACAGTACTGTATGTTGCTCAGTTGATGGAAGGGATTAGAAACTCCATGAATTTCAGGTCACAGAGCGTCTGTTTAATCATCCTGTTGGGAGGATGGGCATGCCACTTCCACCTGCAGCTGGGATAAGGCTGGGATGTAAGAAGAGTAGAACTACGCATGGGATACTCAGCAGGCAATAGGCTATTGTGGTTATGGGTGCAAGTCCAAACCCTTCACTAGATAAAAACTATCTTGCACATCCTTCTCCAAACCCCTGGGCAGAATGGCTCCCTCAGGACCTATGCTGTCATAGGAATACTAGCATGGTACTAACTTGTACCTCCATCATACATCTTGTATAGCAAATAGCTATTAGTTTCTAGGGCCAGGATGCTGCAGGCGGCAGCCATCCCCCGCTCAAATGCACTCTTTCTGCTCCCACCCCATGCCCTGCTCCCAAAATCATTGAGCTGCCAACCCACAGAAGGGAATTCTATACTGCTTTTGCATCTCCCTCACTTCTGCTCTGCATGTTCTAGCCATTATTGCCTACTGGTTTTTGGTCTCTCAGGGAGTGCATCAACTCTGGAATTATTTGGCCCACAGGACTGCAGGTGTTGGCCCTAAATCCATCCCAGGAAAAACAGATGAGGGAGATGACTATATAGGGAGCAAGCTTTTTTGAATTAATTGCATATACAGCCTTACTCATTCTTTCACCAAAGTAACAGTTACCTTCTATAATTTAAATAATTCTTCATAGGTTCTTTCATACATCTCTTCTCATCCGGTAGAGATTGAAAACATGGAGGGGATGGGGTAAGGGATCAGTGAAGTCAGTGGCAAAACTCCCCCATACCTGTATATGGCCTGGGTATCTTGTGTATATATACAGCTTTGAGGAGAATTGTGGACTGAACTTTGTCCCTTGAAAAAATTAAGCTCGTGTGGAATGTATGTATGCACTGCTATGTCCTCAATGTAATTAACACCCACATTGCTAGGGGCTCAGAACCACAAAATCTCCTCTATAAACTTGTTTTACTACTGGAAATTCTTTCCCTATTCTTTGTGCAAATTGTTCAGAGTATCACCTCAATAGCTCCTCTCTCTCTTTCACGTTGTTTGAGTATTTTTGCTGTGGATTTTTGCAGGGGCTGGCACTGGCTCATTTTGTATGGATTGCACCTTTACAAGTGGTGCTGCTGATGGGACTGCTGTGGGAGATGTTACAGGCCTCAGCATTTTATGGACTTGGCTTTCTGATAATTGTGGTTGTTTTCCAAGCCTGGTTAGGACGAATGATGATGAAGTACAGGTGACAAAATTTAAAAGATGTTCTAAATAGTTTTCTGTTTTCACAAGGCATATTGGTTTATGAGATTTAGGGTTCTCACTTTAAAATGTTACTTCGTTAAAGGGCCTGTTCTTCTGAGGACAGGATTACAAACGAGACATCTGAAGTAAAGAAAACACCATTGAAACACTTGGAGAAAAGTAGAAAAAATGTTATTGGGCTAATACTGATGTGTTTCTTGAATAAACAGATACATGGATAATTAATTGGCAGCCTTAGAATTAGTTTGTAAGATTATCTCAAATATGGGGAATATTCCTGACTGAAATCAATGGGTCTCCATGTGAGTAAATAAGCACAAAATCTGGCTCTGTACAAATCTTGGTATTTATATAAAGTTTTGGCTTGTTTGCTTTGCAACCATGTTTATAGCAATTGCCTTTGCAAAGCAACTTCTCAATTTTTCTTTTTTTTGCCTCTTCATAAAATAAATAAAACAGAAAGAAAAAGAGAGAAAGTTAAATGGGAATAACGGGGGGAAAAAAGAAGAGATTAAAAAGCAAACTGGAGCTTGGGAAAGTGGGGACATGCACCAGGCAAGAACAAAGGAACAAGATGCAAAAATGACTTTAGTAAAGCTTATTGAGCCAAATTCACCCCCAAAGTCAATGGAAATTACTCTTGAAGCCAGTGGAGTTCATCCAGGACCAAATTTAGTTCCTTTTTCTTAATGAACAATATTTAAAAATAGAATCAAATTCTAAAGGTAAACATATACTACTGTGAATATACCCAGGGCCAACCCCTACTTACCTTGCACTGGCATTCCCACTGATCTGTAACAAATGAGTAAAATGAGCCCAATTTGCCCTATAAAACAGCAGAGAAGGCATGACTCTGCATTCCTTGTGAACACCCTATGCCTCTTAATCAGAATTTAGAGGTGTGAAGAATGTAGATTCAGGGTCTTGTTCATTAACGTTGAGTGTGTAAATATTAAAATTAAATGTTTAAAGTGTGGAAAGTATTGAGAAATTTTATAAGATATTAAGACTCACTGTCAGTTATCTGAGTTTGTTTTCTTCATAATACATTAATTATTAGTCTTTTAATGCACAATATTATTATTTACTATGACTTAATGCCTTCTTATTTTACAGAGACTGGAGGGCAGGAAAGATCAATGAGAGACTTGTGATCACCTCCGAAATAATTGAGAATATACAGTCAGTTAAAGCTTACTGTTGGGAAGATGCAATGGAAAAAATGATTGAAAGCCTTCGAAAGTAAGTGTACTGATTTGTCAGTCTCATTTCTAGAAGACTAAAAAAGAATTAAAATTCTCAGATGCCTATGCATAGCATCTGTGGTTACATTAGTTAGTAAAAAGACCCATCAGTATTCATCCTTCATAAACTGTCCATTAGCTGCAGGTGGGAGGAACATTTCCTCACTGAGATTTTGTTTTTTCCTAGTTTTATCAAGTGCATGATAGGAGTTTTGTGGTTTTGTTTTTTGCCTTCTCCAAAGCATTTGGTACAAGCAACTCTTAATGACAGTGCATGAGAGGAGATAGTCTGTTGGTTTGTTATTTCCATCTTATTATATAAAACCACTAGCCTCCTCAGATGGTGTTTTATATATTATAAAGAGGATGCAGACAAAAACTCCCTTTCCAGGCTTGGAAACACCTGTTTTTCTTCATCTCTAAAACTTTGATGGTTATGGAAAAATAATCAGAAGACTTGTTCGTTTAGCCCTTTGTAACACTGACCTTTCAACAACGTTACCATTACCAGGTACAGGTAAAGACAGTCGGAGCATCTGTATTTGTCTCTGGCTAACCTATTCCTCACCCTACAAAAAAAAATGTTCTGAAGCAAAAGCAACCATGTGAATCCTCTGCAGCCATTTTGCACAAACTTTATTAAAGCCATCTTCAAATCTTGTAACATGAGGTTTTTGGGCTCATGTCATGCTTAAGAGTTAGAAGTATGCATATTTACATGGCCATACTGAACTTGTAAATGCGATAGTATGGGGAGGTCCCTGTGTAACTGCCCATTTTAACCACCAGAGATGAAAGCATAAATCATTACAGCCTGACCCACAGAACCAGGTTCCCTACATGAGAGCTGTAACATATTCATAACTTCTACAGATAAGACATAGAGGGGAGGAAGGGACATAACACAAGCTGGCCAGTGGGTTGCACTTGCATCAAACCTATCCAAGTAGTGCATCTAATCCCACGGAAAGAGTGGGAATTAAACTCCAGATGTGTGATTGGGAAAATAAGGTAAAAGAAAAGAAGAAATGTAAGGAGCATATTTCATGTCAATAAAAGGAATGAAATAATAATATTACTCAAACATGTCCTTTTAAAAGGCAACCCATAGAAAGTGCAGTGTTTGTTTCCTTCAGCGCAGGGAAGTCCTTGAAAATCATGGTAATCTATTTTGATTCAATATGAGCGGAGAAGGCTGAGTTTGGATCCATATCTGAATCAGGGTTGGCTGAGGTTCAGGTTCCATGAATCAAGGCTAGGTCTTAGAACTCAGAGCCAAAAACTCAAGAGTTGTTCTTGGGAGGTTTGGGCCAAACCTTATGAGTAAGTACTAAAGAAATTAATAGACTTATAGCCCTACAACGGAACGTTGCTCAAGTCTGTAGAAAGGATATTTTGTATTATACTCCACAGGTTTATTGACTCTTATTCAATTTCTAAAGAGCACTGTTGGTTTAATACTCCTTATTAAGTTATGTAAGACTTTTCTTTAAGGGAAAATGGCAGAAATCTCATGAGATCATTTTATCTCACATACACTTTCTTCCCTTTTTGGCCAACCCACAGGCAGCAGGTGGGGGGCCTTGATCCTGCTCAGTTACACACCAACCAGCAATACTAGCTAGCCTGAAGGCATCTAAGCAGAGGCACACTCATCTAGAATGGTCTGGTTCTGCACTGCCACCAATACAGGCTGTGCCTTAAAGGCACAAATGAGTGCCTATTAATGATAAATCCCCTCAATAGCAGACATCTGAACAACACCTCTACATATCTCTTCCAGAAATGCCAGAGAAGAGACACGGCCCTCTGTAACATGTCAAGATATCCAGACAGCTTAAAAAATAATCTGGGTTCTGGCAGAGCAACAGAGGAAGTGAATTCCCAAAATTCAGGTGCCCTCACAAAAAAGCCCTCAGAAACATTTTGAGCAGTTCCCTCTCATTTAAAGCAAGGCAGTTTGAGCCTATTTAAATAGGATATGAAAACAAAGGTAGTCAGTCTCCCAGGCAAGCTTGTTCCAAACCATTTAGAATTTTTAAAGGTTAGTGAGCTTCTAGAGATACAGAATTCCTCTTACTAAACGTCATGGGAGTTCCAGTGATGAGAAACATCTCTAATGACGTATATTCGCTGAATGATTAAACTCAGACATCTAAGGTTGAAATACTGGGATAAAGGGTGTTGGTGCACTAAAGCTCAGCCTATTACCATCATTTTATGGCACTGCTATCATAAAGCTTCTTGCAGTTTAGCAAAAGAAGATAAGAGATTTTGTTCTCCAACACGGTTCACAGTGTTTTTTTTCTACATACCTGCAAAGCAGTGATTTTTGTGTTATACACTCCCTTCCCCCATCTCACCCACAAATTTAGGTTTGCATATTTTTCCTAAGGATTTAGTTTCTTGCTTTTTCACTTTCATCCCTTTTACTTCTCTCCCTGCTTTTTCTTCCTTTTTCTCCTCTATTCTTTGACTCTTTGTATTGTTACTGTACTTGACAAACTTATGTTTGCTAAAAACCTTTATAAAAGAGTCTCTTCTGCTGGCAGTTCTCTAAAGCAGCATATCAACTGATCTAAGTTTTCCATTTTTTACGGATTTCATGACTAAGGAAGATGTTTAAACCCTAACCTATCCAGAAGAGAGTAGCCTCAGCTCTCTGTTGCTGCTAAATCCACATGAAGATAATGGGCCCAATTCCAGCCCTCAATAAGAATTTTATTTCAGTAAGAACCAAGTGTCAAATCCTACTCACCTGGAAGACTGGGAAAGGCCCTGGTTTTCCTCCAAATCATCCTTGGCAATGTTTGCCCCCTACAGAATAGGTAGGGTATAATGCTACTTGCTGGCAGATGTCACAAGAGTTAGAGAGAAATCCTACCCTTCCCATAACGTTAGCGCAGAGACCGAGTCCCTCTCTGTTAGGTTCTGGATTCGCAGCCCATCAATCCTGGTAACATGACACCTTTTGGTTTCCCACATATGCCTGATCCAAGGCCTCCTCTGGGCAAATTTGACAATAGAGTAAGATTCCATGTGAGAGAGTTCTGACAACTACCTGTTTGGGGATACCTTTGTGGCTGTGTAGGGGATAACACTGTGGTGGGAGATTCCTTTCAGCTTTGCTCCATCCTTGCCCAGCCATGTTGCCCAAATCTGCAGGCCCCTAATTAGACAGCTAGAGTCACAAAAGGATTTAGGTACCTAACTGCCATGTTAGGTGTCTAAATCCCAGGATGCACTGGGATTCACAAACCACCTCTCATATGCTGTCAAACCCTGCAGGCACCTAAACTCACTCACTGCCTAAATTTTTGCAGTAAAATTTCCCTAGGAACCTATGTTTCTGCCCCTGAGCATGCACAATGCAGCCTCAGGTCAGGCATCTGGACACCTAAGCCCCAGAGTGATACACAAACTGAGGAAAGATAGGTACACCTTTGCCTAACGCACCTGTGGGGCCTGATCCAATAAATGTGGTCAGAGCTCACCTACCAAAGCTCCGCCATAACGTTTAGTACAGTACTCACCTTGTTTGAGGGAGACCCACCAGTTCAAGTTCCTTCCCTCCACCTCAAGGAAAAAAGGCATTTGAATGGGGGTTTCCCACCTCTCAGATCGGTGCTCTAAACACTGGGCTATGGGCTAGTCTGATGTGGGGCTTCCTCTGTCTCTCCTGTTGAAGCTGTTCACTGTGGATAAATAACTTTAAAAAGTCATTGGAGCAGGGAACTGGCCCTGTGTTTCCCACCTCCCATGTGAGTGACTCTGTAACCTGGCCATTAGAGCATTCTTTCCTTCTCTCTCTCACTGGCCCAATGATTCTTTTGTTGTTTACTTCAACAGGAGAGTGTGAAGGAGCCAAGCATCAGAATATCCCACAGCCCAGTGCACTCACCTGAGAGGTGACAGATCCCTGTTCAAATCCCGTCTCCCTCTCAGGTGGAGGAGGGGACTTGAACTGGGGGTCTTGCACATCCCAGATGAGAACTCTAACCATTGAGATGAAAGTTGTGAAGGAGATCTCCCACTGTCCTGTCCTGCCCCCCGTCTGCTTCTTGCAAAAACAGAATAGGCGTCTAATGCTGAGAAAGGGCTGGCAGCTGAGAATCCCAAGTAAAGGGAGGTGCCTCCCTGGAGCCTTGATTTAGGTGCCTATCCCCAAGAGATGAGTGGTGCTTACCACACACCCCTCAGCTTGACACCTCCATTGACTAGTTTAGGCAGGGAGCTGCCTAATACTGACTCTTGTGAATCCCATTCTAAGGCACCTGTCTCTCCCCATTTATTGTACAGGAAATCTAGGCACCTAACCTCAGCTTTGTGGATCCCAGTGATTTTCTAGGCACATAATAGTTTAGGCACGGGACTGCTCAGCATTATCATGCCTCAATTGCTTTGTGAATCTAACCCTAGCTGTAAATGATTCTAGCAGCTTGGGGGAACAGCTGATGCTGCTGTTTGGTCCAAATTTTGTCAGAGGGAAAGGAACTGAGACTACTTTTGTGAGTTTATCTGCATTCCCAAAGCAGCAAGCATGATCTGACTCTGAGTAAGGACTTCAGAGCTAGGCCAAGATAAAAGAGAGCAGTTTGTACTGTTGGGTTCAACATCCAACTGTTTGTCTATGTTCACTTATGACTTTGACCTGGCTTGTGTTAAAAACACCATAAGCAAATATTTTGCTAACATTTTCCGACTTGCTTTATGCTTAAATATCCAACATCAACTTCTCATAATAGATCAATTACTCCCAAAGAATAAATTCCCAGAAAAAAAATCAGTCTGCACTGAAGATCTCTTATCAGTAACAAGGCTTTCATTTGCCTGCATTGCACTTACTTCTCTTGTGAAACGTCCATTGACTTCTTAATCAGATGCTGGTTTCCTGAAAAGTTTTCTGAATCCTACCGTCATGTTTCAATAGAAACGTTTACATTTTTCCTCTGATGCTTTTACATCAAACTTGGTACCCTCCAGCTGATTAACATTCAGGCTTCTTTTCTCTTGAAGTATTTGAGAATATACATGCTTGGGTTGAGGTAGCCTGGAAAGAAATAGAAATGGTAAAAGTGCATTTGCAAGAACAGATTTTCTGAACATAAATTTTTGATGAGCAGATATAGTTATTTGCAAGGCATATCATTACCAAAGCAAAAGTGTTTCTAGAAATAGTGAGCATCACCGGGAGTGAAGGCTTGAGTCCCTATCCATCTCCAAACAAAACCTGTGTACTTGTAGATTCAAGGAGTCGCTCTCATCTCCCACCGTCTAATTTTATTAACAAAAAGGTAATTCCAAAATAACACTGCATACCCCCTAGCCTTGGCTGGCTGCTCTAGGGTTTCTTCTCTCAGGACCTGTCTATTTCAGATGTTCATTCTACCATAGGATTACGTCACCTCCTTTTTTTCAGTGTATAGTCTAATGAAACACACCACCACTCAGCAGTAATTAATCTTTCTGTATGGTTTCAACAGTTACTAATAGGGCAGGCCAAAAGGAGAATCCTGATTCTGAGTTACAGAAAGATACATTTGAATATACCCACATTCCCAGAAAAAAATTGATATGGTCCTGTCTGTTTTAAAATCTCTTCCACTAGCTATTGGAATATTTTACATTAAAACAGAGTATAGACGTAATGGGCAAAATTATGCCCTCAGAAATGCCTATAGGAGTTGTGTGAGTGTATCCATTTCCCTTCCCTCAAGTTTTCACACTAATAATAGGAACTGGGTCACTTCATCAGTAGTCTTGGAAAGTAATGACAAACGCAGATGCAGAATGAATATGGCTGAGCCTCTGCCACTAACATTTTCACCCATCTGTCCAGCACTATTTGCCAAGATTTGTAAGATTTTGAACAATGAATCATTGCACTTTTTTTTTTTTTTTGTGACAGAACTGAACTGAAACTGACCCGAAAAGCTGCATACATGAGATATTTCAACAGTTCAGCCTTCTTCTTCTCAGGTTTTTTTGTGGTGTTTTTAGCAGTGCTTCCCTATGCTCTGCAGGAAGGAATTATCCTCCGAAAAATATTTACCACCATCTCATTCTGCATTGTTCTTCGAATGTCAGTCACTAGGCAGTTCCCCTGGGCTGTGCAGACGTGGTATGACTCTCTTGGGGCAATCAACAAAATACAGGTACTATACGTAAACCAATATCCTTAAGTACATAAACTGATCTTTTATAGTACATTATCTTGTCAGTCTGTCACCGAGAGCACACAGCATTGATGCAGACTTTCACGATGTAACATTAATTGCTTTTATGACACTTCATTAAATGTCATAAGTCTTAGCATTTTGCGTATAGGTCCCCAATCAATATAAAAGAAACCTGTCTGATTTAAGGCCGCTTCAGAACCACACTGTTTAAAAGGGAAGCAGATCTAAGTTATTGCCTCTTGCATGTAGAATAAAACTTTCAACAAAATTTTAACATGAGAAAATGGGGTAATCCTACAATTATTGCATGCCTCGGTCACCCACTGATGTCAACAGTAATTTTGGATGTGTGCAGTAAGTTCAAAATGAGGTCTTATAGGGTGATCATTGTAAAATGCTGTTTCAAATCTCTTGGAATTCTTATATTGTTTTGTGTCCAAATCTCAGCAGCTCTCTCAATTTTTTGGTTAAAGTTATTTAATAATTTTTAAAAATTTTTAATGTGAGACGAATACATGTACTATTTTCTATTCTTTTTCTGCCTGTTAAGTGTATGCCATAATATAATAGTGCAATGCTGCTGAAGAAACCTTAATTATTGCCTTCTCTGACTGCTACCATTTTAATTATGCCTCTTTAAAGCTGCAGTAGCAAAGATTTGTTATATAGCTTTGCTTGTTGGTTGATATGCCTTGCAAATTTGCAGTCTTGCACTTTGCAGTTATGGAGTAAGTGAGAAAGAACAGATAACTAGTTTGTTTCGTTGCTTACCAAGGTATAATATTTCTAACTATTTCATAAATACAGTCTTTGTTTAAAAAGGATTATGACTGGTTGCATGACATTGTCTAATGTAAGCCCTTAAAACCAAGGATATACCAAGCTTTTTTTACCACTCTTAATGAGACCTGATGCCTGTACAGATTTCCACTGGTGGTGACAGAGTCTCCATCTTCACAAGCAACTTCATTCTGCTTCCAACAGATAAGGAAACACTCTACACACAACATATTCATCTCCCTTGCACTAGAACACAAAAATGCAATGCTAATACTGAATAAACTGGCTAACGGTGCTGAGGTTGATATAAATGCATTGGTACACTGTGCTGAGTACTATGTGTTTGTGTGTGGTGGTGTAGTCTAATACCCTTTGCTGTAATCTATTGTCATTACATTTACAGGATTTCTTGCAAAAAGAAGAATATAAAACCCTGGAGTATAATTTAACAACAACTTGTGTTGAGCTGGAAAAAGTAACAGCCTTCTGGGATGAGGTTAGAACTTAAACCAAACAAAATAAGATTACTAGATATATTTTTTTAATTTCAGATATTTCCCATTAATTGCATAGAACAAAACAAAAAATGAACAACCACTTTTTTCTGGTTCATCTGTGCCAATCCCAGGGCCCTTGCTCCTGTTTAGGATTGTCTGCTGACCAATCCCTTAGTTAGGGAAAACTTGCTTTCTCCATTGGCTGCCCGCACCAATTAGGGAAGACTGCTTTCTGGGGTATGTGATGGGTGAGAAAGTGCATTACCCTTGGGAAAGTCACATTTAAATGTGTCAAGTTACCCTGAGGTGGAAATTTTGGAGGAAGCACTTTGTTAGCATTTTGCCAACATCTCACTGGTTATTTCCATCTGACACCAGCATGGGATCAGAAGCAGGCTCCATAGCTTTAATGATGCTGGAAAAACAGCAAAGTTAAAGGTGCCTGCACTTATCACCCCAACTGCAGCAGAAAGATGAGTTTATTGTAAAGATACATTTAGTATATTATTTTAAAAATATAATAATGAAACCATGTAGATATACAAAAATTAAAGTAAGTGCATACTTTTCTTACCTGTATTTAAAAAAACATTGCTTTTCTATGTCTTTATATGGTTTTCTTCTATTTATTGCCTATCTAATGTTTTTGCAGGGAATTGGGGAGATATTTGTAAAAGCAAAGCAGGACAACAGAAAAATTTCCAAGAATGATAATAATCTCCTCTTTAGTAACTTTCCACTTCATGGCACTCCTGTTCTTAGAGATATCAATTTTAAAATTGAGAAGGGACAGCTGTTAACTGTTTCTGGATCTACTGGGGCTGGCAAGGTATTCCAGTTTTTACCTCACTGATAAAATATAAAATATTATTGTTTGACAAAAGCATTTTATAGTATGGTTAAATTGTTGTGTTAACTATAATATGGTATTAATTTACTGAAACATATCTGATTACTTTCTTCCCATGCCATGCTCTCTGCCTAATCTATGCCAAAACCTCTAGTTTAAATGGACTGGCTAAAGGAATTCTACTGTGTTTTTACCCCTGGGGCAATATAAGAATGTTATCCCGGATGTTTTCCATACTATAGTATGTATAGTCTATATTCAAGTAAATGTAACGTAAAATATTGTGTCCTTAAGCCTCTAAGTGCCAGAAGCTGGGACTGGATGACAGGAGATGGATCACTCAATAATTGCCGTGTTCTGAAGAGCCTAACTTATATAACCAAATCATTCAATGGTGCATATGATTTGCAGATAAGACAGCTGATTAACTTATTTATTACAAATAATCAGCTGGATTGAGATACCCTGATTGATATAGAGTAGCAATTTACTCCACCAGACATCCCACTGACTTCAGCGGGACTACTTGTAGAGAAAGGTATGACAACGTGGACCACTACTGGTTATGCATTTATCAGCTTTTTATTTATTTATTAGCAAATTGTTTATGATCCAGTCCTGATTTTCTTTGATTATATTCACTGGGTAAATCCTTGGTCCACTAAAGTTGATGGAAAAACTCCCAACAACTTCAATAGACCAGGAACTCAAGCATTATTTTTAAGTATTGATACCAATGAGAATTGCACTCTAGACTGGACATAAAAAGATGAAAGTATGAAAAAGTTACCGCTGGTGTTTTTGACTGTATCTGAAGCAGGGACACAATGTTTTCATCAGACACTAACAGAAAAACAATTTTGACATGTTTTTCCAGTTCCCTTTAGCCTGATGCGGTTATCCCCCTTGATCCAATACGTACAACCTTAAACTAAAAATTTAAATAAAATATGGATTCATAGACTCCGAGGCCAGAAGGTACCACTGTTATTATTTAGTCTGACCTCCTGCATAACATAGGCCATAGAGCTTTCCTGAAATAATTTCTATTTGAACTAAACTATGTATCTTTTAGAAAAAAACATCTACTCTGGATTTAAAAATTGCCAGTGATGAAGAATCCTCCATAACCCTTCATAAATTGTTACAGTGATTAATTACCCTCAATTATAGTCTTTATCTGGAGAATCCATTTCCTTGAGTTAGTTATGATAATAATTTAATCTACAAGAATTTAGGAAAACAAAAGATTTTCCCCAAAATATTTAACTTTAACCAAAAGAAGGACAATACGGGTTATTATCTTCCAGGCATAACCAAACCCACGAACCACAGAAACAGAATACAGCATGTTATTTCAGCATGGTTTTCCAAGCCCAGATAAATGCCTTTTGCAGAAGGCATTTTTCTGGGCTTGGAAAACCACAGAAGCATGACCTCAACTTTTTAGAAGCAGTTTCCCAGCAGACACTTTAGTTTGAGCAAATTAAAAGTTATATTAGAGACATAGGATTAAAGCAAAAAGATAGAGGCTAGATGTGTGAAACATACACTAAATGGTTAATCCTATGAAACACTGGCATTTTGGAGAATTGAGCCTCTGGAACAGGAGAATGAAATACCACATAAGATCCTCTATAAATATTTTACTATCTGTCAAACTTCCCCAAAACTTCAGACTATAAAATTGTGACTAAGGAAGATTTATGGAGTTTTTGGCCACCAAGTCCCAGCTGTCCTGATTATTTATTAGTGATAAGAATACCATTAATGTGCCTTTCGTAACATATATTTCCTTGTATTTCTCAATTCTGTTCTTTGATCAGGTAGCTAACACTGTGTGGCAAGGTTACTACTAGCTACTGATTAACTTTGAAATTATAACATGCCAGTATTGAAATTGCAATCAATTATTTTATGAAAGGAAATACGAAACACTAGCCATACTTATGTCATGAATTCATGTGGCTGAGTTAACAGTTATAGAGGAATAATCAGCACAAACTGAGTTGTTTCTGTGAATAATTAAATATGCACAAAGAAGTTACACTTTTCAAGGCTGCATAGATAGAAGAGTTTCTGAGCCTGCATGGGACAGCCACCACCAACAAAAAGCAACACATTTTGCATTGTGCCGTGGGATAGAGGAAAAATATTAAACAAAATAACTGGTGATGTCAACATTGAATAATAACCTCATCCTTCTCTCTCTCTTTCTCTGTCTCTCTCTCTCTCTCTGTGCCACATACACACTCATTCATTAAATCACTCCAGGCCGGAATCTAAAATGTGCTTGTGCAACCATCACATGACTCAAGTCAGATGAGGGACCCAAAAACACAGGATATGGAGCTTAACTAAGCAAGAGATCATACAGCTACCTTAATTGTTCATGCAAACCATTATGTGTATGCACAAATGAAACTGTCTCACTGGTAAACTAAATATGAAAAAAAATAGCTGTTTCAAGTACACTGTGAGTTTTACTGCACTAGTTTAAACTATTTTGATCTTTGCTTTTTAGCCAGAATATTAAATCTGCTATGCTCAGTTCAGTTTGTCAGCTGATCAGAATGCAGAATTCCAAGTGCTGTACTAGAATAGCTACAAGACATTATACACTACTATCCTCATTTAGTGAGAATGAAATTCATCCCAGTTTAGAAGCCTTTACAGGGCCCTATACACCACTGAAGCCTCCACTAAATAAAGCTTTGGTGTTGGATAGGTGCTTATACAGACCTTCTGCACAAGATGAATGCGTTATAATAGAGTATAAGCTATTTATGAAGATGACTCACCTAGATCTGTTCTGATACGTTAACTGTTAATTATTTTCAGACTTCTCTCTTGATGTTGATTATGGGAGAGTTGGAGCCTTCAGATGGTAAAATCAAGCACAGTGGAAGGATTTCCTTTTCCCCTCAAGTCTCCTGGATCATGCCTGGAACAATCAAAGAAAACATCATCTTTGGTGTGTCCTATGATGAATACAGATATAAGAGTGTCATCAAAGCCTGTCAGCTAGAAGAGGTCAGTCTTAAAATAGTTCTCTTATGAGCTGTGATAGGTCAGAGGACTCAAGCCAAGTGTGGGGCCCAACAATTCAGAGTATTGAGTTTAACTAAGCAAGATATCCTACAGCCATGGTCAATTCAGAAAACTCAGCAAGGGCTTCTTATAGTCAGAGTGTCCCATTGTTCAAGAAGAGGATATACCTCATAGGTTAATGCATTGTTGATTCTTCTTTTTTACACCTCTGGATAGGACAGCCAACTGTTCTACTTTCATGGCTTCGCTCAAGGCAGTCTCTACACAGAGGTGGAAAGCTGTAGTAGCTGCACTATTTGGGGAACAAGCATTAATCCTCCTCCAGCCAGTCAGTGGATGGGAGGCACACATCCTGTCACACAAGTACTCTCTCTCTCTCACTGCTGTCACAAGCACAATTGTCATGTCACACACACATTGTCATGTCACACACAATCACAATTAAGTTACTGTTTCTATCATGCCAAAGGCAGATGGGGATCACTGGAGGAGAAACTCCTTCCAGGCAAATAGAAAGGAGAAGACACCTTCATATAACCTCAGTCCTCCCCACTCAAATGACTGCAGCTGAATGAACTATTTATTGTGATCAATTTAGCCAATGAATCTCACAAATTGCTTGCAAAAAGACGTTGAGCTTTTCAGGTTTGTAAGTTGTTTGTAATTGTTTCAGATAACTCATCAGGCCGACAAATTTATCCATGTGTGTTTGTTACTACCACTGTGTGACTGGGCTCTCCAGTCACGGGATATTATTGTTATTCCATCTGAATTGGTGAAATTACAATGGCAAAAGAGTGATTATGATTAAAGTCACTGGGCTTTGGGTTCTGCAGGAGAGGGTGAAACCATCTTGGAAGTTAGGAGGAGCTAAACCAATATGGTTGGAGATTTTTAGCATATTTCAAATTTTGCCCTTTTTGGCATTTGAGTCTGGCCTTACTTGAGACATCACTGCTAGAAAAGTTAGGCTACTATATAGTTTGATAGAGTGGGGTCAGACTTCAGTTTAGTTTTCTCTTGTCACATTCACACAAAGGGTTTGTGCGTAGGTTTGGTTGAAAGCTTTCCGTCAAAAAAAATTTTGACAGAAAATTATGTTTTAGGCTAGATTATTCTTTTTTTCTTCATTTTTTTTTCTTGTAAGAAGTATCTGCTTTCCATGAAAAAAATTTTTTGGCTAAATGTTTCCCTAAAAACAAAACATTGTGGCAAATAAGGGAATTGTAGTTTGTTCTTTTTTCCCCTATTCTCCCTTATGGGCCAGGATCCCTGGCTGGACTATATCTCTCATAGAGCTCTACTGTCAGAAACTCCAAGTTGCATAGTTTCCCCTCACCAAAAAGGGAGACTCTGATACATTATGGGAGATGTAGTTCAGCTGGGGGTATCAGCGCATAGAGGAGAATGGGGACACAAGGATCAAACTATAATTCCCGTGAGGCACTAAAACTCTCATTTTCAGCAGAAAACTCAAAATTTCTTGTGCAAGATTTCAATGAAAACTAGAAGATTTTTTTCCCAGGGGGAAGAAATTTCAGCTCTAGTTGTGTAAGTATTCATGAACTCAGTGCCAGTGCACAGTTTTCTGCGACCAGTTGACATTTACCACAGTTATTGCATAGACAAAACTAGTAATTGGGGTAGTTGCATGTGCACAAGCCCATGACAGCCTCTCTGCCAAGGTTGTTATGTTAGCATACACAATGACCAAGGGACCTAGTGACCTGAAAAGAGAATTACAAATGGAGTGATAACCATCAGAGCAAAGAAAGGAGAAAGAAGTCGTCCTGAGCACCTGATTCGGCTCCAAGCAGATATCAGGAGACAGCCCTAACATGGGCACCAATGGTGTAGCTTTTTCATCACAACCCAATCCTTTGCTAATGGTAGATTTTGGTGATCTGTTGCTCAGAAAATGGAGCTTCTTTGCACACTGTGACTCGGGAGAGCAGATGGTCATGGATTAGGGGGCCCCTTTGGAGAAGCAGGGATGTGGCACAGACTGTTGTTCAGTAACAGGATGATATAGGGAAGGACAGCATATCTAGTGAAGAGTGTTCTTCATGGTTTTTTTTCCTCTCAAAAATGATGATGGTGGTAGTAATGTGATACTAACTCCTAAGAATAAGGAGGAGGAAAATTGGACTGTTCACAAAATATTTACTTCAGCTATATCTTAGTCTATTAGCTATT
The DNA here is from genome assembly GCA_007922155.1 of Mesoclemmys tuberculata. NCBI lineage: Eukaryota > Metazoa > Chordata > Testudines > Chelidae > Mesoclemmys > Mesoclemmys tuberculata. Next base: position 40,429,861 of record ML675616.1, on the reverse strand, counting down.
CTGTTCATGATTAGAGCTACAAATGTTTCCGTTCTTTGACTAGATGACAAACTTTATAAGCAGTCACAATCACTTTTGGCAAGAAAAGCAAATCACTTTACTCGGCTGGATCCCTTCAAATTTTTTTACTTCCTATTTACTTTATTGGGCACTGGCTCAGGCCCTTAAAGCATGAAACCTTCCATTCAGACAGATAATTCTGTAACATTTATGTGAATGTGTTCTACATTAATGCTTATGGAGAGGCAAACAGAAAGGAGAAAAACAACCCATTTGAATTTGAAAAAAATATTTGTGAATAGTTTCCCAGCTGCATGTGAAACTGTCAAAGCCAATAGTGTAAGCCTATTATAAAACATTCACAGTAAGGTATGATGCTTCTTACCAAAGTTTCTATCTACTTTGGTGATTGAAAGCCAAACAATCATGTTCTAAAACTGTCCATTCCTTCAGAATAGGTCTAATTACCAATATATCCTTATAGAAAATGGAATTAACAACCTTTAAGTATGATTAAGGATATCCAGAATTTCCAGAACAGCAGTTTATTGAATGAGAAAAAATGCTTCAGCATGATGAGAAACTGAGTAGCCTCTAGAACTGTATGAAAGATCCCAGGAACTGTGTGAAAGGTCTATAATCTCAGAGTTACTCAAAATTAGGAAGAGTGATGCAGTTACTTACGGGGTAATTCTGGACTGCGTAGTCTGTTAGAAGGGAGTTTCCAGGAAGAGACACCACATGAGTTTCATGAAACACCAAACAAACCTAGTGGAGCCCCTGTGACCAGACTTTGCAGATTCTCATCTACATAACCTGCACAAAACAAGACCAAGCAAGGCTGGCTCACGCAAGTTCTCCCAATGCCGTTTTTTAGAGACGGTCAAAAGTTTTCAATCAAAAATCTTTTTTCAGTGAAACACTTTCATAGAAACAAAAATCTCTATGGTAATTGAATATTTTCCTAAAAAAATATTTGAGATTTAATTGAAAAAAAATCCCAAGCCATAAGAACTATTTTTTCCTCAGTTGAAAATAGAAAATATTTAAGCCAAAAACCTGACAAATTTAGAGATTTTTTCAGCCAAAAATAAAAATGGTACATTTATCAACATTTTTAAACATTTTACAAAACACCTTTACTATTTTTTAACTCTTGTAAAGCTATTTTCTGGAAAAAGCGTCTCTGATTAAGTGCCCAGTTTTGCTATTTTTCAACACCAATGAGAGTTATGGGCCAGATTTTAAAGCACTCAGCACCCAGTATTCCTCTTGACACTCATTGCCAGATTTTCAAAAGAGCTCAGTAGCCAGTGGGATGAGTTTTTTAAAAAATCTTACTCTATTCATGCAAATTACTGCAGGATCAAGTTCCTATTTAACATCCATTCCATAACTGACACAATGAGGTGGGCTCCCTGTGTGCTGCTGTCAGATTGTGATGTTTTTATGACACAGTGAAACACAAAAGTATATTTTGTAAAGATCTATTGCACTGAAGCTTGTCTGTGTTTATTCCACCCAGCTTCTAAGATACATCCAGCCTTGTCATAAAACAGGGCTCTTGTCTTTAATCTATAACAACAGATATTTAAACTAGTTTACCACAATCTTTCTTCAGGTCATATAGTGAAAGATATTTTCTTTTAGCTCCATTCAAGCAAGAAAACAATAGATGGTCTGATTTAAGATAAGAGGAGGTTACTGTACTTGATCTCTGTGCAAGGTACAATTAAAGATAAAGTACTTTGTTTATATGTTTAAGGCCTTAGTGTATATGCCACTGATACTCAAAGAACAGCCTGGGTTTTGATTAGCAGTTTTACAGGAAGTTTATTAAGGCTTTCTGAACAAGAGTTCATAGTTTTATTTCATGCTAGGTCTCCTGCCACAGACTGCTGCATGAGTCCAGCCTTATAACCTATAGTCAACCACACTGATCCAAGAATCAACCTGCTGCAGCAATTCCAAATTCTGTTTTCTAGGGGCAAGGTTTTCCATGCCCTCAAATAAGATAGGAAATTCCTAGAATTCTGGGAAAGTTAACAGTGCTGGTCCGCCTCACAGCTGGGTGCTGGCTGCTGAATCTGACCCGTATCGTTTAGATCTTTAAGCCTCTGAAGCCAGTGATGTGAGCAGCATGCTAGCATAAGAGAAAGCATTATTAAATAGTTCCTGACAGTAGTTCAAGGCACTGCCATGAGGGTCAAAAAGAATGAACAGATATCTTCATAATGATAGGAAGAAGCTTTGGTACTATATGGACTCTGAAGAAACTGTGACCAGGAAGAAATCCAGCAGGAGCCCTTCCCTTACACAGTGTCCTATCATCATTCACCTCTTCAGTCTCTCTAGCTTCCACAGATAAAGTTTTTGAGGAAATGCAGTAGAGAAGATTAAACATGATGAAAAACCAAATGTTAATTCTCTACCTACGCCCTCAGGTAAATCTTTTAGGGCTCAATTGTGTGCTTACGGCAGACCCCTGTGTTTGGTGGGGATGGTGTGGATCCTCACACTAAGCGGGGAGGAGCACTAGGAAGTTTCTGCCTCAGAGAAGCACAAAGCCTCAGAGAGTTCCATGTGCTCTGTCATACCCCTTTATGAATTATAAAATACGCTACATGACTGAGCGAAGGGGCTGTAATTGTCTCTGGCTTTTACATAGGCTAGGCAAAAGGGGTTGGAGGTGGTGTAAAACTCATCTCCTTACTGCATATCTGCAGAAAGGCCAGTCTGAAGGCTTGTCTACATGGGTAACTTGCCATGTAGACAAGCCCCAAATCTAGACCTCAATTAGGATTAAATGAGATTTTACCCCAAATTTCATGTTCTCATTGACACAATGCTCTTGGAGAGGAAAAAAGCTATTTCCTGTATTTGATCCAGAGGACTGGAACAATACAAATTGTTCCAGCTCCAACAAGCAATGTAGATGTGGAATGACTCTTTCCCATCACGTCCAGACCTCTAAAGGAAGCAGCATGATGGAATGCATATTTAAGATCCACATCAGGTTGTTCCAGAAGGAAGGTGAAGTGACTGCAAAATACAGCCCCATATCTTCTTTTTACGCCTCACCTACATATGCACTAATTTATGTGTCAGATCATCCCATTTAAATAAGTAGTTTTGTAATTGCAGAATTTGGCCTTTGGAACCCACTAGTGCATGGTGCTTAATGTTGTCAGTGGGAACACAAGATGCTGAAGTACCTTGCTGGATTCAGTGCTTTGTTTTAAAAATATGGGTTTGATTTTTCAAATGATAACAGAAATTGCTTTTGCATTATTTTGTCTTATTTTAAAAACAGATCTAAAAAATACTGACCCTAATTATTAGGACAGATCAAAATTAAAGTAAAAAATCTCTGTGCATGAACATTTTAAGAAAAAGCAAGCACTACCTTTACTTTTCATATCTCTTTTGACTGGGGTGTGGTCTGTTTTCGAAGAATTTATCATTTACAACCATTTGAGGAATTACTGAAAATGTGTGAGGTAACTTTATCTCAAAAGTAATGGAAAATGCAACCAAATAGTTTACATAGCTTTCCAATATTTTAGCCTGTCCAAGAATAAAATGTTCACTATATAGGTTAGCATGAAGTACCTGGTAGTACCTGTTGCACAAAAGTGTTTCATGATAGAACAAAAGAGTGTTCATCTAGTTTCTTAAAAATAATTTTTAAAAGATCATTTCTGCTGCTTTATTATTATTTGCTGTTTACATTCTGGAAGGCCATAGATGCAGAATACAGACCTATAATAAAAGGCAATCCCTACCCAAAAAACTTGGAATGTTTTCTGTTAAAGTTATAGAAGAGCAAGTAAACCAATGAGAAGGAAGTGACTTTCCTTTGTTTTTTTTCCAATGAGCTCCCATAAGGCCATAAGAATTCAGAACCCTAGGAAAGGACACTGTCTATTCTAAAGAACTCTGACTGAATATACCAACCTAGTAATTTGGGAATGTAAGCTTGTAGAGCATCTAGCATAACAGGGTTCTGGTCCAAGAATGAGCCCCCCAGGTGCTATGATTGTACAAATAAAAAAAAAAAAGTTGGGTAGGAATTACACTATTGCAGAATCCTGCAAAATACCGGACAATATTTATTTAGGCTGGGTCTACATCAGTGATTTTTTTTGTACTGGTTGCATCACCCACTGGGGCGTGCACAAGGGTGGGGTGCCCAATAGTCATTACAGGCACAGAACTCCTCCAGCCACAGGGCCACATAGTGGGCAGGGGGAGAGAGCGAGCTCCTCCTGGCCTTGGGTCTGCAGAGGTGGGGTGGGAGAACAAGCTCCTGCTAGGGCCAGGGCAGAATGGGTGGGAAGGGAAGAACAAGCTCCTGCCAGGGCTGGGGAGGGGAGGCACAGAACATGACCCTCCAAAAGGGGTCAAAGATAAATTCCTGCACACGCCCCTGCATCCATTAGCATGGTGCTCCCATGGCTAGAGGACCTTAAGAAAACTTTGCGCAGGGGCATTGCCTATCAATATGCTTAAGATATTTGCCTTATTTTTGTATGCTTATGTCTTTAAGATTATTTGTAGTAGTTTTGGGTTTGTTTGATAAGATTAAGGTAGTTCAAAGTACCATCATTAAAGGAATTAGAATGAAAGTATGTGGTTTTTATATTTAATAGTGGGATGTGTCAGGTGAGCCACAATTGTTCATGGGACCAGTTGCCAGGGTCTTGATTTCCACCTTACTGCTGCACTTGGGCTTTTTGAAGCGTATTAAAATATAAAAAAAAAGACCTCAGTTAGGTTTTTATATTGAGTGTTCCAAATGCTTTCTATGGCCTGATTTCCAAACGACCTTAAATAAAAAGTAGTTGCTTTGGGCAGTGGAAGTTTGAGTCAATCAAGAAAAAAGCTTTTCCAGCTAGCATTGTCCCTCCTCAACAAGAGTCTGGTTTCTAGTGCAGGATGGCCCCAACAACTCCTCACAGCACATCCCTCAGTGTGTGCTGCGGGATTTATGGATCTGATCACAGCTGACTTCAGCCCTACTATCCTGACATGTCCTACACCTTTACTGGTGCAAGGACTGGTGACACCTGTGACAGCTCTAGAACTCCGTGTTCAGTGCTAATTCAGAGAAGAAAATGTCTTTTATTTAGGCGTGGCACAATTCACTTTTTTTCTTTTTTTAATCATTTCAATGGATAATGTAGATTTTTAAGCTGTTTGTATTTTTATCTATTTAAATTTTCACAGCTGCAGGAAATTATGGGGGGAAAGTCAGATATAATTATTTAATGATAGTAAACATTGGTTCAAAAAGATAAAGCTTTGTAAGCATTAAAACACAAACTTTCAACATCACATCAAAATATACAAAGTAAATATCCTTAAATCAAACTCTAATAAGTTCTCAAGAAGCAATTTTCTTACTTTCCTTATCTGTACATTTTGATTATCCTCAATGGAAATATTTTTTCATTGGTTTGTGTGTGTACTGTGAAATCGACATTTACCCACATTTAGTGATAAAAATCTAATCCTTCCAAGCCTACATTTATCGACTCAGCAACACCACTAAAACAGGGCTAGATCCAGGGTGACTAGATAGCAGGTCTGAAAAATCGGGACAAGGAATGGAGGGTAAATAGGCACCAATATAAGACAAAGCCCCGAATATTGGGACTATCCCTCTAAAATTGGGACACCTGGTCACCCTAGCTAGATCCTGGCTTAAGTTCCTGGACAAAGTATGGGGCAAATCCCAGCAGGAACTCCCAGAATGAGGCAGGAGTGCTGTGGGAAAACAAGCAAATATGCTCTCCCCTGCACCAGCACATCTCAAGTGTGGGAGGACATGCCGATTACCTCAGTATTGTTCCTTCCCCTTTGGGAGAATAGAATAAGGGGTAATGCTAGTGCAGAATAGTTCTTCTGTGAACTGTAATTTGTAGCTTCCTACAGGGGCTCAAAAGGATGTTTTCCTTTACCTCATAAAATAATGATAAATGATTACCAGTTACTTTGAAATTTTAAATTATTTGTGATCCTTTCAGTTCTCAGAAGCTAACCAGCCATGAAGCTGGTGGCCAGATAAAGGTCACTAGTTCTAGTGAAGGCTCATCAGGGAACAGATGGGCCTAGTCTAGATTAGGATTTGGAAGTGTTAACTAACGCATGTAACAGACTAGTGTAGACAAGGTGGTGTGCTTTTAACATGTGTTAAATTGGTAGAGTTAAAGCCTTAGGACCCTTGAGCTGAGTGTTTCGACCTTTGGTCATTTGTTATTACTCTGGTAAGAAAAATACAATTAACCTGAGGAAGAGATGGAGTTCTCAGAGCCAAGAAAGTCAAGGAATGGGACTTGTCATTTTCCCTGTTTAAAAAACCAGCAATCAATGTATCACTCTTTAAGAGTTTAATAATTCCCCAGTTCCGGAACCCATACTGTCCTTACCACAGCTCTTCAATTTTAGTTTTAAACTATCTGAAACTGAATAAAGGTATTCTTTCTCGCCATGATGTCAATCCATTCCCTCTCCACACAGGTGGAGAACATGTCACTCAAAGCTGTAATTGAAAATGGCTACCTTCCTAGCACCTAAGAGGCTGACACCCTTAAAGTAAACATACTCCCTGGTTTGAGAGCTCTTAGCTGCCCACAAAGCTAATGTTTAACAATGCATACAAATAGAGGCTGTGCTTTATGTGAAATCAAATAATAAAAGGAAAGTCAAGCTCAAGACCAGATACTACCTTGTCTTGGGTTCATTCACAGGGGGATGGAGGCTGAAAGGGTATCAGAGTCAGATTCCAAAACCAGAAGGGACCATTATGATCATCTAGTCAGAACTCCTGGGTAAGGAGCATCTTCTCCATTCCTCACATGCAACCAGAATGTTTTGTTCCGTGGAGCTTATGGGAATGCTAGGAGAGAGGGCTAGCAAATATGCCAGCCTGTGCAACACTTTCTTAAGTGTATGTGATCCACTGGCTAGGGTTAAGATTCAGCCACCAGCTGGCTAGTTCATATGCTGCAGTGAGTAGGGTGTACTATATAGGAGTGGAAGTTCAAATTTTAGAGAAGCAGCAAAATGCATCCCACTATATATCCTCCTTAATCTTAATAAGCTTGCTGTTTGGCAGAATTCTTGCAGCAGAGGACACATCTACCAGTGTCTCTGCTTCACCTTGCAGAATTTGACTTTAATGCAAATAAATTACAAGAGGGTCATGTGCTGCATACTCTGAACAGTTAAACATATTTGTGACAGCATACCAGTGCACAAAATATTCAACTACATAAATAAATAAAATGGGTACCTGCAGTATTAGCAGATTATTAAGTAGGAGTTGGGAGGTTAGTACTACCTCTGTACTATGCACAAGTGTGTCCAGTTTTGGTGTGCACACTTCAAAAAGGATGTTCGCAAACTGGAAAAGGTTCAGAAGAAGAATTATTCAATTTATGGAAGACACGCTTTACAATAGGGTAAAGTTACAATAGGGTGATCATATTTCCCCTGAAGGGAAAATGGGACACTACACAGGGCCCGAACTGCTCATCTGAGTCTTGTCTCCCCTGCCCCCACCGTGTGAGGCTGGCACCATCTAAGCCCTGCCCCCTCCCACACAGGGCTGGCATTGCCACTTACCCCCCCCCACATTCTTACACCGATCAACTGGCAAAAGCAAATGGTACAAATGCCAAGTTTCCCCCAAAATGTCAAGATAGCCAGGACAGGGCTTAAAAAAGGGACTGGCCCAACCAAAACAGGAGGTATGGCCGCCCTACCTTACAATGAGAGATTTAGGAAGCTCTATCTATTTAGATTATCCAAGAGAAGTGAAGAAGTGACTTGATCATGATCTACAAATATCTACCTGGGGAAGAGATTTCTAATAGTAGATAGCTGTTATAATCTAGCAAACAAAAAAAGTCATAAGAAGATCCAGTAGTTGGAAACTGAAGCTAGACGAATTGAGGCTAGAAATAAGGCACGCATTTTTAACAGTGAGGATAATTAACAATTGGAATAATCCATCTATGGGTGTGGTGAATTCTCCTTCACTTGCAGAAATCAAGACTGGATATCTTTCTAAAAGTAAACGTTCCAGCTCAAACAAGTTATAGGCTTGATATAGAATTTACTGAGTGAGGTTTTATGACCCTTCTGACCTTAAAACGTATTAACTTTAGCTTCTTCCACTCCCTTCCCCCATTTTATTTTATTTTGGCTTTGTTATATACATTTGCAATTACAACTTGTTGATTTTGCAGAAAACATAAAACTGCCCTTTTTTCCTAGTGACCAACATATAAGCTGTCTTAAAAGGAGATGGATCTCCACAAACCCCAACATTTGAGACTGTTCAACTCCAGAATGAAATTCTGTTGTTCAGGCTCATGTCTACTTCTCAACATTTATGCTATAAACCTAGTAACTAGTAATTTTGGTTGCTTCAAATTTTTGGGTGTCCAATGTGGAACATGTTAAAGAGGCCTGAATTTTAGAAAGTCCTGAGCATTTCCCCACTGATAATCAGGTCTTTTCAAGGAGTCTCATGCTGGACACCCAAAATCAACAGTCACTTAAAGAAAAATTGGCTGCCTATTCAGATGAAACAGCCTCTTGTGCTCCCTAACTCCTGATGCTATGATTCATTAGATTTATGTAAAATCATCCACAGAAAGTTCACAATCCAAACCCAAGAGTTTATTTCACAAGAGTTCAAGATGTTGAGCTGGAGTTTCAGGTCCACCCAAAACTCAAGCAAATGCTGGCAAAACTCACTTCATTCCTAATGAGCTTTTCCTTTGGCAGAAGATTTTTAAAGCAAGAAATGGTGGGTATGTTCAATTTTAGGGACAGTAAAGTCAGGCTAAGGGAATTAAGTTTGATTCAAGAAGTGACAGAGAAGATAGGACAGCATCCAAGATAGTCTGCTCAGAAATTCATACCTTATACAAAGAAGATGAATGGGGAAGATTGACTAGAACTTATTTTATTGCTGATCAAGTGTTTTATGCTCAAACTTTCACAAGGTATCATAATCTTGAGATAAACTTTATGAACTGGGTATATTCCTGTCTTTTGAGTCAGTGTTCCTCCTCACCCACACTTCTCCCCTGTGTAGGAGAAGCTTTCTACTGCTTTGGTGCAAAACTATCCTCAGCCCAGTGGATCTAACCCAGAGAGTTTGCCTGCAAAAGAAGATCCTGCACTGACTGTCTGGGACCTTTGGGTCATTAGCAGGAAGCTCAAATTAGAGTAGCCAATTTGTGCCAGGGGACCAGACTGGTGCAGAATGACCCAAGAGTGAAAGAGTGCAAAGGTGGCTTAAAACCACTGGAATAGATTGGGCCTGTTTTATAGAATCCTCCTCTTGTCTGACCATACTTTATTTTACGAACTCAGCTCACTACCTGGGCTAACCATTATCTGTGCTTGTCAAGGAATCCAGGGAAACAGCTGGAGTAGTTTCTTTAATTGAGCCTTCTTAACAAAATCCAATAGTTTCAATAGATGCCACGGTTCTCTGACTGGTCTCTACTAGAAGAACAGTAGCAGCACCTCTAGCAACAGTCACATTACTTCCAAATGGAACCAGTAGAAACTGGGAAAAAATTGAATTAAAATATCTAAATATATAAATACACAAATACCTAATGGCATAGTGGTGTGACAAAAAGGTTTCAACTGTAAGAGATAGGGATGAATGCATTGTTCATGCCCGGATACTGAAGCCCAAATTGAGCTATGCAGGTCATCCAAAATGAGTGCCTATAAAAGCTTTATACCATGGCACACGATCATAGATCCTCTGTAAATACCTCCTACATTATAAATATGCTATTTTTGACAAGTTTAGAAAAGTTTTTAAAGAATGTTATTGGTGCTATTTTTCACATCTCTCTGCCTGTAAACTCAAGGGTCCGTATTGTTCATAGGCGTTAGAGAGGGAAATAATACCTCTCTTGTACATAGCGCTTTTCATCAGTAGATCTCAAAGCGCGTCACAGGGGGTGGTCAGTACCATTATCCCCATTTTACAGATGCGGGCAGGAGGCACAGGGAGGTGAAGTGACTTGCCCAAAGGACTATCCAGCGGGATAATAGTAGAGCCAGGAAGAGTCTTCTGAGCCCCAGTCCAGTGCTCTATCCCCTAGACTGCACTGCCTCAATTTCAGAACATTCCATAACCCAAAATCGTTTTTTTCCATATATGTGTCTTGATTTTAAAGTCAGGGTATTTCCAAATCTTCCATGGTAGGAAGAGAAAGCTATTACTGAATTGAAAACTTGGGAGACACTCCTTTCCTGAGAGACCAGGCACCCAAATCGTAGGCCATGAAATGTGGGACATTTAATCTAGCTCTGACCCAGGACTGAAGAATAGTGTTCATTCTACCCCTGAGGCCAGTGTTAATTTTCAAGGGAGGAAGAAGGAAATACTTTCCTGGCATGTTATTTTATTTATTTATTTTCATGCCTGTTGGAGATGTCTCAGCAGTTTGGAATGTTAGAAATTATCCAGAGGAAAATGATTAATGGTCACAAATGACAGGTAAAGAGATCAAAGGCACATTACGAAGGGAGAGCTGATACTCCTGGTATGAAATTAATATTTAGAGGTGAGCTCAAGCCAGAACACTGGATCTAAACTGCTCTGGAATCTGGGGGGTTTGCAATCCAGGTCTGACTCCTGAGGAATAACCCATTCTCTGGTGGTTTAGCTTGCAAATGTATGAACGGGAGATTGATTTTCCTGGGCTGATCCCATTGATGAAGTAAGAAGTCACATGCTGGCTGATTTAATCAGTCAATATAATAGCAGTCCAGACTGGTACGACAATGAAACAATCTTTCATCTTTTTCCCACCAACCCCACATTTTCATCATGAGAAAAAAAATCAAGCCAACTTTCTGAGTGGAGAAAAACTTTAAAACAACCAACACCACCTCTCCCCCCAGTCTGACTCATTCAGAATGCAGTAGGCATCAGCTTTCATATTTTAGAAATAACAATGGCATAAAACAGAAAGAAAATCCCATGCAAGGGTTTCAGTCTTGTACAAAAGAAAAAGTAGTCTCCTGGGTCCAGATTCTCTAGTGTGCTCCAATCAAGATCCTCAAGATAAGTGGCCAGTGCAGAATTTCCCTTGCAGAGGGGAACTTTCTAGGGGGGTAAAGTGAATGGAGGTGGCATCAGCTACTGATGGGTGCAGGGTTCTCCTCAGTGTTAGGCTTCTCACCTGCTCTAACTCTAGAGATAGACTGTATAGGATCAGGGAGACACAAACAGATCCCTAGTCCTTCCTTCACCCCTGCCCAGTATGGGAGGGAATTAAGCTCCTGTTTTATATTTGTTGATTTTGTGTTTTTACCACTGATCATTCATCAATTCACTTAAATAAGAGCTGTAAAGTTGGATCCCAAACCCACTGCAAACCTGCACAAAGACAAGGGCTTTGGGGATCTAGGGTATTGGAGCCTCTCTGAGTATGGGCTTCCATGAATTTTGGGGTGTTCAGACCCAAAGTTTGGTTCATGATCTTCTGTAATTATAACTGCAAACACACATTTGTCACTATTCTAAGATAGGAAATGTATGTTAGTGGTCGGAGGCTTAGAATTAGATTATATAAAAGGTCCCTTCTTGACTTTTGGGGAACTAATGTTTAAGACTAATATTTGCTCTTGAGACTTGAAAGGCTTTTGGTTGATCTCTGAGGTAAACAAATGTATAAATTTTAATTCCTCAATTCTCAGTATGGAAACAATGAAATAAGCAAACAAATCTGTGTGATCTTACAGTTATTTCCATCCAAACCCTGTATGTGCATTTCCTTTTGCTTAATCTGCAACTTGTGGCATTTGAATATGGAAAATACATATCTGATTTTTAAAATCTTTTCACAGGAGATTTCAAAGTTTCCTGAGAAAGACTATACAGTATTGGGGGAAGGCGGAATCACCCTGAGTGGAGGTCAACGGGCAAGAATCTCACTAGCGAGGTGAATATTTTATCATCTGAATAATGCTCCACATTTGGGAAGCATATTATGAAGAGTTCAATGAACCGTGGACCTAATTGTGCCACATGGATATATGTGCAGTGGGAGCTGCATTTTAACATCAGAGAGCAGAATTTTGCCCTATGAAAATACAAGCATTCAAGATCCAATTATATGTTCATTAATTTAGTTCTAATAGTCTGATGTCAGAAATATCCAGAGGTCCAGCAAAAGATGAACGTTTCCACAGTTAACTAAAACTGTCATTTTAAAGTTCACAGTATAAAATGTAGATTGGCTGAGCACCAGAAAAATGCTTGTCATATGAAAATAGAAATATAAAATATTTCAATACCTGCCCCTGCTATAGCATGTCACCAGAGGGGCTCAAAGAGCTTTACATATCAAATAATTGAGAATCATAATGCCTTCAGAAGTGGTGAAATATTGTCTCCATTGTCTCAGGGAAACTGAGGCAGAGAATAGTTAAAGTCCACATTTTCAAAAAAATGCTAATTTTAGTTGCCTGGGTTGAATGAATTTCATGACATGTCCAGGGCCTGATGTTCAGAGCTGCTGAGCACCCAAAAGTCAATGAGAGCTGTGGGTGGCCAGAACTTCTGAATAATCAGGCCCTAAGTTTCTTAGTTTGGCCATTCAGAATTAGAAGATGCTTTTGAAAGTTCTATAGCAAGAGACCAGTGGATAGAGACAAGCTGATCTCACAGCCGTAGACTCATAAATTCAGTCATATGACTTAAGTCATAAATTTACTTTCATAATTCTTTAAATCAACTAAGTTATTTCATCAGGAGGGCAAGAAGTCAATCAAACACTTTAAGGCCAGCTACTAAAAATACATGAGCATTATAAAATAAATACCCAGGGAGTTGGACTGTTCTACTGCCATGATACCACCACATGGCTATATCATCTGGGATTGATGATAAAAGCTCCCACTCCCAAGGAGGCCATGAGCGTGTCAGAAGTGGTGCACTTGCTTTCTAGGGAAGGAGGTACATGGTCTATTCAGTAAACTGTGGCCTGGTTTTACAGTTACCTTCCGGATTTGGTGGCAGTCGATGGGAGATACATACTGATGGGAACAGCATTCCCTTCGACACAGTTCTACGCCACTTACAGAGGTGGTTTTCCTCTGTCGATTTCTGGATCGACTGAGCATGTCTACACAGACAGCTCAGTCAATCCAGAGACATTGATCTGACATCAGTATAGACGCAGCCACCGATGGCTGGTTTAGGAAGTAAAATTTGCCTTTTTCTCCAAGGCAATTCTTCATTTATCTTCCATCTTCAGGGTAGGTACTGTACTGTGAAAGGCTTTCAGCCAGCAGAAGGAGACAGGTTAAAAACAGTAAGACTTACAAAGTTATTTAGAATTAATGTTATAAAAACTATGTTTCTGAAACCTAATAAAGCAAAATGATACACTATAATACACAAAAGGTAGCAAACAGTTAAAGGAAAGCCTGAGCCAGAGAGGTTCAGCTCCAGATCTGGATCTTGACCCATATTTCTCCAAAATGATTGGATCTGAGGTATTGGTCTGAGACCATTTGGCGCGTAATAGTTCAGTAATATTTTAGGAACACCTGCTGAACAGTTTACCACCAAGCTGTGATTTTGTACCAAGTTGTGGCTGGCTTTTGCAGGCATGCATAAGAGAGAGAGATGCCAGAATCTTTCCTCTCCTTCACCCAGAGGACAGCCACAACTGCATTCTCTGCCTTTAGAGCAAAAGGACTGATCCCTGCAAGTGGCTCTGTGATGCAAACCACTTCAAAGGAAACAAAGCAAAGGCCTTACCTCCTCTCCACGCAAGCCAGTAGAGCGATCCTTCATAATGAATTGCACAGTGGCTGTGCTTCCTAGGAGTTCAGTGTCTTTCATGTTGTCTCTAGGGCAGCAAAACTATGCATCACCTCCTACATAGGGCTGTACTTCAAATGTATATATTCAATCCAGAGACAATGCTCCCAATAAAATTGTTGGGGAAGAATTTTTTTTTAAAGATACACATGCTTTGCTTATTTCTCCCTTTATTTAAGACTGAAATCTATTAAACAACAATTAAGGATTAAGCTCAAAGAAATAAAATATATTAAAGGTAAAAGAGGTATAAACGAACCTAAATCACCAAAAGTAGGGACTGTGTCCTTGGGGGAAGGTGCAAAGGAATAACCAGGAGAAGGAGGCACAAGGTGGGTGAGATAATATCTTTTATTGGCCAATTAATTATCTCACCCACCTTGTCTCTCTAATATCCTGGAACCAACACCGCATACAGTGGAGGGGAAGGGAAAGCAGACTGAATTCTCAATTGTTCTCCAGAATCTGAGCTTTCCTTAATAAAAGTCTCTAGCTGGTGTAATTGTGAAGAAAAACACCTTCAAAATATGAAGCAGTGTAATCAATACAGTGATGTCTGTCAGGGTTTGCAGAGCCTGAAACAATAGCTCTGGCATGTGAACTGCCCCGTTCATTTCAATGGGTGCCAGCTCAGATGCCAATGATGATTGTTAAGAATGTTGAAATTTAAAGTATAGCAATGCTCAAAACGCACAAGGCAGAAGTAGAATCAGATTATGAAGACATAGACCAGCATTTCCCAAATGTTGGGTGTGCTACAGTGTGGGTGAGGTGAAAGATGTGTATATTCAGACAGGGAGGCCGTTAGAACTCTTGGCAGAGTTGCAAGGAGGGAGGAGATATGGCTAATTCTATTTCTCTGAAGAGGACATGCCTCATCTTTCAAAAGTTTGGGTAACGTTGAACTAAAGTATAAACCATTCAGATTTCCATAAAAAACTATCATACTGATTAAATACTTTCCCAAACTCCGTGTACAGCCATGTTTATAAACTTCCACAGGAACTCAAGTCAATGCCTGGAATATAATATGAGTGAGTTTATCAATCTACTGTTGTGGAATCAGCTTGCCAGTTGGCATTAGTCTGCAGCTGTATAATTATATTTTTAAAATAAAAAAGTCACAAAGACAATATGGCCAATATCCAATATATAGCATGGAACTGAACACTACCATTACCCTAGGAAGTAAGTTACAAAATGTCAAAAACAGTATGATTACTGCACAGTCACTACACCAAAATGGTACAATGAATGAATTCAATCATAATAGAACTGATAATAGAACATAATAAATTGAACTGGTAGATATTAGTGAAAGCTAATTTCATTTCCATTTCTTCTGTTTAGAGCAGTCTACAGAGATGCTGATTTGTATCTCCTGGATTCTCCTTTTGGCTATTTAGATATTTTAACAGAAAAAGAAATATTTGAAAGGTACTGTATGTTTTCAGTGGTTTGTTTCTGAGAGTTCTGTCAAGTAGCACAATCAAAGCACAAATCCAAGAAAGAAAACACTTCTGCTCTATTTGTCACAGAATTATTATTAATATGTCCTAAATACAGAAGTAGTCAAAATAATAAATAATTCTTGGAATGGTTTTGGATGCTGTATATACTCATTCAAGTTGCCCATACAGTAATTAGAACGTATTGTAATGCATATAGCTTATTCATCCCTGGGTACACTGTTATATGTATGTATAATTACACATACAGTAATTTATGGTGAGTGTGTGCACGCAATAACAAGTGCTTGTGGTACCATTAGCTTTAAATAGTTATCAACTGTTTCATTAGTGTTGGTGTTCATAGAAAACAGTATTTTGTCCTGTTTTTTTGTAAACATCAACAGGCTAATCACCCAAAAGGATCCACTGACCAGCTGAACAGGTGAGATTGAGAGCAGACTGGGCAAGCACATATGTACCTAAAAGACCAACCATAGGTCTATTATACAATAACACCCTACCCTTCATGAAACTTCCTAGTCAGATCTGTATGGAGTATGAAAGTTTGGCACTGCTATGTGTGGTGAACCTACAAGCAGTTTAGCTTTAGCTTTAGCTTTAGCTTAGCTACATTAAGCCTTACTAGATGCCAGCATCTATTCTTCTGCTTGCCACCCCTTGCACCACAGATGAACACTAATTATGTGTTCCACCCACTTCTCTGCCATAAGGAAGAAAATGGAGTAAGAGTGAAAGTGATATGTAAGGACAGAGAAAATATTGAATGATTGCTCTGGGTTTAAAACGCATATAATTCTTTTGTATTTTGTAGCTGTGTTTGCAAGTTGATGGCAAATAAAACTAGAATCCTGGTGACTTCAAAGCTGGAACATTTAAAGACAGCAGACAAAATATTAATTTTACACGAAGGGAGCTGCTATTTCTATGGAACATTTTCTGAACTTCAGAGTCAGCGCCCTGACTTCAGCTCAAAGCTGATGGGATTTGATGCTTTTGATCAGTTTAGTCCAGAGAGAAGAAACTCAATTCTGAATGAAGCACTCCGACGGTTTTCCATTGATGGAGATGGAATGGGTTCACGAAATGACTCCAAGAAGCAGTCTTTTAAACAGACTACTGATTTCAATGAAAAAAGAAAGAACTCTGTCATTATTAATCCACTTAATGTTAACAGAAAGTTCTCGGTAGTACAGAAAACCCCTGCACAGGCCAATGGGATAGAAGAAAGTCATAGTGAGCCAACAGAAAGGAGGTTGTCTCTGGTGCCCGATTCTGAACAGGGTGACGTCATTCTTCCTCGCAGCAATATACTGACCACTGGGCCCATGATCCAGGGAAACAGGAGGCAGTCTGTGCTGAACTTAATGACACACACCTCAATTAACCAGGGACAAAGCTTTTACAAAAATAGGAACACAGCTGTACGTAAAATGTCTGTCGTCCCCCAGTCTAACCTGTCTCAGGAGATAGATATCTATGCCAGACGCTTATCTCATGACAGTGTCTTGGAAATAAGTGATGAGATTAATGAAGAAGATTTGAAGGTATGTGCTGATTTGTATTGCCCTTGTTTTTAGATGGATTTGTATTGCCCTTGTTTTTAGATAATATTGGACACTATATTTCTTCTGTGCTCTCCACCTTCTCTGTAATGCATTATGTGGTTCTGCTGTCTAGCATGTCCTTTATTTTTCTATCTCAAATACCAGTTTGAAATGTAGTTAAAGAATTTTTATATAATCTGAAACAATGACTCTAGGAGGCCTCTTTTATTACAATGTCAGTACATCAGAACAGCTCCTGGCTACTTTTCAGATTATATAATAAATCATGCGCCATTTTTGAAAACCATCTATGCCCTTACAGTTACTGCCTTGTAAGACTAATTATGTAGTAATCAAATTTGAAACCAAATTTGAAGCTAAAGTTTGTGAGGATTTTAAACTAAACCGAGAATACACATTTGAAATATTAACTCATGGAATAAATGAAACCAGTGGGAATACTTACACACAGTGAATATAGCTATTCAGTTTTGCAGCTAATCAGACTACAAGTTTATAATATTTGATTTATAAGAAAAGCACTGAATGAATTCCACATGGTGATGCAGACATTGATGAGAAGGTTATAACTAATATATTGGAGTTTCTGGTAAGAATCACATAGTTAAAACATGAGATTTGCACTTAAAACAGGACTAAAATCCCTCTATTTCACTTTCTAATAAATGAATTTCATTTCCAACTTTGGCACAGTTGCTTTTTAGAGGACAACTGAAATTTTCTAGGTCACTTTCTAAATACAATCATGTTGTACTTTTATTATTTTTTGATCCCTAATCATGACCCAGGATCCTATCATGAAATGTGATGTATGCAAGGAAGAAATACTTAGCACATTATTTTAAAAATTAGTATTTCTCACCTTCTGTTTTGCCTGAGTGATCTTAGCAGCACAGAGATTCATCAAAGTTTCTGTGCAGTTGAATTTCTTTGAAAGCTCATGAGCAGGTTACATTTGAAGAAAATAAGTCATGTTTGTTTTTAGCAATGGTGTGTTGATCTGAGGACTGTTATTGTCAGACCATGTCAACTGCTCAAGTAATTGTTAAGTGGTGTCTTTATGCTACAGGAAAATCAACAATTATTTTGACTTGTGTGACTGACTGATTTTTGGTTTGATGACCAAATTAAAATTTTTGAATTGTTTCAGGCCAAATGAAATGTTTTGTTTCTTTTGATTTTTTTTTACCTTTTTAGAAAAGTCAGAATGGTTATAAAATTATAAAGAACAAGTCATTTCAAATGAAAATATCAACATGTTTCATTTTGAAAATGTAAAAATGAAAAGTTTAGAGTTTTCTGGATTTTCTTCTTCTTTTTCAGCTGAAACAGTTCAGGTTGGCCAAAACATGTCACAGATTCATGTAGGATTTGCTGCCTTTTTCAGCAAAAAGTTTCACCTGAAAAATGTCACTCCACACTACAATCACCCCTCCTCACCAGCAATTCTATTGCTTGAAATGAATCAGAGCAGGAGAGATTGTATTCATATATCAATAGTCCTCATTGGTAGAGGTGATCATTCTAACCATGTTTTTATCAATCATCTTGGCAGGAATGTTTTATTGATGATACAGAAAGCATGAGTGAAGTTACTACATGGAATACATATTACAGATACATTACCATCCACAAAAGCTTGATTTTTGTGCTGATTTTGTGTTTAGTTATCTTTTTAATTGAGGTAAGACTATTCTGCTTTTACTATCACATTACATTTGTTCAAAGTATATAATGTAAACACTTTTGCATATGCATTTTTGTTGGCTGCTGACTTAATTGCTGATGAGTGGTGTTGGGATATTAATTTTTTGGTTTACTATTGTTTATCAAAGACAATGGTTTAGTGCAAGGCTATACAAGGGTCCATAACCCCAAGAGCTAGTCACACAAGGAATTTGTAATCTAAATCCAACATTTAGGCACCACCGAGATCCTCCAAACCCCTGCTCAGCTGCTGCTACCTCAGTAGAGTTCAAAATTTCCACCATTAAATTACTGTAAGCACCTAAGTTTCTACTAGTGAACATGCACACAGATGCCTTAGTTTAGGCCCCTAGGTGCCTAGCTCATGCCTAAGCCCCAGATGAATCCTCGTACTAGGCTTTCACCTGTCTATCAATGCCATGGTCCCAATCTGGTAGCCATGCTCAGAGCATTCCTAAAATCACACAAAATAGTGAGAGGAGGTGGTGTGTGTGTCTCCCTTATATCTTTTAGCTCAATGGTTAGAGTACTCACCTGCAATGTGGGGGACCCAAGTTTATCTGCCTGATGTGGAGCTAGGATTTGAACTCAGCTCAATGTCCAGTTGGCAGCCGGTAATAAGCGGTCTTGGGGTCGGTCCTGGGGCCAATTTTGTTCACCATCTTCATTAATGATCTAGAGGATGGAGTGGAGTGCACCCTCAGCAAGTTTGTAGATGACATAAACTGGGGGGAGTGGTAGATACACCGGAGGGCAGGGATAGGATACAGAATGACCTAGACAAATTGGAGGAGTGGAGCAAAAGAAATCTGATGAGGTTAACAAGAATAAGTGCAAAGTTCTGCACTTAGGATGGAGAAATCCCATGCATTGCTACAGAACAGGGACTGGCTGACTAGGCAGCAGTTCTGCAGAAAAGAACCTGGAGATTACAGCAGACAAGAAGCTGGATATGAGTCAGCAGTGTGCCCTTATTGCCAAGAAGGCTAACGGCATATTGGGCTGCATTAGTAGGAGCATTGCCAGCAGATCGAAGGAAGTGAGTCTTTCCCTTTATTCTGCATTGGTGAGACCACATCTGGAGTACTGTGTCCAGTTTTGCCCCCCACTACAGAAAGGATGTGGACAAATTGGAGAGAGTCCAGTGGAGGGCAATGAAAATGGTTAGGGAGCTGAAGCACATGACTTATGAGGAGAAGCTGAGTGAACTAGCCTTATTTAGTCTGCAGAAGAGAAGAGTGAGGGGGGATTTGATAGCAGCCTTCATTACCTGGAGGGAGGTTCCAGAGAGGATGGAACTAGGCTCTTCTCAGTGGTGGCAGATGACAGAACTAGGAGCAATGGTCTCAAGCTGCAGTGGGGGAGGTGTAGGTTGGATATTAATAAAAAGTTTTTCATTAGGACGGTGGTGAAGCACTGCAATGGGTTACCTAGGGAGGTGGTGGAATCTCCATCTTTAGAGGTTTTTAAGGTGCAGTTTGACAAAGCCCTGGCTGGGATGATTTAGTTGGGGTTGGTCCTGCTTTAAAGCAGGGGATTGGCTGACTCACATTCTGAAGTCCCTTCCAACCCTAATCTTCTATAATTCTGTGATTGGGTCTCCCATCTCCCAGAAGAGTGGCCTAACCCCTCACTCTTTTTCTGGACCATTCAAAATCTAGGCCCAGATTAGTTTTGGTTTCACTTTTACTACACTTGGTAATTTATTGATGCCAAGATCCTCTGAGGTGTTCAGGCATGTAACTCCCATTGATTTCATTGGGAATTAGGCACCCAAATGCTTCTGAGGATCTGGGCCAAGCCAATTTGCATTGATGTAGGGGCTAGCAGCCTCAAAGCTGAGAGAAAGGCCCCAGACAGAGTGAGCATAGGAGTCTGGCACTGAGGGAAGTATACTGCTCATTTTGTTGTTAGATACCTAAAGAAAAAACCTATTCGATAACTTAAAAACCATTAAAAATCCTTACTAACTGAAAGACTAAACCTAGGATCAAATACTAGTATCCACTCAGTAAAATCCCTGAATAACTACAGAGGTCAAAGACCAGCAACAGGTTAACAGGGAGGGAGGTACTTATTCAATTATTGCATAGAATGTGTTGAGACCCTGGTGGATGTGTGCAGCATGAGGACAAAATTTCCAACCAAAGTGAGAGTTACATACTCAGCAACAGAGTGTGGCTCTTTTGTCCCTGGTTCTAGCATGTATAGAGGTTTATGATGGGCATGATCCTTTAGCAGTAGAGACTTTATGCATCTGACCTGAGAGAGTAGCATCAAGGAAAAAACTGAGAATTGAGCTCCATGTGGAAGTCTTTAGCGCTAGAAGAAACACTGCTAGAGCATGCCATGGATGCTGCCTTTAATCTAGTAGAATGAGCTATTTTACATCTAGAGGACCCAGGTTCAGTCCCTCTTAATGACCCAACCAGGGCATTATTACAAGGAAAATATATAAGTACTTACCTTGTGGCCAAGTGTTGTGTGTGTGCACATCTGCGAGAAGCTCATGGCCCTTAATGCCCAAATACAGTATCTAGAGGCCAGAATTGCTGAACTGGTAGACTAGAAGAAGAGATGGATTTACTCACACAAACAGCATGTAAGGATTTTTTGTAAAGCAAAGTTGGCTCTCTGCATCCCTCAGATGAGAATTCTGGTCAAGTACCAAGAGGAGCCAAGGTGGAGATGGGATTACTGCTGTGAGACATAGGAGGATGGGGGAGATATTGGTTACTAGATTATTGTTACAGCTCTTCAGTGACTTATCTAGTTGGTGCAAAGGTGGCAGATCTCATGAGACGTCTAAAAAAAATTTCTAACAACTGTTGGGGTGCAGTCTGTGGTAAGGCATATCTTGATACCAGTGATGTGGGGAGAGAGGACCTAGAATCTACATTTAAATTACTAGGAATAAGGTTTAATTATAAGATCTATCCAGTAGCTTTCTCTGAAATGCTTCCAGTATCATGTACCAGATAAACTTGACAGGGGGCTCTCCAGCATCTCAGTGGATAGATAAGAATTCAGTATAAAAAGGAGGATCTATATTTATTAGACACTGAAGGCTGTCATGGAGAGGGAGAGGGGGAAAGAGAGCCTATACAGAAGGGATGAATTAACCAAAGTGGAACTTGATTGCTAGGACAGAAAAATAACAGTGAATTGAATAATTATTTAAAACTAGCAGCCAAGGGATAGGAGACCTGTGCTGGAACACTCAGATCAGACAAAGATATTGGGTAGAGAGAATTACAACACTAAAGTAACTCTGGTAACAAAGGATTGGACAGAAGTTACAGCTGAATTGAACTGGAGAAGGGACAGACTGAGCTGAACAGTAACAGTGTCAGACAAAGGAGTTAAATAAAATTAGTATTGTAGAATGCTATCCTGTCATTTTAAGTCTTGACACACATTTCATATCTACTGGGCAGCAGTCTCACCGTTTGAGTTGTTAACAAAATGTAATAATATTTAAAACATAAGAAACATCCAAACATACAATGTGTCCCTTGTCACCAAGAATGACAAATCCCTATTAATCAGACCGTACCAACAAATATAAAAGATGTTTTGGTACTTGAATGCTGATAAAGTGTCTGTATAAACATAGTTCTTATGTGGAGGTGCACTGAAGGGGTTTCCTGTGGAAGGAGGAACAGAGGTGGCAAGGTGTTTGCTTCAAGGGAGTTTGAATGCCATACATTTATAATGTTCTCTGTACAAATAATGGTGTAATGAACAATTACCATAGCCATGGAAAGAAGAAAATGGAGTAAAAGAACATAACGTAACAGAAAAAAATAATTGTATGTTTGCTGATTGCAGGTGGTTGCTTCTCTGGTGGGGTTGTGGTTTCTCAAAAAGTAAGTGTTGACTGTATTTCATTCTGGGTTTGGGGTCTCTCTTTCTGCTCTTGTTTTTTGTAAATAAAACAAAAAGCAACCCTCTTAATATCTGTTCATGAAGATCCTTAGGGTTAGTCAACAACATACCTTTAATAAAGTTACTCTTATAGTAATTCATTGAAGTACTTTTGGCCTCACCCTAGGTGCTTATGACTCAGATGAAGCATTTTGCTTGTTTAGTAATTTAAGTTTGCTGAACTCTCAATTAAAAGATTTTCTTTTTTAGAAAAGGATGGATTTTCCACTAATTGAATAGGTTAGTTTTATTAAATAATTCCTAATAAGGTATCAGGTTCAGAAGATATTGCCAATATAATATATTTTTCATAATAATATGGGCGGGGGGGAGGCGGAAATCAAAGGAGATAGACAAGAACTAAGGCACTAAGGGCTTAGAAGCTATTTCCTTATCATATCATCTACAGTGTACGTGTATGAAATGGATTATAGAAGATACTGTTGCTGTCCATAAGCACTCAAGTATTTGAGAAATGATAAATAAGACATTTAGCACCAAAGTGTCTGAACACAGAGATGAGAATTTAGGCTTAATAGCATCCGCAGTGACAAATTAGTTGTTTTATACATGCAGGTTGATGTTCAAGAAAGAAAAATCACCCGTATGGATTTAGGACAAACGGAGCTTGTGTACATACCACTTGTGTACTTGCAGATACTTGCAGATACTACTTGTGTCATAGTGTTAGTAAAAGGAAGTAAGATTTTTTTTTTTAATTTTGCATTTCACAGGAGTGCTGCTGCTGTAGCAGCAAATGAAACACAGCCAAGAAATGCCAGCTCTGATGCATCCAACAGTGCTACAGTGATCATCACCAACACTAGCATCTACTATGTCTTTTACATTTACGTGGGAGTGGCAGATTCCCTGCTTGCTTTGGGATTCTGCAGAGGGTTACCCTTAGTGCATACGCTTATAACAGTTTCTAAGACACTTCATCAGAAGATGCTGCACGCAGTTCTACAGGCACCTATGTCAACCTTCATCTCTTTGAAAGCAGGTAGTCAAGTTAGAAACCGACGGACGTTTGATTTATGCGTTTGATTTTAATTAAAGAATGCTGCTTTCTGTTTAAAGGGCACCATTGTTTTCTCTGCTAAATCAGTTCAATTTTAAATGTTTGCTACACCAAAAGTAAAGCGTGGATCTTTTAGAAAATCTTGACTGCATTTTAAGTACAACACATTTTAGATGTCTGCTTTGATTTTGAGATATTTCCTTCAGGTTTTATAACAGTGTAAAAGAGACATAAAAACAGACAGGAGCTGAGTTTACTTTCGATTAAACTGTTGTATAAGCTACACAGTCAACTCTACAGTAAGTCACTGAGGGTCAGATTCAGATATCCTCACTCACATTAAGGGTATGTCTGTGCCACCGGCCATGCAGGATCGATTTTGTGGATTCGATTGAGCAGCACTGAAGACTCGCTCAATCAAACCCAGAAGCTGACTCTGTTAATCCATCCCAGCAAAAAACATAGCACAGGGCTGCGTCGACGGGAGGGCATTTCTCGTCGGCGCAGCAAAGTGGAGACACCGCAGTAAGTGGACGTTAGAAAGTCAATGGGAGATACACAAATTAGTGTACGTAGCTTTCGTATCTCCTGTTGACTGCTGCTGAAATCCACATCCAGTGTAGGCCAGGCCTCTGTAATGCCTTACTCCATGCAGTCCCACTGAAGTGGAATAAGGTGGTCCTCAGCATGAGTGATGAGATCAAAGCCTGTCCCTAAATTTGCTGGAGATTTCATTACATAACGAATGCAGTAAGTGTCACTGTCATCTGTATATTAAATTCCTCTCCCATACTCATTTACTAGACTGTACCTCAGAGCAGATAGCAGGAGACACCAGTGAATAGAAACGCACCAAAATGAGTCCCCATTTCATACATCCCCTCCTTATCACTACTTATCTGCTTATTTTCTGAAATCATGTACAGTAATTCTGCTTGGAAGTAAAGAAGTTGCTATTTTGAAATCAAATACCTTGTTGATTCACAGATTATCCAAAATCTAGCAACATCTATTCCATCAGTGATGCAATCCTCATCCTTTCCCCATGCTTCTCCTATTGCAGTAAACTGCTTTACATTTTCCTGGGACTTCACTAACTAAAATAAAAGCTGCAGGGCTAAATTCAGCCCTGGAGTAAGTGGATGTAACTCCACTAACAATAATGGAATTACATTTGCATTTGAACCAAGGCTGGGTTTAGTGCGAAACTTTAAAAACGTCAGCTCAGTTAACATATTCCATATGCAGAAAAGCTATAGCTCTAGTTAAAGACAACTTCCGTAGAACGTATTCAGGTAACAATGAGCCATTTGCCCTGTTGCTTTATTTCTGTTTTTTCCAACTGTAGGTGGAATACTTAATAGATTCTCTAAAGATACAGCCATTTTGGATGACCTACTGCCACTTACAATATTTGACTTCATTCAGGTTTGTAAAATCAGAGTTCTAGATTTATTTGTTTATTTAATCTTTCCCTGAAGTCACACAGCATGGATAAAATATCATATTACATAAATATAATTAAGGAAAAAAATAGAATTCAGCAAACATTTAGCTTGTTGGTCAGATTTTTTCCCCTTTCTATTTAGCTGTTGGCTATGAGCTTAGCAGGATTCAGGTAACAGCTGGACATTTAGATGGATAAATATATCCAATCTTACTGTAATAAATACTTTTTAAAAAAGGTTTTGGAAAGGATATAAATTCCTCATGCTTCAGGGCACAAGGCATCCTCTAATTACTGTGGGTTAGGTGGAAACATTGCCTGTAGTGAGGTTGTTCCATAACTGCATACTACAAGGTTACTTCATCTGAAGCAACTGATACTAAGGACTGTCAGAGACTGGATACTGGACTGGACAGACCATTGGGCAAGTCTTTTGTTCAGTAAGAATATATGAAACTTCTTGAGTTATACTATTTTGGTTAGTCAGAGGCAACACTGTATTAAAAACTGTATTGAAATAAGAGAAATATGTGGCCAGACTTGGATGTAGCCCAGGAGTTGTGCATTATGGCTTAGGAAACTTGGTCAGGTCATTGAAACTCTGATGCTTCGATTCTGATAAGAAGGTATATTTACTGTCTGAAAGGTTCTGGTTAGTTTAATTCGTGTACCTAGTAGAGCTGGTTAGGAAATTTCCATCAGAGTGATTTTCCAATGGAAAATGTCCTTTTCATAAAAATCAACAATTTTCCATGGGAAAATTTCAATTTTGGAAAAAAAAATCAATATTCTGTGGGCAGAAAGTGAAACTGACAAGAGAGTTTTAGGCAGGCAGACAGCCAGCAAACAGAAAAGATCCATTTCTCCTGAAATTGACTTCTTCAGAATTTCTGTTCCATAAAAATGTGGTTTTTACTTTTCATCCCATATTCAGAGAAAAAACTTCTTGAAACCTTGAAGTTTTCCATGGAATAGAAATTCTGTTTTCTGAGTTTGAATTATAGGTTAAAGAGAGGTTAAATTATAGTTTGTGAAGGAGAAACCCTGTTTATATTCTGGACAAGAAATATTTATTTAGAAGGGAAAAGAAGCACCTACACAGAGCACACAAAGGAGAGTCTCATAACTAAAGAGTCAGTTACGAAATGTAACATATCTCCTGCTGAAGCAGTCAGTCCAAGATCCCATTTCAAATCAGATCACAGTATTTAGAATTTCAAATAGCCTATCTGTGTATAACATAGTAGTGATTAGGCTTAAATATAATGTTATTCATTAGAATGACTTTGTAAAACATCTTCAAAGCATGTACCTTTTTCAGATTATAGTTCTAGATCTGCACAATTAAGAATTGAACTTGTTATGAAAATACAAGTGCACTGATTGAGCCATATGTGATATGGCTTACTATCAATGTTCCACTTCGATATACAGTTCAGTTTTATACATTTTCCTTTATGCATCCATAGTTAGGATGTTTGAAGAAAGAAGAAAGGACCTAGGTTCAGATTAAAAGAGTGCTCTTCTCTCTCAGGCAGCAAAAGAGATATCCTGAGCAGCGTCATGATTTCACACTATTTGTCTTTGGGCATTATTTTTCTCATTGTATGCCTACAAGTCCCTTTTAATTTTCCTCTTTGTTTTCCATTAACATTTTGCTTCAGTGACTGTGATCCATGAAACCTTTTCCTCTAGGGACTGTGACCCAGATTCTCAAAAGTAACTTCCAGTGGGAGTAAGGCACCTAAATATCTTTGAGGATCTGGGTTTGTCCCTCTTTCCTGTTTTAATTCTGCTCATGCAGGCAAGATCAGTTATAACAATGCCACCGCAACAATAAGGACAGCATAGCACAGATTGGTGACCTCTGCAGAATTCGAGAAAACAATAGGAACCTATATTAAATCAGTGGCATCACAGGACTGTATGATTCCATGTGGAATCTTTGATTTGGGAGCTATGTAATTTGACTGAACTGCAGAAGAATGGTTCATTCTTCTCTTAAGAATTGCCGTTACAATGGCTGTTACATTCTGCAGTCTGAAATAATGAGCAAACACAAATCTGCTCTTGCATTACCACAAACCAGTAATCCATACTGCATCAGCCCAAAGATCCATCTCTTGAAACAAATGTAAAATACCGTGAAGCATCTCATTGTTTACCGTCACACAATAGGTGCTTTCCCATAAACCTTAGTGCTACTCTTAATTTCTTTAGATTCCAAGTGAGGATTTTTTAAACTCATAGACTATAAAGTCAGAGGGGACCATTATGATAATCTAGTCTGACCTCCTGAACAACACAGGCCACAGAACTTCACCCACTCTCTCCTGGAATAGACCCCAACCTAAGACTGAGTTATTGAAGTCCTCAGATAATGATTTAAAGACTTCAAGGTACAGAGAATCCTCCAGCAAGTGACCCATGGCCCATGCTACAGAGGAAGGTGAAACATCCCCAGGGCCTCTGCCAATCTGTCTGGGGGAAATTCCTTCCTGACCCAAAATATAGCGATCAGTTAAACTCAGAGCATGTGGACAAGACTCATCAGCCAGATACCCTAATACTAATATGAAAAAAAAAAATAAAAAAGAGGATAGGAAATTTTTCCTTAAAAAAAATGTTAAAAATGTAACGTTAATGTGAAGTCTTCTCTTACAGTCACAGACAGCAAGAGCAGCAACTGTGCAATTTTCTTTTTAGCCTGAAAGTTAATTCAGTTTCAATAGCCATTCAGTCTTTGCCTTCTGCTGGCTTGAGGTTTCATGGTGATATGGATACTTGTCCACTAGCAAATGATTTGAGACTAGTATTTCCAAACGGAACAGTTTTCAGTCACTTACTGACTTGGGCTGGATCCAGCCAGTGATTTAGAGATGAAAGTTGTCTCTTTTGCAAAGCAACTCTTGCAGTACCTAGAGGCCACTATTTACTCGATTCTCATCAGATCCAGCTTAAGTGGCAACGGGTACATCGCCTAGGATAAGTCCATGCTGATTTTGGTAGAGCTCTCAGCAGCCACTGGTGCTGAGGGGCTGTGAAAATGGTAGAAGTCTCTGGCAGGAAAGGCTAGGTTAGCCATTGTATGGCTTTGCTCTGAGAAGACAACTCTGGGGAGTTATTCTTCTGCCACGAGGCCTGTCAGACATGGCAAGTGCTTAACACTTGTCCACCTTCTGTTCAATGAATAGATGAGGCTGCTAGCAGTGATAGTGATGGGTTGCAATGTCTCCAAAATGCTGATGATTCTCAGACCTTTATGCTTCTATTTTTGTGTACAACTGCCACTTTTGATACAGGTTGTAATAGAGTGCTCAGTTTTCTATTTCTATTACAGTTTTCTAAAATTAAACTTAAAAGGAAATGAAAGGAATTTAAATTAATAAATTACAGGAAATTAAATTAGAAGGAAAGTGCAACCATTTCTCCAGGATACATACCTGGGCTTACTTATCTGTGCTCCTCTCACCTTGAAATTAGACAATTATAATGCACACCACATAGGGTTACATCCTGAGACTTCCTGGAAGCGTAAGCTAGTGCAGAATGCAGCTGCATTAAGCAGAGTTGCATGATTAGGGCACATAACACCAGCACTCCATGATCAGCTGTGGCTGCCATGTGGAGTTCAAGGTGTTGATTGTGCCTTATTAAACTAATTGGTTTGGGGCTGGAGAGATGCCCTCTCTCTCTCTTGGCCATATTGCCACAATATAGACTAGCTGAGACATCTACAGTGGAACTCCTTTGATATAAAAGAGAAAGAAGCTGCCCGTAGGGCACTTTCCATTAAGTCCTCCAACTATGGAACTTGCCTCCCACATCCACATGCACCTGGATTTGCCAGCTTCTGGATATGCTGCAAAGCCCATCTGTTTCACATAGGGAGGGGTTGGAGGGATGATTCTGAAGGTTAGGTGTTAGATTTTTGTGGACAGACAGGGAGTTATGTTGAAGATGCTGAAGTATTAGTGGGGACAGTGTTTTTAATCTTACATTAAATTAATGTGAGGGTGTCCATAACATTTTGAATGACCACTTGTTTTTATGGATTAATTATAAATCAAAATAAAATAAACAAATAAATAATCAAATTACCTGAGCGTCCACCTAGTGCCCTGACTATTATGAGGTTTGTTCTCATCTGCAGATCCTAGCTTGGGAAGCACTGTGTTTGGCTAAGAATGAAGTTGAATAGCATCTAGTCCTCAAGGGGTTATTCCATCACCAATCTCTGGCCTGTAAAATGAAAAATGTACTGTATCAATACTATTTTTCTTTCATCCTACAGTTAATACTGATTGTGACGGGCGCTATAATAGTAGTCTCAATTTTAAAGCCCTACATTTTCCTGGCATCAGTGCCTGTGATAGGAGCATTTATTATGTTAAGGGCATATTTTCTCCATACTTCTCAGCAGCTGAAACAACTGGAATCTGAAGGTATGTATGATGGTTCTTGGGGTACCAAGGGTTGTGAGTTACCTTGTTGCCAAAAGAGAGAGAGAGAGAGAGAAAAACTTGCCTGAGACAGCTAAGCAATAGCTCCCTGTCACAACCAGCCTGATATCCACTCGAGTATACTAATCGGGGTTACACCAGCCCAGCATTTGTTCTGCAGGTAGATAACAGATGTACCCCAGCCCAAGACCCTTCAAAGTGTCCCCCTGTGGTATCCAGCCTCTGTCACTGGCTATTCACAAAAATACCAGGTTTGCTGCCCTCAAAGGAACCAAACACACCAAATTGTTACATTCAACTCAGGACCAGCACTTTGATTTATACCATAGCACTTCTCTATGTTTATAGTGAAAACAAGAGTAAGTTTATTATTAAATAAGAGAGATTCAAAGTGTTAGCAAGAGAAGGTACTGGAAACAATTGGTTACATATCAAATAAAATCATAACACAACCTAAAGTTTAGACTAAAGTAAAATTATTTCCTTGTCTTGAGAATTCTAGCTTACCCCAAAGTTTTCCTCACAGCATTTTTCTGAGATCTTCTTTTCCCCAAGACACAAGCCATTCTCACAGCTCATTCTTGTCCCCTCAGTAAAATGGCACAGAAGTGTCTTCCTTGCCTTCTAGAAATAGCCACAAAGTTCCTTGTCCTTACTCAAGATAATCCCCTGTGGCTTGTTTTATTTTTTGTTTCCTGTGTGCCTCTCCCCTGTTGATATGACATCTCTTCATTAATTTTTGACTATGTGTATAAATAGAGTATCTATTGTATTAGCTTACATCAGAAACAGGGAGAGATAAGCATTTCTTATCTGAGAGGAAATCTGTTTCTTCACCTCTGGTGGTGACACAGACTTTAAGAATACAGATTTCTGGTACAGACACAACTCCTTAAATATCATCCACCCATACATCTCACAACAATTATGAGGATCAGTATGATATAAGCTTTTATTAGAGATCTTCCATGACAATCTTTGGTGAACTAGAATGTACATGCCAGACTCAGGAGATACCTGTAACCTCTTTGCACCCCCTCTGTGTCCCTTTGTCAGCTGACATTAAGAGGTTCTTGGGTCACAGTACAAGCAGCAAAATTAGTAGACACCTAAGCCCACAAAAATAAATGGAGAAGCAATTTACCCTCTCACCTTTTCTTTGCCTTCTTTAGTGCAAGATTCCTCTGATAGCCAATGCTATCAGTGAGCCAGCTAACAGGGAATGCCCTGCTGCCCAAGAGCAATGAAGAAAACAGATTTAAAGTTGGGCATCACCAGAGCAGCTGAAAACAAATAATGACTTGAAATACAGTCTTAACAAGAATACATGTACTTAAAAAATTAAGATCAGGTTTTGTCAGTGCTCAGCCCCCCTCAGGGATATGCCTTTTCTGTGGAAACATATTTAGAACATGTAATGACAAAGGTATTTTAGAAGCAAGCGTTTGCTGGATCATTTGTTCAGACAGTGTTGTGGCTTCACGGCAGACCTGCAGCTCCTTTGCATCTCAGTTATGAATGTCAGACACTGATGGGTACCTTTGCTTTTGCTTAGAGACAGGTCTGAATTGTGAAGTTCAAAAGCAGTAATGATCCCACTGGAGTGTTGCAAAACCCGCATTGAAAATACAGTGTCAGTACACTGCAATTGAGAGCGATGAAGCACTCCTGTTTGCTAACAGTCTTGCTTTGCATAGTTCTCAGATCACTGAGGAATTCATTGTTGTTGGTTTTTCTCCATGTGATTTCTCACTATAGCAGGGGTTTCTACAAGTACTTAGGCTAACTGTGAACATCCTGTCCTACGAGTATCTTGACAATATTTGTGGAAGAAAAATAAGAACACACATATAATTTAAACAAGTGAAGGTAGTTGTATTGTTGAGTGGGGTTGGGCTTTTTGCTCATTTCTATTCTGAAAGGTACTTAAGGATGAGTACTTACAGTGTTTTTAATTTAAATGCTTTACAGCCCGGAGTCCAATTTTCACACATCTTGTTACAAGCTTAAAGGGGCTATGGACAATAAGAGCTTTTGGGCGACAGCCATATTTTGAAACCTTATTTCACAAAGCACTGAACATTCACACAGCAAACTGGTTCCTCTACCTATCCACGCTGCGCTGGTTCCAGATGAGAATAGATATTATTTTTGTCATCTTCTTCATCGCTGTGACATTCATCTCTATTGTGACTACAGGTACAATAACTTCACTGAGATTAAAATGAAATCTTTGCTTCTGCGTAAGGGGCCAGATTTAGAAAATATTGCAGGATTGCAGTATAGAGTGAAGACAAAGCATTAAAATAACCAATTTGTTGTTATTCCTTCAAAATATTATCAGTGAAAGATAGAAATGAGGTCATTAATATTATCTAAAATCTCAGGTTTTACAGAATTGACTCAAAGGGTTAATTTGAAAGTAATTGTGAGGAAAAATGTGTTAAAGGGAACCAAAAATTTCCTACTATGTGCTGTAATTACTAAAAAAAATCTCTTATGTTAATGCAACTATGCATGACCATACCAGGTTACAGTACAATAAAACAATACATGTGCATTTACATGGTGCTCTTCATCTGTAGAGCTCAAAGCTTTTAGCATAGATAAGTTACCATTTCTGTCCCCTATGAGAAACAGAAAAATTCAGTGAACTGCACAAGGTCACACAGCAAGTCAGAAATAAAACCAGGTTTCCTATGTCCCGGTTGGCTTGGTGCTCTATCTACTGAAAGTACAGTTTAGCACCTGCCACCCAGACTCCCTGAAGTGCTCACCAGACTTGACGAACTAATTACAAAATTATGTATGTTACATGCTATCACCTTCTGACTCCTTGCTGAAATGCTGCCACTGTTGGGTAGAAATTGGCTGTCTTTGACCCATATCTCACCTTTAGAGTTCAAGACAGAAAGTGAACATCTAAATGAAGCCATAGAGAAAATTTTAGTTAAATATAATGTTCTGTAACAGAAAATCCCAAAGCCTGCCTGCTCCGGTTTCTCTTTGCATGTTAAAATTATTGAGCCCTGTGCAAAACTCAGCAGTTTTAATATATGAAGAATATATAGATAGAATATATATATATATATATAATATATATATGAAGAATATATAGATAGAATATATGAATAATAATATAGAGGAATAAAGAGTTAAAAGCTGGATTCGCGGTCAGGCCTAAGTTACAGGGAATGGCAAACCTTGATTCTGCTAATTGGTGTGATTTCTAGTTAGAGTCTCATCTCTCTTCTTTTCCTTCTTCCTGGCCATCTGTGCAGGGGATGAGTCTATCTCCACTCCTGCTCAAGGTCTTGGGGGGAAAAAGTATTATCTTCCTTCCCCCCCCGGCATGCCTTTACTTCAAAGAATGTTAGTGTAAAATTAATAGGTTTTAAGGTGATGTGCCTGCCCTCTGTATGGTAATCCTGTAAACAACAAACGGGGCGGGTATAATTATATTCATTATGTAGTTATTAATATTCATTTTATAGGTGTCAATGTAACCAAATAACCGTCTATGGGAGTTGCTGAAAATATATACATTTACATCCTGTTATGGATAAAAGAATTGTAAAGTAACCCCCCCTCATTGCTCACTCCCGGCGTGGAAGTGTAACAAGCAGGCAGTAAAGGGTTCCGTCTCCCAATCAGCCCCCAGGACAACCTGTTAGATTATTTCTAACAGTAATATGTTGTTAGTGTTACATGTATATTTCAGTTCTTGTTCATGTGCATTTGTCCTCCACTCTCCCAAATTTTACATTGAACTCTGTGTTCAAGTCTGAAAAGTCAAAGCAAAGTGTACCTGAAAATGAGTTTTACCATAAAAGAAACCCCCCCCATTGCATTGCACAGCTCTAATTTTATTGAATGAGTATCAGTGTTTTCAAACAAAAGATGTTCTTAGAAAGCTTTGCCACAACAGATTTTATGGCTTTATCGTGGGAGCCAAATGTGTGCATGGATTGGATACAAAGGATAGACCCTCCTCCAGGTTGAAACTGATTTTTTAAAAACCGTTAATATGACCAAAAAAAAACAGGAGGGGACATTAACTAATGCATGCCTCTTACAGGGGGTATTTGCAAAGCCCTTCCTCAGAATTATAGCCTTATATACTCTCCAGGAATTCTACTCAGTTCTCTCTTCTGTATTTGAAAGATATAGTTAAAAAAGAAACAAGTTGAACTGAATAGTCCTAAATACTAAGTATAGAAACGATTGAGTATTTAGCTGGATTTCTTATTTAGTTAATAACATCCACATTGTGCTAATTAACACATTTGTAATACCCCACTAATTTGCAAGGCAAATGTTGCTTGATTTTTACTTGTTCATGTGCTTTCAAAATAGCATTAATAAATATTAAGAGAGGGAAAACCACCACCATTAGTAAGTCATTTTCAGTTATTTGAATATCATCATTTACAGAGAGGTTACCGTTAAAGAGTCAAGGTTTACCAGCAGTTGCCACACAGTAGTAACAGTATTAGAGATTCCACAGTTAGGGTCTTGTCTTATGGGTCTTGTCTTATGGGAATGCCTCCTGTGAGATGCAAAGTTAGAAGGCCATACCTATTCCAAAAATAAGGGAATCTGATATTTCAGATACAGTAGAACATCAGAGTTATGAACACCAGAGTTACGAACTGACAGCTCAACTACACACCTCCTTTCAACAGGAAGTTTGCAATCATGGAACCAGCGGAGACAAAAACAATTTTTTTTAAAAAGCAAATACAGTACAGTATTGTATTAAACATAAACTACTAGATAAATAAAGGTAAGGCAGCATTTTTCTTCTGCATAGTAAAGTTGCAAAGCTGTATTAAATCAATATTCGGATGTAAACTTTTGAAACCATATCATTTTGTTCACAGCTCTGAACATTTCAGAGTTATGAACAACCTCCATCCTGATGTGTCCATAACTCTGAGAGTCTAATGTACCATTGCACAGTAATTCTTAGAAGATGTTAATTTTAAAGATCACCACAGTGTGTGGACAATTTCACTGTCATGCAACCCTGGAAAAAGTGTTATACTCTTACCTAAATCAGCAAAATGTTATTCATGGTATGTAGCTACATTTTTTCTCTAGGACAATACAAAATATGAAATGTTGGATGCTTAATCCCATTCTTATTGTGGTCAATGGCAATACTTCCACTGACTTCAAGTGAGCCTGAGATAGGTCCTTTGCTAGCTGTACAATTATATGTCAGTATTTGTTATATTTTAAAATTGGGAAAAATGAAACAGAGACTAGGAACATTAATTAAATATTCTTGCAGATATAGTATTTTAAATTTATCCGTACTCTATCCAGAATGTGCAGTGCCAAGGTTATGAGCTGAGTTAGACATGAAGTCCCTCTATTGTGCATTTACTTGAAATTCTACTTCCAAGTATTATATATTACATGTACAGTTTTCTAGCATTACAATTATCAATAGTTTGACAAATTCAGGAGAGAAGAAAGTTATGAGACCCCTTTTTTTGCACTAGCCCACCCGTGTTCTGCAAAAAAGTCTACCGTAGACTGTTTTCAGATAGTTTGGCACAAACAATACTTTTCACCTAAGGAGCTCAAAGCATTTTATGATAATCAATTCCACAACAACAAATTTCCTTAAAATGACATGAACCCCATACCATCATTTTGCACTGTCCATAACCACTGGAGTGCAGCTGGATTTCAGACAACACAATTGGATTTGGATGAAGTTTTCCAATTTTGATTCTGAATAATTTTATTCACAAATTCAATAATTTTGTGCTCAACTAGCTGCATTAGTGCATTCTGTAAAGACGTGATTCAGATATCCAAATTTCATCTGCCAAGAACTTTTTTTTCCATTTTATCTGTTTTTTACTTAGAAGTTACACAAAATTGTATTCTCCTTCCCTTCACACCTTTAAAGGGACATTATCAACTACAAAAAAGAGTCAGGGTCTGAAAATGTTTATCAACTTTACTTAAAACTAATATTTCAGAGGATTAACTGAAAAGTTACAGTGAAAAATCATGAGGAAGCAATCTTCTCTTTTTCCCCTCATTTGTTTGTTTTGTGTACGCACTTTGTGTATAGTCAAGTTCAATATTACTCAGGTATACACACACAATTTTAATATATATGGAAGTTTGATTGTGTGTCTAGATATAAATATGGGGAGACAGACAAAATGTAGGTGCAGTATGTGAAACTGTACTGAATTCATTTTCTGAAAATGACCAGATTTCAAAAGGACCATGTTCCTTTTTATTCTTCAGGTTTATAATTAATAAAGAGAAGGAGTCTATAAAAAAAATGAACAGGAGGCTGTTTGTTGAGGTAATGGACAAACCAGAGGAAGCGGTAGCTGTAGTATAATCATAAACTTATGTCCAATTTGACATTTTAAACCCTGTATTCAATGGCATGTCAAATTCAAAACAGAATCATGTAGGGATTATAATATTCATGACAGCCTGCGTGAATTTGCTGAGAGTCAGCAAAACTCTACTTATACTCAAGGCAGTCAAACAAACAACCCACAAAAAGTCACACCACCAACTTTCAGTAAATAGTAAGAAAAATTCATTCCTAATCTGGCCTTCATTTTATGGACTAAACAGTTTGAATTTTCTTGGCAGTGGCAATGTTAAAATGGAACTTTAGTCATAAACCTCTCCACAATTAATTCTTCTGACATCTAGATTTGACAGATGAGGGATTTTATAGGTTCATTGAGTCTAGGATGAGAAATGTGAGGGCATGTAATCAAGGTCACATAGGGCCTGAACCTTTTCCCAGTTTAAGTCAGTGCTAAAATTCCCCATTAACTTCCATCAAAACAAGAGCAGATCCAGAGCAAGTGTAGTATCAATGCAAGGAGTGGCAACCGGAATCCCAGCTCCTGGTCCTTTGCTTTAATCACTGAAATGTGCTTGGTCACTGAACAGCAGCAATAAAAGTGAAACACTTTTACTTGACATTCACATTTTAAGGTGTACATACCCATTTTCTCTGGTAGTTATTGGCTTTTTATTTGTATGTAATCATGTTTATAATAGGTTTTTCCTCCCCACCTGTAGGTGAAGGAGAAGGCAGTGCTGGCATTGTTCTAACTTTAGCCATGAACATCATGGGCACCTTACAATGGGCAGTAAACTCAAGCATAGACGTGGACAGTCTGGTAAGTGTAGACAGCATCTTACTTCTATTATTATTATTACGACTTTTCAGGAGAATTGTCTTGTCTTATTGTTTACTGTTTTATTTTTGAATTATTTGGCTGCAAGGCAGATACATCAAAATCTCTATTCACAGTTCTGTCAATAACAGTCACACTTTTGCACTACTGGAGACTGATTTGTGTGGTGGTTCTGTGATCAAAATCCACTGGGATTACATTTGGGGACAAGAAATAGTTTCATGTGGAACTTTAAAAAACAAAGCTAGACAGATCTGAAGTAGTGATGAGAGAAGGTCAAAAAGGTTTGGATTTGTTTTTCAAAGACTGGGGGTTTATCCAGTGCTTAGTTCTCAGTCTATTTTAGGGATTTATAATGCCACTCCTCCGTGGGGCATTTGAGCTCCTTCCACATAAAATTCATAGCAATTGTGACAGCCCCAGTGAACTTCATGGAGTGTCTGGCACTTCTTCCTTTTGCCTGTAAAAACTTTGGATAGGGGTTTTATTTTTTATTTTGATTAGTTTACTTCTTTTTAAGGTCGATTTGTTTCAGAGTAATTGTTATTTTTAATTTAATTATTTAGGCTTGGTTTTGGGGCTTTTTTGTGAGGAATATAATGTCTGACAAATCTACAGTTTTTGAGAGACAAGGTGGATGAGGGAATATCTTTTATTGGACCAACTTCTGTTGGTGAAAGAGACAAGCTTTTGAACTTACATAGAGCTCTTCTTCAGGTCTGGGAATAGTATTCAGTGTCACAGCTCAATACAAGGTGGAACAGACAGTTTAGCATAAAGGAATGAATACAAAAAGTTGTAAGATACTGTTCAAGGTGAAAGGGGCAGTTAATATTTGGAGTAAACTTCTGAAGCTGAAAAAGTAGGCTGAAAATTCATGAAAAAATAAGTTGGCACATGTAATTTCCATCCTTTCCATCTCTGACTATAAACTTAGAAGAGTGAAAAGGAAGTAGGAAAGTAATCTGACTATTCGATTGATTAATTTAAATCTGCATTAATTGCATCTACTTTGAACTATGTGCACTACATGATTTACTTTAAAACAACCCCTAGAGTAAAGTAATTTACTTTAACAACACACAGAGACACCTAAACAACAATCGCACCAACAGTATCTTATTAAAGAGAGCCCTCCAACAACATTACCTGGACCCACATTCTCCAACCCTTTGATCAGTTAACCCATTTCATCAAGAGTCTGGGAAATAGGTGGGTCTTGAGTAGGTCTTCTAGTAGGTCACCAAATCTTGGTTCATTTGTGTTCAGTTGTTTTTTAAAAAGTATGGGAGTGGTTGGTGTTGGGGATAAAGATTTGCCATTTGTTATTTTTAGCAAATCATTTCAGCTACCCCCATTCTGAAGCTAGTTTTAACAGCCCAAACGCTGGGAATTAACCATATCCAACATCTAGTCCCTCTGCAACATTGATGATTTGTGGTCATCTAGAAAGATGTAATTGCTCAAGTGTATATTTCTCCACATCCACCAATGACTTTATGATAATTCTGCTCTTCTGCTATGTCGGAACAGCACGTCTCCTTGAAAGATGTATTCTTTCTGCACAAGGACCTTGTGAAACTAGTTAAAGTAAGAATACTGTTGCCTTCAAAACTCTTAATAATATTGATACAACCTCTATGGCAACAGCTTGTTTACCATAACAGTAAGGTGCATAAAAAGGCAACACTTTGGGCGGGTGTTAAGCAAAAACATCCCCTTGTTTTATGTTAAGGCATGAATGGGACAGTGGCAATTGCTCAAAAAGATTTCTATTGTATCCATACCCTATCCTATCTGTAAAGCTCTTTTTAACTCCAGGAGACACAGTGAAGCTCTTCTATACAGAAACAAAATCTGTACAAAAGGCCTCTTCACACACTCCACCCTAATCAGTGTTGTTATTACAAACAGAAGATGGAGCTGATATTTCACAAAGAGAGCATTAGCGTCTATCCTGGCCTGCAAAAAGTGTTTGACATAGTAGCACATTAGTAATAAAGAGAGAATGCTTCCTTACTATTTTTAACCACATATTGCTGTAAAAACGTTGGCTGGTAATAGCAGCCAGGCAATAGCAAAAACAAATCCTCATGCTCTTTGCAGAAGTCTATGAGCACTTCCCCATGCACCTAAATAGTTCTTTATTTCTCCTGAAACATTTGCTATCTCTGTGATATTGGTTCTTCTGTGGTGAATCTATTATCAAATCAGAGATGGAAAAGGGCCTGCTAGGCCATCTACACCATACCTCTTCTAGTGAAGGATTGCTTCTAGTGAAGGATTGCTCCCAACACTATGATTTCTCATGCCTTTGTCCATAGTTTTAGATGTCCCAACTGAAACGGCTTCTACAGCTTCTCTGAAGGGATTATCCCTCAGGCTAATAGATCTCACTTTCAGGATTCTTCTCTGTCAAGCACTCTTTCTCTTCCTCTCTACTAGCAGGCAATGAAAAATAAGATCCAAGGGAATCTTACATCATGCTGCATATAATGATGTGTATTTATTGTTCTTAATTCTGTATAGTACTTAGACCCTCCAACCATGTATCATGTCCGTGCTATTTTAGAGGTTATACAAATAGTTAGTAAAAAGTCTTGGCCCCAGAGAGCTCATAGTCTTGTTCCCAGAGCCTGCAAAGATGTACACATGTGCTTAATTTTATGTTAATTTCATCCCACTGAAATCAGTGCACAAAGTTAAGCACAGACAATTCTTTTCAGGATCAGGGTCTTGGTTAATGGCAAGATGCAAAAAGTGGATGAAACAAACAGACGGATGGTGACAGGGAGGTGGGTGAACAGGGGGAAACAGTCATATGAGCATGTTTTAACATTGAGTCAACAGTGCAGACAACTGTGAAGAAGAATTAAGGAGGTACCACTGGAAAAATACATTCCCTACTCTTAGACTTGGGGCAATTTTTAAAAGCAAAAACAGTGTCACTGTTAGAGTTGAGTCTGGTTTTTCATTTTCTTTTTAAAAAAATTGTTTTTAACTTCAGATTTTTGAATTTTTTCAGTGGGAATGCATCAGTCAACACGTGAACTAGATAGAGCAGGTCAAAATTTTAAGTTGTCCCGTTCCCTCTTCCACTGAAAAATTGAATTTTCAGTAACCTGTGTAACTCATTGCCAGGAGATGTTGTGAAGGCCAAAAGTATAATTGAGTTAAAAAAATTAGATAAGTTCATGGAGGTTAGGTCCATCAATGGCTATTAGCCAAGATCATCAGGAACAAAACCTCATGCCCCAAGTGTCCCTATGCCTCCAATTGCCAGAAGCTGGGACTGGACAAATTGGGGATGTATCACTCAAAATTGTGCTGTTCTGTTCATTCCTTCTGAATTATCAGGCATTGGCCACTGTCAGAAGACAGGATACTGGGCTAGATGGATCAATGGTCCAATATGGCCATTCTCATGAAACATATTTTGTTAAAAATTTTGACCAATTGGTCTAAACTGGACCAATTTCACTGAGATTTTGAGAGCTATGAAGGTAAAACCGAGGCTGCATTGGAGGCTAAGATAGAACAGTAACAGGGCAAGGAATCCCAAACCCTCCTTTCTATAACACTGGTGCATCCTAGGTTGGTCTGTACTATCAATCTTTTTTTCAAAATTGCCAGGCATAAATGAAGACTCTGTGATACATTAGCCCCAACTTCAGTTTTCTTAACAAGATTCCTGAACTAGTTCATAACATTAACTCTTCCAGTGATGTTGTTAGTTTCTATATAGGAAACTATCGGAATTCCTCATAATTATTCAGATTATTTAGCACCCTTATTATGAAAGTATTAGTTTTAGCACACAGGAAGCAGCATACCAATCTCTCTCTTATCTAGAGCACAGATGTCTCAGACCAAGGTCCTGTCTACTGATAAAGATTCATTTTATTTTTCTTACCAGTGACTTTTCAATGCGTGCTGCTTGATCAGTTTGTTGTTCTCCTTTGGCTAATTGTCAGTCCTCTCCTGTCCCTTTTCTTCTTCAAGAGAAGAATATCTGTTTTTGGGGACTAGATAATCTCTCCCATGTTTCCCTTCCACTCTTAATATATTTCCTCACTGCACATTTCCCTCACCCCTTTTCCTCCCATGTAATTCTCTCATCCAGTCTTATGACTGTTCAAATCCCTGTACCTTCTCTTCCAGAAAGGAACAGTTTGCTTTAGATAGAAATGTAGCCCTTACATAGGGCTGAACACGTTGCATAACTTTCATATTAGATTATCTTGGATTTCTTCATTCTCTTTCCTCAGTACACCGCTCCTTAAAAATTCCTCCATTTATGGTGAT
The DNA here is from genome assembly GCA_007922155.1 of Mesoclemmys tuberculata. NCBI lineage: Eukaryota > Metazoa > Chordata > Testudines > Chelidae > Mesoclemmys > Mesoclemmys tuberculata. The sequence continues at coordinate 40,388,873 of ML675616.1, read as the reverse complement.
TGCTCAGGGTCTAGACACTTTTGCCACTCATGCGAACTTTTTTTGGAATGCTCATGGAGCTTACCTGTTTGTTCTTTGCTGCTTAACAGATTAGTAGATATTAGACTGTCCACAGATAAGGTACAGCTGACAATACCACTATGGGTCTTTCCTCTTTAGTCAATTCATATTCTGAATAATAAGAACAAGAAGGTGTAATCAGTCAATAAAGCTCTAATAAGGACTTGGGTACAATTCATAAATACCCTAGTTTGTAGATATCCACTGGAATCTATGGCATTACCATTGGCTAGAATTTTAACTGAAGTTCTCATCTGCTTTTCCACAATCTCATTTAATCCTTAAGCAACATTTATTAATATCAGTTAATTAGGTTTCTCTCCTGACTTTTGTCATTTCTGCCAATATCTTTTTACCAGGCTTTGGCTCTTTTTCTAATCCCACCAGCCATTCCTGTGATATTTTTAATTGAGTTGATTTTTGTTTTTTCCTCCACAAGGAATCAGAAAATTTGTTTTCCACTGAGTGCTGCAGATAAGGCCTGGGCTAGTCCCAGAGGAATGATGTAATGCTTTGCAACCTCCTCCTTCACTTGTTTGAATCTTGAAGTAGGAGTGCTTGAACTAGAAAGTGGCAATTTCTTTTATTAGGAAACTATAAATTGTCATTCAGTTACTGTTGCATGCCAAGATCACTTCCATAAGGAAATATTAAAGCACTCCCAAGGGAGATATTAATAACCCATGTGCAAAGTGTCACATTGCACCAGCCTGTATGTTAATGAACGATTAAAGTAGGAAATTATTAATCATCTTTTTCAGAAATTCCAAGGCCAGAAGGGACCACTGTGATCACATAGTCTGACTTCCTGTAAAACACAGGCCACAGAACTTCCCCAAAATAAGTCCTTTTAAACTAGAGCATATCTTTTTTTAAAAAAAAATCCAATTTTGATTTTAAAAGTGTCAGTGATGGCAAATCCACCACTAGCCTTCACTTTTAAAAATGTATGCCTTATTTTCAGTCTGCATTTCCTTACCTTCAACTTCCAGTCATTGAATCATGTTCTATCTCTCTGTGCTAGATTGAAGAGCCCATTATAAAATGTTTGTTCCCCGTGTAGATAATTATAGACTGTAATCATGTCAGACTTTAGCCTTCTCTTTGTTAAGCTAAAGAGACTCAAGGAACTCACTCTATCATTATAAGGCATGTTTTCCTGTCCTTTAATCATTCTCAGGGGCCTCCTCTGAACCCACTCCAGTTTATCAACATCATTCTTGACTTGCAGAAGAGAGAAATTATTAAGATTCTAGTGAAAGATAATATTATAGAACCCAATAGATAATTACTATTGACCTCTCTTTAGTTTTCCCTGAAGGCACTGCTTCACTCTGTAAATTGGCTTTCATCATAGGATGTGATCTTAATAAAGATTCCCCTTAGGACTGTGGGCAGAAGAATTAGGAACACTTGATTTTCAAATATTGTCCGCCAGAAGTAAGAGAGTAAAATCATGAGAAAGGTGCAAAATGGTTTTAGCGATATCATCACACCCCTGCATCTGTGTCACTCATGCTTTCCAGCTAACGTGCTAGTTCCCTGGAGCATGGCAAAGTCATCATTCATCTTTTCTGAGCTGGTGTACAGCACACTTTCACGTCACCAAATCTATGCTGTAAATATTAAACATAACCATTCGATGAATGTCCATTTCTTGGTTGTATGTGTTCTCTTTTGTGTTTCAAAGTGTATAGCGCCACCATGAACTCTACTCTCCAAGTCTCCAAAGGGTTGTTCGGAGTCGTAGTTAATAGGAAACTCAGATGCTCTTAACTGTTTCACTAGCCAAGAAGACCATGCAATGAGTTATCAGATCTCAAGGTGAGGGGTGTTGTCATGATTCAACTTAATCTTTAAAAAAAAAAGGTTTTTTTCCCATGAAAAGTCAGAGGAAATAGCTGAAGACACTGCTATAGCTGGTACTTTTCAATGCATAATGTAGGCATTGAGGCATGGTTAAAGAAAAAATTGGTCTGTCAGCTTCCTTTCTATATTATTATCTGCTGAATCAAATTCTACTTAAAGGTCTGGACAAAGCCTGCCAAGTGTCATGTATCTCATAGAATCATAGAATATTAGAGTTGGAAGGGACCTCAGGAGGCACCTAGTCCAACCCCCTGCTCAAATCAGGACTAACCTCAGCTCATCTCACATCAATTGTATTTGGCCGGCTGCATCATGTCTTCCCACCTCTCAGGGAAATGGAGAGAACTACTTCATCTCTCCCCTCCTCCCAATCTCCCGAAGCATCCTACAGACTAGGGAAATGTGCACTATAGCAAAAGGCACGAGACCATGAGCACTAATCCCAGTTTTTCCATTGATTGCGGTTAATGTTTCTGTGTATATCGCAACCTTTATTATCCAAGCCCTCGTATGCTTTAGCAGGGGAAGGCAACTATAACTCATCTATTTCATAGATTAGGTAACAGAGAGGTTGCACAATGCAAAACTAGACAGAGTACACAAGACTGGAGCAGGATGAATAATGGATTTTTCAGTTTTTTGGATAATTTTGAAAAATAAAAAAAAATCCATTTCAGGTTGGACTGTAAAAGTTTTTTCAAAATTTTTGGTGAATCAAAGGTTAAAAAAATTGTTTTGGGTCTAATGAAGAGTTTGATTTAAAAAAAAGAATATATTTTATTTCAATTTTGCCCATTTTAAACATTTTTTGATTTGTTTGAAATAAAATTCAAAGAAATTTTTAAATTAAAATAAATCAAAATGTTCTGTTTCAAAAATGTCACAACAAAATATTTTGATTTCTTCTGAGTCCTGCCTTCCCCCAGTGTACAGTCTGGTAAAAGCAACACAAATTTGCGGAATGTTTTGGTGTTGTCAAATCTTCATGTTTTGCCAAAAAGAGTTTTGGCTGGAAAATTCCATCCCACACTACAAGACAGAGCCAAGTTTAATTTATTTTGCTTTTCAAGATGAATGTCCCAAATTATGTGCTTGATGCTTGTTGCTGACCACTGCATCACATTCTGCTCCCTGAACCAGTTTCCTGAAACACTCAATTCATTGTGTGACACACTGGAAAACATGTCATATCTCCCTTTCTGGGCTTGTCCACATAGGGGATAATACATGCTTTCTGCCACCAGTTAACTCCTATTACTGAAGTGGAAGAGGACAGTGCTGTGTATGTGAGAGTTGTGGATATGTGTCCTCATGAAAATCCACATGGGTAATATACATGAACCCTTCCTAAGTTATTGTGAGGATCCTGTTAATGATTTTTTCTATGGCAAAATATTGGATTTAAATTTGAATGTTTTATTGTTGTATTTTTGTTAATGGGAGAGATATTTTTGATTGTTGCTAATCCAATACCCTGATTTCACATCCTACTCTCCTAACTTTACTTGTCTTTGAATCATTCCACTTTACGCCTGCCATCTTTCAAAGAATACTCACCTCTAATGCCTCCAGGCTTCTGATGTCTGTTGCATTTAATGCAGCTGCTTCCAGAACATAGAAAGCAATACTATTAATACACTAATTTGATCGATTTCACTTTGGTACCGAATGTTATGTTTTTATCAGTACATAATTTCATTAATATCTGCGCAGTGCTCCTGGCTAAGGCACGTCTCCTTTTAACCTCATCCTTGCTGGAACCATTGGCAGTGATCAAGCTTCCTAACGGCACATAAGATTCTGACTTCACCACTGCTGCATTTTGACACTTTATTCTACTTTTCCAAGATGCAACCACTTTGTCGTATTGTAAATCCAAGTCAAGTTGCCTAAGGCAGTGAAGAATATCAATATTAATTCAAATTTTCTACCAGCTGTACCGTGTCATCTGCATAAACTAATGAGTTTAACTATAGATTATCCAATGTCACAGCCTCCAATCCATTTACCTTCTTAATGTCCAGTTTAAGAACATGATGAAAAGCAACAGTGGTTCTATGCCCTCTTGTCTAACACCAAACTTTGATTTGAACCAGTTGCTCAATTTTCTACCAATTTTGACTACATTGCAGGAGTCTTCACGCATTGCTTTTATAATGGCAGTTATCTTTTCCATACGATTCTGCTACTTTTCAAATACTTCTCTCCAAATCAAATCAAATGCCTTCAAGAAGTCACTGAAAACAGCAAACATTTTTAATCCCCTTCTTGCTTCTCCCCTCACCTGCTCAATCAACTGTTAGAGCATGGATATCTGGTTAGTGCAGCTTTGACCTGGCCTAAAGCTGAGCTGTTCCTTGCCTACAGCTTCCTCTAAAACTGGTCTTAATCTATTGACAATTACTTTTGTCGTGTTTTTTCCCCAGGAGTTATAATAAATGTATGTCTCTGTAATTAGTCATTTCAGCAAGATCTCCTTTCTTCAGGATTGATACAACTGTTGCCTTAAGCCAATCATCCAGTACCTCAAGATTTTAGGACTGCAGAGGGTTTGAAGCCTTAGAAAAGTTGGTGTGCCTAGCCACCCACACCATGACTGAAGATCAATGGATTTTTCTGCACAGCATTAAGCTGCTGAACCCACATTCCACTGTGTTTCCTGGTCACACTCCATGTGACCTCAGACGGCATGTTTTCCAGGGGTTGATACATTGCAACATCACAACTGAATACCATACATTTCTGCTTTGGGCTGGGTATCTTCCCTTTTCAGAGCAGAAAAGCATATGGGCATTTTGAGATGAATTGATAAAAGAATTAGTCTTTCCATTTTCTGGGAGTTAACAGGACACACACATATTATTAATTCTCATATTAAGAACAGTTTCAGAGAGACAAGCTAAGTTAGAGAAATAAAGTGGTAATGCTATTAAAATCTCAATAAAAAGACCTATCAGGCAAGACTAAAAATAGCATATTATGCCGTGAACTTTTTTTTTTTTTTTTTTTTTTGCATTAAGAGTTACATTTACTATGTTTTTCTGAAGCATAAGTTTGGGAATTCAAAAACAGCAGGTAAATTGCTGACTGGGCTAACAGACAAGGGACCTGCTGTTACACATTTTTATAATGCTTGAGGTAAAGCTTCTAGATGATAAAGAAAGAATGATTATTTTTGTAAAATGTAATTTATATACCAAGCTACACAGGTCTAAATCATAATGCAAGTGACAGTGCCAGCCAAACCCTATTCTGAATATTTCTAAAACATTAAATTGTCTAAAATAGCTGCATATATGGTGTAGATGATAAATCTTCCAATAAAAGTCTCAGACAAAGAGATGAAATTATGTGTCTTTAGGCAAGGCTCTCTGGCCAGAAGGCTTTCTAGCAGATTTTCTTTAGTATATAATAGTAGGATGGCTTAACCTATATATCCTGTGTAGTTATGGGTACTCATTTTGTATTGGCAAGTTACTATACATTGATGCTTTTGCATCACACTTACAGTAAGTGCCAGGGACGTCATTTTATGTGCATGATGACATCTTTCTCTCAGATAACAGCAAGTTCTTGCTCTCTCTTGCTCAGTAAGTTTGGCAGATTAAAAAGAATTACGCCTTTCAATATCAATCTAAATTGAATATAGTTTCACTTTAGAGAGAAGAGTTATTAATGAGTTGTGCAGATTGTCAAATTTCTTTATTTCCTTTTCTTAGTTGTATAAGCGACTTTGGTTGACAAGTGTAGAGAAAAAGAGATTGCCCAACATGTCTAGGATCCAGAAGATGTAACCCAAGTAGCCTTTATTTTAAACACAAAATAGATTTTGGAATGTTACCTATTGAGTGTCTTGGGTTTTCTCTTTTAGTAATAGAGCTAGCTGCAACTCTGTACCCTCTTCTGATTTACAGAGTGCATATCCCCTTTTCTGGTTCTCTGAGCCCTCAATCTTGCCTTTACCTTTCTCAGGGTGGAACCCCAGGATTCTCCCACTCTTAGACCAGGCCTGGGCTTCCACTGTGCTTACCCAGCAGGTCTGATTGGATTCAGCACCTACAGAACTTTCCTCTGGGAGGTCTGATCAGTGATAAATTCAGAGACCCAAAACAGCCTTCTCAAACCAATAAGTATTGTTTAACATTAACAGTAGGAACAGAGAATAACATAAGACAAAAAGGACTTTGTAAAAAGCAATAAAGATCCATATGCATATCTAGCTTATTGAATGCTTCCCATTCCCTGGAAGCTTAGGACAGCCTAACTGCTTCCGATCTACCAAGTAAGTGTCGGAGTGGGTGTTAGTGTGTTCCCCATCTGGCCTCTGGTCAGAGAGAGAGTCTTTTTAACTCTTTATTGTCCCTTTGATCTGTTCGTTCCCAGTATTGGCAAAACAAGCTTTGTGACTTGGCTGGCCTCAAGGAAGTAAGTTCTCCACAGTTGTTAGCTCAGGCTGTGTCTCTTAACATACTTGAAGTGTTTACCACAAAGTGTTTTATCTGGAGCCATTATTTTATTTTCCTGCTTGTTCTATTCTACATATGCTTTTATACCACACTCCTCACTGTAGCATCTGAGCACCTTCCAGTATTGCTTAGTGCATTATGAGTATACGTCACGTTTGTTCCGTCATCCTCTCCCCAGAGGGAGAAGTATGTGGGGTGGAATGGGACATCATGTGATTGTTTTTTGTTTTTTTTAGTGTGCCTGTTGTTATGAATTTATATTAGAGAAGGCAAGGTCAAAGTAATGTGCCTTGCACATGGAGAGCAAAGTGTGAGGTTTGCAATAGTCCTTAGTTCCTGGGGGATTCCCCAAAAACCTACTATTAAACTAAACTAACATGTGCATCCAGTAAGTATCCCAATAAAGTCAGACTAATTATTCCAATAACCAAGTCACGTACAGTAATCAAAGTATTACAGAGCAGTTTCCTAAATAATTATAGAGCAACTCTGCAAGAATAAAATGCCAACTTTAAATGTACATAACACATTAAAGCTACTGGACAGATTTCCTTTCAACTTGGCTTGTATTTTGAACCTCAGGAAGATATAAACAAGATAGCCAAGACTGACTTTTCTCTCTCATTTAATCAAAGCTCAGAATTTCAGATCCCTGTCTATAGGAAAAGTATTATTGCCAGGCATACACACTGTACCTCAGGTATGACTCAACATATTTGACTCAAACCTTACAAAGAGGGACACACCTTTTGATCTGAGGCCAGTTGGATTACTTCAGTCTCAAAATGAATGTGAGAAAATCACAAGCAACTGAAGGGAAAAAAAGACTATAAAAGAAGCTGGAATTATAACCTAAATACAGCAGGCACTAGCAGCATCTGCTGTAACATAATACGTTATATTTCAGTAAATATTTGGGTAACAACTGAAGTATGAGAACTGTTCATGAGCATATAAAGAAAAACTGCAGGGGATTAAGAATATAAGATTCTCCAGACCAGTGTAATGAATCCAGTTCCAACAACCTTCTTCAGGCTGTTGTATTTCTACTGCCATTCACCAAAACACACAGTAGTACCAAGTACAGAGGATGGGATCTTCTTTAAGACAAGGTCAGATTGGAGGAAGTTAATGATGGTTCTCTCCCAAATTCTGCCCTCTTGTGTCACCGAAATGAGATGCCACTCATAGTTTGTGCTGATCTTTTAAATAAATCTTCCCTCTCCTTGCATGCTTTGGCCAGCAGTGAAATAGATAACAGGATTGACATGTAAATTGTAGTTAGTAGCTTTCAGCATTCACACCCTCTTAAAAACATTTCTGTCAGAGTTACTGTTTCAAGCTGCTTGCACATTTAGGTAAAGACCCCTCCATCAAATTAACATTTTGAAGAATATCTTTGAAACCATAAGGACTGAAGATGTATTTATTTTTAAATTTAAGGTTGGATTGTGAAGCAGGAAGTAGTGCTAGCTCACCAAGCCACTGACAGCCAGCATAATTCAGCCTTGTCTAAGCTCCCTGAACCATGAGACTTGATTACCCTCACCTTAGTATGTACAGCTACAGACATAAAATTAAGCACCATAAAACTTCCCACCCAATTTGTACAATGCATATTTGTTTCTCAAGTAAATATAAATGCTCAAAGACTTTTAATAAAGAACTGTGAATGCCTAATGAACTTTCTGTCATATATGCTGTTAGAACCCTGGTGCTTTAAAATTCCCCACATTCTGTAGGAAAAGGTGTCTCATCAGGTGATCCAGCATTCGTCAAAGGAAGTCACTCTGCAGATCAGAAGCCCCTTGCACAAGAGGCAGGAGTTTAAGACTTTGAGACTGTGTCTGTAATTATACTCCATTTTTATACAGAGACTCTCAGCCAGGATTCTCAAAGTGGTTTAGAAGAGGTACAAAGTATTATATTACTCAAGTTACAGTTAAGGAAACTGAGGCACAGACATATCATGAGATTTGCTCAGTGCTACTAGCACAATCAGAAGCAGAATCCAGGGTTTACCACAAAAAGTCCCCTCACTTTAAACATTAGTTCATGTTCTATCCTACCACAAAAAAAGCTTTATTAAGGGAATTATTATTTGGCTGAAGTTTTAAGAACAACTTCAGTGCTGGTTTTTTTGTTGCTGTTGTTCCCAGATGCGGTCTGTAAGCCGAATGTTTAAATTCATTGACATGCCAACAGAAGAAACAAAATACATTAAGCCACCAAAGGATGACAAGCTTACAGGGATCCTCATCATTGAAAACAAGCATGCAAAGGAAGAGAAGCCCTGGCCATCCGGAGGCCAAATGACCGTCAAGGACCTCACAGCCAAATATATTGATGGAGGAGCAGCTGTATTAGAAAACATTTCCTTTTCAATAAGTCCTGGACAGAGGGTGAGATGTTGTTTTGTCTTGTTTGAACTGACTTCAGTTAAATTTGTCCCCAAAAGTCCCATTACAAGAAAATTGAATTACTAAAGTGTTGGCTGACTCTGGTAGATTTCTAATCAGCAAACACATGAAATAGCTGCATCACACAGGGTAATTATCAAAATCACCTAAGAAAGGAGCAAGGTTTTCCCTTTGTTTCTGATAACTCAGCTGTGATGTTATTAGCTACATGTAGAAAAATGAGGGGACAAAATAGCTAAAGAGCTGCTAGAAATCCTGAGTGGTTACACCTCAGTGACGTATAATAAGGACTTGTTTGGGGTATGAATATAGAGGGTATTAATTACATACCTGCATAATAGCTCACCAAGTTCTATTCCTGCACATGAATTTGGCTCCTTTCTTCATTTATATCCTCCCTGTGTGGAGGGAAGTTTGCAAATAGAGAGATTTTGCGGGCAGACTGACCCAAACGTAACAGGGCACAGAAGAATACAGGATGGTGTGCCAAAAGTAATGCATCACTAATTCTAGTATTCAAAGGAATGAGAGTTCCAAACCATGCCTCTGATGTGTAAAGCACCACTACTGCCTTCAAAGGGTTGTACAAACATTTAACTCATCTTCATAACTCATTAGGCCTAGATTCAGGAAGCATCCCTTTTCAGGAAAGTGTGCGTCTAAACTCAAGTGCTCTCCTGATTCAAGGCCCTGTGGAGGAAGATGTAGGCAATTTTAGCCTTATTTCATAGCTGAGAAAACAGATGTAGAGAAGTTAAGTGACATTCCCAAGGCCACACACAGTGAGACAGATCTCCAGCTTCTGTAAGCTGCCATAGCTCCATTGACTTTAATAGAACTATACCGATTTACACCAGATGAGCATGCGGAGGAGCCAAAGATTGGAAGTCAGGAGTCTGATTTATTTTAGTGTCATCCTCTAAACTAGTCTCCCTCTGGATGAGACATGCTCTCTAGGGTACCTACAGTGTGGATGGTGGATTAATTTCATTTTACTTACTTCCTGGAATATTGATTGATGCCAAAGGATAATGAAAAGGAAAGACTTTGTATGTACAGTAGACACATTGGGAAAAGCTGCCTTGCAATTAAAACAAGGATCCCTTTTACAGCAGTGTGCCTAGGAAGTTCATTCCAGTTAGAGAGAGAAACCCTTCACTTGAAATGGTGAACACCACCAGAATGGGTAATGTCTCTAGAATCAGAATGAGTTGTAAGTGCACCACTGTATCCTACCTTGCAGCTGAACCTGAAATAGCCTCCTATTGCAGATAACAACAAAAACAAGCATGAGAGATAGAAGCCTTCAAGAACCTGCTAAGAGAGGCCAAGCACCTACAATGCTTTTGATCTTGGTGGTAGCTGCAGGTGCTTAGCCCTCACTCCTTCCTCAGGCCTGAGGAGGCATTGTTCACATTACAGAGAGGGCCCTACACAGCAGGGAGTTTCCACCATTTCTCCAAAATTGTCTTGTTCCCATCTGCCAAAGCAGCCCAGGCTCAGATTGCATATTGTCTCCTGAGATTGCTGGGGAGAAAATACGCTACAGTAAAATCCATTAATGTGTCAGCCTTTGCCAACTGTTACCAGAGCTATTGCCTATTTTAAGCATAGGGTGTAAGGGGAGGCAATCTTCAATTCCACTGAGCAGGAAATGCAAACTATTTAAACAGCAACCACCGTTTTTAGGAAATATCTGATCCTCCTGCTGTGGTGTAACGCCACCGAAAGAAGTGCACCCGGTTATAAAAAATTAAGGGTCCAAGATTGTGGCCCTTCCTGCAGGATCAGGCCCTCATAAGGGAGAGATTGTTTTGCACAAGTCTGATGGCTAAGCATTTTGAAGTCCCTTTTTTAATTGATGTTGTGTCACCTACAGCATTTTGTCAGCCCTGCCCTGTTATGAAGAAGCCAGAGCATGCATTGCAGCAGTAACATAGTGCCAGTCTGATGTTGTTGACACCAGTTTCAATGAGGAGCAAAGTCAATCAAGTTACCCCAGTATAAGATCAGAGTTAGGCCCACTATTGTTATGTACATGTATACTGAACATCTTAACAACATTGCTGAAATACAATACATGCTTTTTTTCATTTGTTTCAATTTTAAGGTCTTCTCTGAAGGGGAATCTGCTACAAAATGAAGGAGAAGGGCGGTGGGGAGGGTGGGTAATAAGTAAGGCTAACAGATAAGCAAACCTGTGCTCTTTGGCTAACCGCAGAAGGGCAGATTCTCCTCTTGGTTAGCTAAATGAGAATATACAAAAGTAAGAGCAGAATCTGGCCCAGGGTTTCATACCCCTGCTGAGGTCCTTTACTATTCCCAAACACAATGGTAATAGATTCTGCATAGGATAGTTCTTCAGTTGTGCTACTCCTTTGGTTTGTGGTTGATGCATGAACAAGATTAAACAAGGATTCTCCATTCACTTTGAATTATTTTAACTCCGCAGGTGGGTCTTTTGGGAAGAACTGGGTCAGGGAAAAGCACTTTGCTATTTGCCTTTTTAAGGCTGCTGAATACAGAAGGAGATATGCAAATTGATGGCGTCTCTTGGAAAACAATCAGTGTGCAGCAGTGGAGACAGGCATTTGGCGTTATACCACAGGTAATGACCAATGAAATGACAGGGTTTTAAGTCTGCTTTTCCCCAGTCTTGTACCCGGTTAGTTTTCCATATGCAAGCAGCAAACAGATATATTGAGCCTAACATTAATTGCTTTTGGCTGAAAAACCAAATCCAAAAGTAAAAACCATGAAAGAGCAATATGTAGCTCTCTCCTGGAGCAGACTGTGCCTTTCAACAGCAGCTCACTGCAGCTTTTGCTGACAGCAGACTCCAGCATGTGGAAAGGTACAGTACACATGGGAAATAGAAAGCATCACAGCTCCGTGGCCTACTTCATCCCACACCTGTGAAGTGATTCACTCGTCGATCCAAAATGCATTAGTGCCGCTTGCAGAAAAGGGGAACCATCTGATTTTACAAGGCGATCTCACCTAGTATCCACCTCGTATCACGTTAATGGATTTGAATGGTAGTTCTTGCACATTTCCCTTAACAAATCAGTAGTCGTGCTGCCGTTAGTTTTCCTCTCACTTTAATGGCCTGCGCTTAGTTGACAATTAGATTGAGGGCTAGCTTATAGCCGTCTATGGTACTTATATGGCAGCCATTAACATGATTTCTGCGTGGTTCACAATGCATTTATCCTCCCAACATCCCTATCAGATAGAAAGTACTACCACTTTACAGAAGGGGAGCTGAGGCAGAGAGATACTAGGACCCAAATCCCCAAAGTTTTTCGGCTCCTAATTTCTATTGAAATCAATTGAAGTTAGGAGCCTAAATATCTTTAGGGATCTGGGTTTAAGTGACTCGCCCAAGGTCACACAGGAAATTGGTGGAGGAGCAGGAAACTGAACCTGTCTCCCAAGTCTCAGGCTACCACCATTCTTCCCCTCTGGTTATATTAGTATGCTATCTGACTGGGAAATGCATGAAATTTGCCAGTCTAGAGTAAAATAGAATATTATGCAATACAACTAAAAATAAAGTATAGTGATTGTTCATTGTAACAGGAGAAAAGAACTGACAGATTAAACATGCTTTTTATTTTATTGATGAAAATTGTTAGCTGTTTACAAAAATGTTGACTCAGAACTTGTTGTATTGACATTTTTATATGTTTTGAAAGTTTTATGCTGCAGGAGTTTTCACTTATATACAGGATTTATCTTCAATCCTTAGCAAATCATTTGAGTGGAGCAGTGTAATTAAATTGAAAGACTACAATCTTACCAGTAAGACAGATATACACAATATCAGAAGATAGAGAAATACAGTAGGCCATGTTACAGCTAAGCCTTCTGTACCAGAAGGGGGATTCACCAAGTGGAGGACAGGTAGTGTTTCCAATATCACCCACCCACAGGATGGAGGAGCTATAGTTCTTCCTGAGGACCACATAGGAGCTTCACTGCCTCCAGACATTGAATCAGTGGCCAGCACCACCCATTCTGTAGTTACATTTCCCCAGCACAGAGAGAGGTTGCATCATCTCGGCCGAGTCCTTGGGGGTGGGGAGCTCCCCCTGTTATGCAGATGAGCTGTGCTCGCCTTGTTGCCCAAGAAGGGGGACCTCCATGACCCTAGGAACTGGAAGCCTGTCTTGCTCCTCAGCACAGACTATAAAATCATAGCAAAGTTCACCTCACTGCGACTGGGGTCCATGCTGGAGGACGTGGTTCATCCCGACCAGACCTACACCGTCCCGGGCTGTACCACCTTTGACAACCTTTATTTGGTCTGGGACCTCCTTAAGCTTGGGTATAGGGATGGTCTATCATTTGCCCTCCTGTCCCTGGATCAGGAGAAGGTGTTTGACAGGGTGAACCATTGGTATCTCCTGGGCACTCTGTGGTCACTTGGTTTTGGGCCCCAGTTTGTGGGTTTTCTCCAGGTGCTGTATGTTTCCACAGAGTGCTTGGTCAGGCTCAACTGTGCCCTGACCGAGTCGGTCAGCTTCAGGTGTGGGATGCATCAAGGCTGTCCACTGTCAGGCCAGCTGTATGCTCTTGCCATCGAGCTCTTCCTCGGTCTCCTCTGCAAGAGGTTGACAGGGTTGGTGCTCTGTGAGCCAGAGTTGCGAGTGGTGTTGTTAGCGTACACCAATGATGTGCTCCTCATGGTCCAGGAGCAGAGTGACTTGGTGCGGTTGGAGGCCTGCCCAGGCTCTGTACTCAGCGGTGCCCTCTGACTGGGTCAACTGGGTCAAGAGCTCGGGCCTGATGATTGGAGCTGGGTGGTGGACGAGCTCCTTCCCACCCGTGCTTCAGGCCACCCTGTGGAGCATGAGTCCCTGTGTGGGAGGGCACTGGTGCTTAACCAGCTGGTCCTGTCCATGCTCTGCCACACACTCAACACCCTGGTCCCTACCCCGAGTTTCCCAGCTTACCTCCAGAAGCTCATTTTGGAGTTCTTTTGTCCAAAACTGCACTGGGTCTCTGCGGGGGTCTTCAGCCTCCCCTTGGAGGAAGGGGGTCAGGGCCTGTGCTGTGTCTGCAGCCAGGTCCATGCCTTCTACCTCCAGGCCCTGCAGAGACTCCTTTATAGTGCAGGTAGTCCATGGTGGAGTGCACTGCACACACCTTCCTCTGCCACCTCTGAGGGCTCCAATATGACTGGCAGCTCTTTTATCTGCACCTAAGGGGTCTTCTGTGAGACCTTTCTGAGCTGCCAGTTTTCTACCAGGACCTCCTCCAGACCTGTTACACAATCCCCATCTTGGTGTGCAGGTGATGGAGTCCCTCCTGGTGTGCCAGAGGCTGGTCCTGGCAGGCGTCACCAAGATCAGAGACCTCCTGGACTACAACTGGTGGGGGACTGGGTGGATCCCCAAGCATGGTGCTCTCCACCCTTTGAACCACCCGACACGTATTCCAGTAGGTGAGGGCAGCCTTACTGCCTGCTGCTCGGGCCTACGTCGAGCAGGTCCTGAGGGAGGGTGCTCCCTGACCACCCCTCACCCCAGGACCTTTGGACTTTTTCATCGGACCCCTGCCTCACAAGCCCTTCCAGCCATCCCCTCCGCACACCCCAAGCCAGTTTTTGTAAAGGAAAATCATGCCGCACCAATCTACTAGAATTCTTTGAGAGTGTCAACAAGCATGTGGACAATGGTGATCCAGTGGATATAGTGTACTTAGATTTTCAGAAAGACTTTGACAAGGTCCCTCACCAAAGGCTCTTAAGCAAAATAAGCAATCAAGAGATAAAAGGGAAGGTCCTCTCCTGGATCAGTAGCTGGTTAAAAGATAAGAAACAAAGGGTAGGAGTAAGGTCAGTTTTCAGAACAGAGAGAGGTAAATAGTGGTGTCCCCCAGGAGTCTATACTGGAACCAGTACTGTTCAACATTTTCATAAATGAGCTGGAAAAAGGGATAAACAGTGAGGTGGCAAAATTTTGCATATGATACAAAACTCCGTTCATTCCCACTGAAGCATCTGGCGTTGGCCACTGTCAGAAGACAGGATTCTGGGCTAGATGGAACATTGGTCTGACCCAGTGTGGCCATTCTTATGTTCTCCCTCTCCTGCTTGCTTTTTGTCCTATTCTCTACTGCCATCTCCAACTCTATTGCCCTCTGCCCTCTTCCTCTCTTATGATGCTTTTGCATAGCAAGACTGTTTGTTTCCCACCTCTGATTAGTCTTTCTGGGTCAGGGGAATGTGTGGGCTGATTAAAAAGATGAATGCCAACCAGAGTTCTGCTCATGTGCTCCCACTAGAGCAAAGCATTGGTTAAAGATATGCAAATTTATTTTAAAAAAATACACCAGCTCTGAGATAGCACATCTAAATTGGCAACAGATAAGGAGGAACCAAATAAAGGTGTTAGAAATGGAGTAAATGGCAGTTTATTTTATGCTACTCCACCCCTCAAGAAAAGATCCCTGCCGTCCCCCCCCAAACCTCACTCCTAGCCCCACCAAAGATAAAGGAGCACACAGTGTTTAATTTGTAATGAAGCAGGTGCCGGGGCTCAAGCAATTTTTTTTAACTTTCATAACTGATGTGACAAGCAGAGGTGCCGGGGCTGAGCACTGGTAAGCCCTGGCACAAATTAAGCACTGGGAGCACGGTATTCTTTAGGGGATAGGACAAGGAAATTAGCATCAAGAGGCCTGGATCCTATGTCCAGCTTTCCCCCAACTATAGAAACTTGTGAAAGTAACATAACCTCTGAGTTCCATTGTTTCTCTATCTATCAGATACAATAATAGTATTTGCACCTCTGTAAAAGGGCACGAGATCTGTAGATGAAAGGGACTATTCTTATTATCTATATATTTTTGTAGCACTTACAGGCTCCAACCAGGTGTCAGGTGTTCATTGTATAGAAACAAGTAAAACAGACATTCCCTGCCCCAGAGACCTCACAGTCTAGGACTAGAAGACATAAAATAGGGGTTATAGACACACGGAGGAGGGGACAAGGTAATAGCGAAGGTGGGTACACTGCACAATAAGTAGCCTCAGTGGTTATGGTAATCACAATGCAAAGTATTATTAATAAAAGCCTTCCCGTGCCAGTAGCCAAGTAAACGATAGAAGTACCAATGTAAAAACAAACTTGATTCTGTCAGCAAAATACAACAGACATTACATGGGTTGTATAACCTGCTCCTCCACTAGCCAAAACCATGGGCTAGTTGTTAAAAGTTATGCATTTAGTCCTGTTTTAAAGTGCTTTAAATGTGGACATTAAAAAAAAACCCAGTGCCAGAAAACCATTACCTTTAGCCACTTAAATAAAGTTGCATGGACTGTGGGCTGAACTGCCAGGCCCCTACCAGATCTGTATGTGCATCTGGAGCTCCTGTCCTCAAGCCCCACAGTCAAACACTGCATACTTGCCATGAAACTGAACATTACTCCTCCAAAGTTCCCAACCACAGAGTGAAATTACCTCTGCACCAGCATCCTCTGCTCCTGGGGAAAAGAAGTTACATACACCACAAAGCCTCTGCCACCAAGAGAACAAAGAGACTTTTGTTCTCTCCTTCACCTCAGATTGGAGGGGTGGGGGAAGCGTTGTTTATCCCCTGCCTGGAATCTGGCCTACAACAACCCATGGATATTCAAAGTCCTGGAGAGGGCTGTTGAACAATGTAAAAACATTGGAAGGGTTGATTTTTTTTTTATACTGCCAATCAGCCCATGTCAACCTTCCCTTCTCCCCCATCTTTGCTATTTCTTAAAGCAGTTTGATAATGGAAGGCCTCAGTTGCTCTGTGGCATGCCTTTCTACAGATGATTGCCCAGGGCTGCTCTTTCTACAGATGAGGCTTCCTGCAGTGATTCTCACCAGTGAGCCATCTAATCAGGCTTCCCCTCTCTCAGGTAGTGGCCAATAGCAGATGCTACAGTGGAAGGTGTAAGAAACCAAACAGGGGACACTATGGAATAGCTGCCCAGAGGGGAAGTTTCTTCTTATGCCTCATCAGTTATTGGTTGGCTTTTGCCCAGAAGGTTTATATCCTTCTAGAACATTTTTTTTTGAAAACTTTAATGTGAAGCAGGAACTTGAGAGATCACATTGTCTGAAGCATGGTCACAGTGTACAGAGACCCACCTCATTATTCTGGGCAGTCATAGGCTGGGTCCACAATGATGGTGGCAAATTTGCCGCCATCAGATCGACCACTTTGGATCTACTGAATGGTCTGTGTAGACCCACTGTTCCCTTCGACACAGCACAGTGTGGACGACGCGCGGAGGAGATGTTTCGAAGTTGATGGGAGATACGCAAGTGATTTATATCACTTGCGTATCTCCCGTTGACTGCCGCCGAATCGCAAAGGTAAGTGTAGACCAGGCCTTATTGGCCATCCTGCAGCCACAGCTGCACCACAATATTTAGCGGCCTATGTGTTCTGTAAGGTTGGACAGCCATGTGTTCTGTAAGGTTGGCCCAGTTTCAATGTAATTAAGCTATTCTGCGTACTGTCATTCACAGATGCTATACCTCAAGGTATTTGACAAAGTTACATTAAGAAATGGCCCCCAGAAATTTGAGTCAGTTTGAGGCTGAGCATACTGTGTGGTTTGGGGCCTATTTCGCCTTAGAATAAAATGAAAAGAGGTCTGAGAATAGCATTAAGGTGCATAAGCATGGGGACGGCGTCATTGCATGCTACGTAGAGAGTGAGGCTCTTATGATATTGCCTTAATCACATAAGATATGTTCATGATGTCCTATTACAGGCCTTTTGGCAGTGTGGTATATCACATACGATTTTACAGATTTAAATGCCTATTATATATTAAAAGAAATCAAGCATGGAGAATAGGTTTAATATACTCTGTGGGACTGAAAGCTAATGAAAAGTGATGATACCTTTTTGCCTGTAGCCCCCCCACCCCACTTTATTTCCTAGCGGTTAAGAAGGAAAAGTGACATTTTCCAGTTTCTAGCTCACATGATGGTTTGACTTTTTAGTATTTAACCTACTTTCTTCCATGTCTCTCTTTATATTCCTGAGACCATTCCTTTCAGAGTTCATAGGCACATCTGTTATGCAGGCTTCCAAGTTGCCTCTGTAAAATGCAGAGAGCTGAAAAGTACAACTCCCATAGATCCTACAGCAACAGTCTTGTAGCGTCTGAAATCTTGCAGGGGATTCAGGAAAATCAGTATTACAATATACTGGGCCATCTGCTGCCTTAGATCCATGTGCAGAACTCCTACAGAGATCAGGAAAGGCTCCACATGCTTACTGAGGGCAGCGTATAGATTGTTTCCTGCTCTGAAGGCTCAATCTTGCAAGGTACTTAGGATCTTCCATTCCCAGTGAGATCCATGGGAGATGAGGACATTTAGTATCTTCAAGGGTTGCTCAGCACCTTGCTGGACTAGACCCTGAAAAGCTTGCAGAAAGCCCTACAGTTTTCAGTGCTTTTATGTTCCAGTTCTCTGTTGTAAATATTTTAAAAATTTGTTTTTGTTCCACATTGGAATGAAATCTAAAGCCTTCAAAATGTTTTCACAAAGAGTATGTGCATTCAGAGAGAGCAAGCAAATGCTCTGGTCTTGGATGTGGTAGACACATGCTCAAGTCCCTGCTTGGCTTGATTCAGAGCAGAATTTTCATCCCAGATCGCTTGGAATCATGAAGTTCTTGAACCTGGATCTCCCACATTCTACCATTTAACCACCAGACTATGGAGAGTGAGAGTCTAGTTCTCAGCCTTCCTGATGAAAGTTTTGTCAAAATCACTATGTTCTGATGAAACATTTTCCCAAAATTTCACTTTGGCAAAAATATTCTGACCAGTTCTGCTGGAGAGTTAAACTCATTGATGTCCAAGTCCCAAAAGGACATTTTTGGGGCCTCAAGATCAGGGCGCCAAGAGCTGTGCATATTGCTTTGCTTATCCTCCCATTAGAAATGGTTGGAGTTTCCCTCATTGTGGCCAATCAAACCAATTTATCTGCCTTTGTTGGGAGAGGAGGGAAATTTGGACAGAACTTGAGATCCCTTAGAGACAGTATTTCCTCTGCCATATTTTGGAATGAAGTGTTGATGAAGAAGAAGTGTTGCTCCTGTCTCTGATATATAGGAAATTGTTATGCAAGAGGTTTTAGGGATAAACTCCACTTTGCATCTACTTGTAATTCCTGACTAAGGTGCACGCTTTCTGCCTGGGTGACATGAGATTCCTGCTAGAAAACATGCATGCAGTTATAGGTCTATATTTCTGAATGTAACTGCATGGGTATTAAGTGTAGCTATGTGCACAAATGGCTATAATTGCCTCCCATTTTCGAATTTCATGTTGTAATGACGTTCTGGCTCATTACTGAGCTAGGGAGGAAGGATCCAAGCAGTGTGGGGAGCTGTTATCCAAGTCAACATCCAGTCAGTAGAGGGCTCTATAATTCCCAGAGTACAGGAGAAGAAAGTATTCTGAAGGCAGAGGGACCAGGCTGGGCTGAGAGAGAGGCTGTGTGAGAGCAGCAGCAGCAGCAGCAGGCAAAAGGCAGCAGCCTGGGAGCTGGCAACAGAACTAAGGCCAAGCAAAAAGCAGTTTAATAACTGGGACTGAACGCACAGAGCTGGGCAGAGAAGCAGCGATTACCACCGCTCAGTGGCTTGCAAACAGGTGTGGGGGCAGCTGCACATGGGATGCATTGGAGAACAGTGCGGCAAGGATCCCAACAGGACCTGACCCTTATACCCTTGAACTGGCCTGCCCCTAGGGTCTGGTTTAGGAACTGCTGGGTCGATCTTCTATTGTCATTAAGTAATTGTAGCTAGGGTATTTGCACCTTTTAGTTTCCAGCAGTCCTAGGAAAGTAATCTTCTATTACTCACAGCTGGGTACAATGTAGCTCGTGAAGGGCTCGCACTTCAATCACCTAGACAGCATGCAATTCCAACCCTGTGGTACCCCTAGCACACTACCAGACATCTAGAGGGGACTTTGTATGACTGCACTCAGAGATGCTCTCTGGAGGGGTCAGTTACAGCACCACCACCGCATCTTCTTACTACTTTATTTCTGCACTATTTTACCTTGACACTCCCTATTATAGGATGCCAATTCCGAGAAACTAGAGCTCATGTAACTGCCTGTCAGTGTTCATCTAGGGTGATTTTGAGCTAGTGCCCAGGATTCAGAAGGCTCCATATCAATTACCAATTCCCCAAGACATCCAGGTCCTCATTTGTCAGGTTTTCTTGGCACATTCGTAACCAGCACAGAACGCTCTAGGTTTCACTAGCCATTTGTTCACTTGAAACAGCTAACATTGACAGTGACTTCTACTTTTCCCTGCTTCATTGTAACTGGACTCCAAACTGCACATGTGACACTAACACAATATTTGCACAAGTGAGACCTGTATAGATATTAAGGAGCTAGAAAGAAGGAAACGTCTTGCTGAACTGCAGAGGAAGCTGCCAGAATTCAGGCAATGCCACATCTGATTTGTGAAAAAAATGCACTAATTTTAGTTGCCGTACTTTAAGACAAAGACTTTTTGAAAGTAGCAGTAACAGGAAAAGCAGCATTTCAGAGCAAGAAGATATGGTACTCTGTGTGTGTGTGTTGCACTTGGGAAGGAATGCTAGTTAGGTGTTATGAAGCTGTCCCTTTTCTAAAAACTGGTTTGTTCAGTTAATTTCTTCACCACTTCAGGACTAAAATAGATACTTTATTAGTCAAATATATGGCAAATGAAGTGTGAATGCAGCCATACCAGACACAGTTTTCTCAGTGCAATTAGCTCCACACTGCCCAGTGGTCATAAGAATCTAATTCTGATGCAAATATGCTCACCACAAGGAAGATTGTGGCTCCTTTAAGGGTCCCTGCTACCCTGAGTTATGAGGGAGAGGTAAAGGGGCATTCACTTCAGCTGAGCAAGAAGGAATTGAAAGCCCAGCTCAGCTGGAGGGCATTGTTCTACTAGGCTTAGCCAGGGGCACGGGGAGGGTATTTATACCATGTGCCCTTCTGACACAATTCTCTTTGATGCTGACCCGCAGTGCAGGAACCTCATTTAAGCTGCTTCAGTGAGAGCAGAATGAGGTTCAGCACTGGTTTCTCTTTTCTGGAGCCCTGAATTGCACCAATTTATATAGAAGTGACATATTTGTGATGGCTGAAATCTTTTAATTAAGGCTATTTGAACATGTATCAAAACCACTTTGGAATTTGACCAAAGGCATCACTATATAGTAGTTCATCTCTGGTGTACTCCAAGTACTGGAGTCTCAGGTATACCTCAGTTTTGGTTGTGTTAGTTTGTCAAACTATGTGGGGAAATCAGTGTATTCCCCTCTCTATCCCTGATTTTAGCTGGTGTTATCAGTGTTTCCCTTTTAGAAGCTTTAACACACAAACTAAGGCTAAAAGTTTCTGCACGAAATTATATAGCTGTAATCACTTTCATTTCAAAATAGGTTTCCTTTAAATAAACATTTCCTATAGGAAGACAAAAGGGATGAAGAGAAAATAATTGGCATACAATTTATCTACAACTAATATTTGTTCAAAGTGCACAGGGGACGCAGTACAGCCATTATATTATTTCCCACTAAGATACGGACATCTACAGTGAATTCTATCTGCTATGGGCATTAAGCTGTATCAAGTTACGCAGCAGGTGTCACATTAGCTTCATCTCATTAGGAATAGTTATGCAATCTCAGTGTCATTTGAAGTACAGTACTTCATTTATGTAAGAATCTGATACGCCCTTCTAATGTAAAAAGAGATTAAACCAATATTTAATTTCAGCTGTGTCATCACTTTCCAAACTACAAAATGCACTGTAGCGTCATTGTAGGACAGTGACAGGTGGGGTTCTCCCATCAAAAGTAGTTAATCCACCTCCTCAAGAGCCAGTACCTAGATTGACAGAAGAATTTTTCCATTGACCTAGTGCTGGCTAAACTGGAGGTTAGTCGGTTTAAGTAAATACTCAGGGGGGTGAACTTTTCATGCTTTTGAACAACATAGGTGCGTTGCCTTTTGGGTGTAGACCTAGCCCAAGAGATGTCCACTTATACCTGTAAAAATAGGGAACTGCTTCTGACCACATTGAAGTTAAAGGCAAAACTCCTACAGACATATGTGGGAGAAGTATCATTCTCAAGATTAAGAAATCTCCATCCTCTCCACACACCCCTCCCTAACAGGGCACACAAAAGAGCAGAAGAAAGAGCACGCTAGCATGGCGTCAGTTGTGCAAGACTCCTGAATAAATGAATTATTGCTATTGCTCTCATGAATCAGACTTTGCTATGTGCTGAGTATCACTGGAACTAAATTGAGAAATGGAACTGCTTTTATGGTTACAGTGGATTGCGGTGATACATATGGGAGTGTTATGAAGCTCATGTAACTTTTGGTAGGGCTGGTCAATAAATGGATTTTCTGTCCCACAAGAAAACAAGATTTTGAAAAAAAATTCTTCCAAAATCTGGACTAAAAATCTGAATTTCTAGGGGACAATGAAGTTCTGAAAAAGAACCTTTTTGAATTTATTTTGATTTGAAGCATTTTATGTCATGTTTTCAAATATAAAATAAGTCAATTTCAAAACAAAGTCATTTTGAAATGAAAAAAATGTTTTGTTCTAAAAATGTCAAAATGGGATGTTTTGACATTTTCAAAACTTTTTTCTTTCCAAAATGAATTTGTCAAAACAATTTTGTGGAAAAAAAATTGGTTTAAATAAAACAGCATTTTCTGACAATTTTTTAAAATCAATTCCACTTTTGGTATGCCAGACAGTTTTAAAAATATGTATTTATTTTATACTTCCACAGAAAGTGTTTATATTTTCTGGGTCTTTTCGGAAAAACTTGGATCCGTATGGACAATGGAGTGATGAAGAATTATGGAAAGTTGCAGATGAGGTAAAGCTGTTTAATATTATTTGTGTTGTTCATCAATACTGTTTGTGTAATTACCCTGTAATGAAGAGAGTTACAGTGGGAATGAATTTGGCCCCTTAACTATAAAGATATTATTTATATAGCATCATAGATAACATGGTGCTCAAACAAAAAATATTGTCCCTGCCCAGAAGAGTTCACAGTCTAATTGGGACAAGTATAAATCAAACAATTCTAGGTTAAAAAGGCAGCCTGTCATCAGTCTGTGGACTTCACAGGAAGTTATTTGCAGAGATACGTTGTAGGCAGATCTTTGACATCATATAGCCCAGCCTTTGTAAACTGGAGTTGAAGCACTGAGTAGGTGATATATCTTTATAGCAGTGACCACATCCCCTTGAAATTCAGCTGCAGTTAAGGTGTAAATAGCCTATGCCCTCAGAAATGCTTGATTCTTCAAAGCTCAGCCCCAATAAGGAGATTCTCAACAGATTTAGGATTTTCCATTTACCTTCTACAATTATTTTTTTTCATTATAATCCAAATCTCTTATTTTCTCCTCCCAAACCCCTAAAAATACTCAGATTTGGGACTGTCTGGATGCAGTTCAAAACTGTTTGCAGGTGTTAAGTCTACCTGTTAATTTTCAGTGTATGACTTAACAACTGTAATAAAACAAAATGTAGCTCAAGTGGTTGTATTGTGTTACATTTACATAGTGTCTTGGAAACAAAACATATAGAAAGGTTAATACCTTGCTTATTACCCAACAAACTGCTTTTGGCAGAGCCAAGCAGAAGGAAACATTAATAAAACTTGCATACACAGTCTGAGAGCTCTGATCTATTATTTAGCATAAGTGAGGTTTCAGGATATGGCTCTGCTGGATGACCCAGCAAGAAACTCAGATAAGGAAGTTAGTTTAGAAAATTCATTGCACCATTTATCACTCCGATGTTTTGCTGATCATATTAAAATGTCACCGGAAGACATAATTTTCAACCAGAATCTTTAAGAGTGAATTATAAAGTCGAAATGAAAAGCATCCTAATAGACACCTCATGCCCCAACTAACCAGGCTGCGTTGGGGATCAGAATTGAAGACGGACACTCAGTACAATAAGTTTTAACTGATCTTTATAAAAAAATGTTTACCAGTCATTACAATTCCCTAGCACTTTATGGCTTACTAAAGATAACCCAGAATGCAGCATTTTGACATCACTCCTTCCAACACTTACATGCATCTTATGTCATGGAAAGATGCTTTCTGGAATGGGATTAGGAAGTCCCATGGGAATGGGAGAAACACAGTGGAGTTTTAGATTTTATTTTACCAAACTAGAAATTGAAATTGTTGGTTTTCTTGCTAAATTGATGATTTGGTAATGTTCCTTCAAGCTCCCCAGGATACATAAAACCCATGTTTTTAAAGGAAAAGTCAGTACAAAGTTTCCCAAACTAAACAGATGTTTGTATTATGCAAACCAGATCCTCTATCCTGCAGACACTTGCACGTTTAAATATACGCATGTAAGTAGTGCATATATATATATATATATATGTGTCCATGCATAAATTCGTGCTGGATTGGGTCCCAGATGATTATAGTTTTATTTAGAGTGTGCAAAAATCACAGTACTAGAGAAACCAAAATATGCCCAAAGCTAGCATAGTTATTAAAATATAAATATTGTGCATATAAGAACATATAAAAATCCAGCACCTGTTTTTGAAAAATGCTTATGAGATCATGATAAGAAGCGCTAATATTTCACAATGCTAGAACAAAACTTACCTTTCACTGTCTGGTATCTGCATGTCTTAGTGGGTAATTACTTTATGGTACAGCATTACATATCCAAACAGTCTTCTTCCATCTTTATCAACACCAGTCTCTCCTTCCCTTGTTTTCGTGGCAACCTCTAAAACCCACAGGAGTCTGTGTCAAACATTAAGGCCCGGTCTACACTTACCTTGGCGATTCGGTGGCAGTCGACAGGAGATACACAAGTGACATAAATCACTTGCGTATCTCCCGTCGACTTTGCAGTGTCTCCTCCACACGGCTCCCTTCGACGTAGCGCTACTCCACTTATGGGAGTGGTTTTCCTGCGTCGCTTCCTGGATTGACTGAACGCGTCTACACAGACCGCTCAGTCGATCCAGAGCAATCGATGTGACAGCAGCAAATTTGCCGCCATCAGTGTAGACCCAGCCTAAGAGTCTCTCTCTTGGGGAGAGCTACACATCTATTGCTTAGGCTCAATTCAAAAGGTGCCAGTTTCCAGATCCAGGAAATAGTCACCAATCTCTCTGATCCTGCTGAACTTTTGGGTAGCCAGCAAAACAATTACCTACAAACCCAAAGGAACATGCACTCATACAGCCCAGAAATAAGCTGGACAGATACCTTTTTGAACACAAGGAAATATTTCTCTAATGCAACTTTGGACTTGCTTCTCCACAGTCCTGCACAGGTGTCATTTAATCCTGTTCAGAGTGGCTGTAAAATAGCTCTGGTAACACTTGACACTTCACTTTGCACAGGTACAAGTGATGACAAGATGCAAGGCAGTGGAGAGCTAGGTTCTGGCTCTTGTTCTCTCTCCCTCTCAGAGAGGATGCCAGGTCTTACCATGCGCTCCTGATCAGCATTCAGCAACAAACTCCTGCTAGTTCGCTTTTCAGGAGCTCCATTTATCTGCTTGTCCTGATCAGAATCTAGGGCTTATAAATGTGGTCTTTATTTCCACAGCTTCCTCAGTTCATATCTAGGGCACTAATCTGTTCCTATGCCTCTCTGGAGTTCATGAGCTTTCTTTCCCATGCAAGGCAATTGGGGGTGGAGACTCTTGTGGCCAAGGAAGGCTCCCCTAAATCCCTGAAGATTCTGTACACCCTATTACATACCCCTTTCCAACAGTTTATCCCTGCCTTGCTCTCCCTCTACTTTCTTCCCCATTCATTAGCAATCTTTTTGTTTCTTCCCAGTCAGCTGTGCTCAATCATGACCTCGCTCAAACACCCTAAGGGGCCATTATCTTCCCTGCACCACTCACCCCATGAAACAGACAAGAAAGTCAGACAACCAGCACAAGTTCTCTTCCCTATTTGTCTCCTGGAGATATGGTAGCTCTGGTATTGGGGCATAGTCAGCATCCTGCATCCAGGGCTTGGATGTCTTTCTCTCCCATCTCACAAGGTCCACAGCAGGAGGATCTATTTCTTTTCCTCCCCCACTGCCCAGGGAAGAGAGTGCCATTATGGTTCCCTTCCCATCCCCCTAGACTGCAGTGGAAGTCTGAGGGGCTGAGAAGTGGGAATGGGTTATTGGCTGTAGGTTGAGAGTAAAGCTGATCAGAATATTTTTGTCCTCCTATGGAAAATGTTGACTAAAATGATGGGTTTCCCCCCCACACTTTTATCAAAATTTTCAATAGAAAATTGATCTTTTTAAGTCCAAAATGAATTATTTTTTAGTGAAATTTTTGGTTTCAGAAAAGAAAAAAGTCTTTAAAAAATTATTGTATACATTTATTGAGACAAGCAGACAGTTTCTATGAACATTTTATTTCCAGTCACTAAAGTTTGACCGAACATTTTCAAGCAGGTGTAGCTGAGAGGCAATAGCCATCCGGGCAGTAATGGGCTGCTGCTCCCACTGCTGAATAGACAGTCAAATTCTAGTGGTGGTTTTTGGTTGAGAATTTTCTCTCTAGGGATTAAACTAAGAAGGAGATATTTGAAAAGTTAGGCCGTATTCACAATACTGAGAAGTTTTATTTTAAAGTGTGCATTGTTAGGGAGAAGGGGCCATTCTGGGACATATCACAAGGAATCAGGAAAGTCCCTTCAAGAAAAAGACTTCATTCCACAGTTTTTCAGGGTTTTTTTATATGCAAAAACAAAAACAAAAAAACCCAAAACAAAACAAAAAAGCAGTAAAAAAAATAAAAAGTGTTACAGAATCACACTATGCACTTTGTAAAAATAAGACTGATCTGATTGTGTATGGACTCTGCTCTTTTGAAAGCTCATTTGTTAGGCTGGGTCTGCACTGACGGCGGCAAATTTGCCACCATCAGATTGATTGCTCTGGATCGACTGAGTGGTCTGTGTAGACCCACTCAGTCGATCCAGTAAGCGATGCAGGAAAACCACCCCGGTAAGTGGCATAGTGGTTAATGGCATCTCATACTCCTGCAGCACTTCCTACAGGACATCTCAGGGAACATGGTTATAAACCTTCTCCAGGTCTACAAAACGAAGGTAGACCAGGTTAGCAAACTCCCATGACCCCTCAAACATCAGTGAGAGAGCGAAGAGCTGGCCCATTTTTCCACATCTGGGGCGGAAACTGCATTGTTCCTCCTAAATCTGAGGTTTAACTAATGGGTATATCCTCTTCTCCAACACCTTGGCATAAGCTTTGCCATGGAGACTGAGAGGTGTGATCCTCCTGTAATTGGAACACATCCTCTAGTCTCCCTTTTTAAAGATTGGGACCACCACCCCGGTTTTCCAATTCCAGGGTATCGCACCCACCTTCTGCACAACATTGAAGAGGCATGTTAACCACGACACCCTGTTTTTGTCCAGCGTTTTCAACATCTCCGGGCGAATCTCATCCAGTCCTGCTGCCTAACCACTGCAAAGGCACTTTACTGATGCTGTGACCTCCATCAGTCCCACTGGAGGTTTCTGGCACTGCCTCCTGAAAGGAGGGCATGTCCACCAGGTTGAGGAGTTCCTCAGAGTGCTCCTTCCACCTCTCAACCATCTTCTCAGTCAATGTCTGTGTTTCACCACCCTTGCTGAGAATAGCCTGGGCAACATCCCACTGACCCCTTCAAGGCAACAAATGGTTTGCCAGAACACCTTTGAGGCTGTCCAGTAATCATTCTCCATGGTCTTTCCAAACTCCCCCCAATCTCTGGCTTTCACTTTAATGACCGCCACAGCTGCAGCCCTCCTATCCCACCAGTATCTCTCAGTTGTATCTGGGGTCCAATTCATTAGTATTTATCAGAAGGACTTCATCTTCATCTTGACAGCTTCCCTTACTACTGGTATCCACCAGTGGGTCCTACGGTTGCAACCATAACAGGCACCAACTGCCCTCAGGCCACATTTTTTCATGGCTGCCTCAATGATTGAGGCCCTGAACATGGTCCACTTGGACTCAATGTTCACTCACCATCAAGTAGTGATTGGTTGACAGCTATGCTCCTCCCATCACTTGGGTGTCCTGAACATATGGTCTTAGGTCCGATGAAACAACCATAAAGTTGATCTTCAGCCCAAGGTGCTTTGGTACCAGGTACATTTATGAGCAACCTTGTGTTCAAACATGGTGTTCATTACGGACAATCCATGACTAGCACAGAAGTCCATAAACAGCTCACCCTTTGGGTCAGGATCAGGGAGGCCATTCCTCCCGATTACTCTCCTCCAGATATCTCCATCGTTCCCCACATATACATTAAAGTCCCCCAGTAGAATGATAAACTTGGTAGATGGCACTGTATCAAGTACCAATCCCAGTGTCTCCAAAAAGGCCAAGTACTCTGAACTGCTATTAGGCACATAAGCACACACAGTAGTCCGGGTTTTCCTCTCAGACTCGAAATCTCACTGAGAAGACCCTCTCAGCTACCAAAACAAACTCCAACTGCACAGCACCCAGCTGCAGACTTGTGAGTATCCCCACATGCATCCAGGGCCTCTCATGTGGAGGGACAACTCCAGAGTAGGAAACAGATCACCCTCAGTCGAGAAGTTTGTTTCCAGAGCCCCTGCTATGTGTGGAGGTAAGGCCGGTACCATTCCACCAGCTCTGGCTCTTTTCCCACCAATGAAGTGATGTTCCACATCTCTAGAGCCACTTTCCATTGTGGAAGGCCAGTCCATCGTGGTTCATGCCTCCTTCTGCCATCACACCCAGCCCTCATCCTTTGCCTCGCGAGTGGTGGGCCCACGAAGCAGGTCCATGTCACCTTTTTAGGCTGAACCCAGCCCAGCCACCACACACGTGCTAACACAGCCCCCAGGTCTGGCTCTGGGGTGCGTCTCAATATCCCTAATCCAAGCGAGATTTGCTTGGTCATTTCTGGGTCTTCATGAGGGTCTTAGAGTGGATCATTTTTAGTCTGGAAACCTTCCCCCCAGACCTGTTTACCTAGGGTGACCCTGCCACAAGCACTAAGCTCCAAATGACATGGCCCTGAGGTTCATCAGAATATGCAAACCCCTCCACCACAACAAGATAACAATCCTCAGACAGTTAATTTTAAGATCATGAGCCTAGACTAACAATGGTACTTTGGTGTTGTGACACTGAATATTGCAATGCCTAATTTTTGCCACTAGAACTCACTGCAATTCTCAAAACCTGAGCTGGGCACCTCATCTCCTTATACAATACATGGAGAGATTGCCACCTTAGAATGAGATCCACAAAACCCAACAAGCTAAGGCGGAGGAGGGGGGGGGAGCGCCAACTAAGCTAGCCCATGGGATAGGCTGATGACAGAGTGTGTACTAAACCCTGCCCCTCTCTCAGAAATATGCATCTAAGTCTAGGCTGTTGGGAGGCACTGAAATCTGCTAGCGATTCTCAGCTGTGAACTGTCTTTAGCATTAGGCACCTAAGACATTGTTGCAAGAATCTGAGGTAGGTAGCTCCCTCATAACAGTTGGCTAGGGTACTCATATGGATAGGCCCCCTTCCACCTGCTGAGGAGAAGGGATTTGAACTGAGATGTGCCATTTCTCATGTGCGTGGCCTACCCATCAGGCTATGGGATATTTTGATGTAGGTCTCCCTCGATCTCACCTGTTGAAACTCACCTTCTGGATAAATAATTAAAGAGTCATTTCAGCCAGAGGGAGAAAGAGGACACAAGCATGAGAATGGCGCAGTAGCACAGGATCCAGTCTCTCTTCTGCAATCTTCCCACCCCTCACCCTTTTCCCCCCAGGGTGAACTCACCTGAGGGCCTGACCAGGTAGGCAGCCTCTGATCATGCCTACCAGATCAGGTTCTGCATGCAAGTAAGATTGCGGACGGATTATCTCCCTTGACTTGTGAATTGCTCTGTTTGTTGCCTATTGGTATCACTTGGCTCAGTGAGTGAACAGATAGCTGAGGAGTGGAGGAGTGATCAGTGGCCTGCACACAGCTGGTGCACTGCTTCAGAAAAACAAAGCAAAAAACAAACTGACGTCTTCAGAACTTCAGCCCCTGGGCTCAGGTATTCTGCTTTACTAGAGCTCCTGTATTTAGGTGACAAGGAAGTGGACATGGAATTCTGTGATACAGAATGATCACTAGCTGCAAAATTACATATGGCATTTGTAAAACCAGTTTATGTGCTTTATAATCACTATTTTCAGTCTTATTGTAAGTTAAGTTGTTGCATATCTTATAGCAATATACATCATGCACTTTGCTGAGTTTTTGGAATTAACAATAGCAGTCGGTAAGGTAAAAATTTCTCTGACGATGCCAATGAAAGGTTGTTCAGGCCAAAAAGATCGTAGTGAGTTTATGCATTTTGGGGAAACATGCCAAAGCATTTCATAGTGATAAACAGAAAGCACCTAACTCAAAGGCGTAAAGAAGCATCTCAAAGGCATGTCAGTTTCCTCTGAATTCCAGTTTGATACAACACTTTTACATAGAGCAAATTCTTCTCACATTTGCACCAAGGTCTGTAGTGCCTGAGATCAAATGACAACACTGGGAGTATTTTACTAAGTGCACAGAACTTGAGGTGTATGGTGTTCTTGTCAACTTTCAGACAAAGGAAGGAATGGATAGAAGTGGTCTCAAAGCCATGGTTACACTGCTCTGGAGACCTGTGTTATTTTCTCTGCTGGTGTAGTGTGCTATGTGGGATTTTTCTCCTGGTAACCAAGGAGCCCTGATTTCTTTTGGAAATATCTTCCCTTAGCGCTACTGATGACGCACATCAACACTGAATAAAATGAACGGCTTTCTTTTTAGACAGCTAACTCAGAACTTTTTGGTCAAAACACCAAGTCTCATTATATGTTATAAGCAAACAGCTTTAACTCTCAATGTTCTGACATAAACCCCAGTGTTTTGTCCAAATCAGAAATGTATGATCTTTCATAACTTTCAACTTTTTGTTATGGATAATTTTATATCAAGGATTCTAATTTCTTCAGATCACATTTTCTGTTCAATCTCAGAACCAAAAGGCAGAGGGGTTAAAAGGATAGGTTGCTGTAACAAAGAGCCAGCAGTACCAATTTCTGTCATATGGCTTTCTCCTTTTATTTTTATCTCCTGCAGGTTGGATTGAAGTCTGTAATAGAGCATTTTCCAGGCCAGCTTGATTTTGTTCTTCTAGATGGTGGCTATGTCCTCAGCCATGGGCACAAACAATTGATGTGTCTTGCCAGATCAGTTCTCAGTAAAGCTAAAATCCTGCTGCTCGATGAACCAAGTGCGCATCTTGACCCTATGTAAGTTTTCCTGATTCTTTACTACATTCCAGTGTGAGGTAGAAAAGTCAGTGAGGCAACACAGCACAAAAGTAATTTTGTCACATTTCTAGTTCTTTTTAGGGCTAGATTTCAACTTCAGGTACAGCTCTGAGCAATGGATGGTACGTAAACTGTACCGTCCTAGTAGGTCCCTGTACCTCCCAGTATCCTGGGAGCATTGTGCCTTAGAGACAGTCCTGTCCCTGCTTCCTCTTTGCTCCAGGAAGATTAGTAATTTACTGCTGATCTGTACCAGTGGTAAATTACTACCCCTGAATTGGACTCAACTATCTTCCAGAGCGTGCATAGGTAGAAAGAGGAGCGCCATTCCCTACTCTTCTCTGCCCAGCTGTTCCAAGGAGAGAGTAAAGCAGGCAAGTATCCCCACTTACTCCTACACAACCAGACTCAAGGTCTGGGTACTCTCCTGGGTTCTTACTCCCTCGTGTGGGTGTACAAATCAAGTCACAATTTACTCCTTAACCTAACACAGAGGGCCAAATTCATCCGGACTGCATGAGTACAACTCCATTAACTATATGGGATCTGAATTTGACCCAGAGGAGTTAAGGGAATTGATGGAGGCCACAAAGAAAGTCAGTGTCAGAACTGGGATTAAAAAGCCAGGAATTCCTGGTTGCTAGTCTTGTGTTTAATACACGAGAGCACATTATTGTTATTATTACTAATTATTATTATTTCCAGCACTGTTCCACCTAGAGGGCAAGGACCCATTAAGCTAGTCACTCTACAACATATAACAGAGACAATTCCTGCCCCACAGAGTTTACAATCTAAGTGTAAGGCTATAGTCAACAGGTAGATCCAGCAAACAGCAGGGAAGGAAACAATGAGACAGTTGCCTTGATAGAACTAGCTTTATAACTCAGTAATAAACAGTCTCTCTTCTGTCTGAAACTTTTTTAGTCAGTCAGTCTCACATCCAAAGTGTAAAGGATTCTGACCCGTCCGGGTCAGCAGAGTCCTGTATTTTGGGGAATTTAGCTCCTCCTTGGGCTGCCACGGAGTCTATTGCCCCGACCCTGGGGAGGGCGGGCGTGCAATTCAGTCTATCGCCCCGGCCCGTGGCAGGGCGGGCGAGTCAGGAGCCTATTGCCCTGGCCCCCAGGAGGGCGGGCAAGCAAGCAGTTTATCGCCCCGGCCCTTGGCAGGGCGGGCGAGACAGCAGTCTAGGTCGGGATAGGATTATCAGGGCTAGGGACACTTCCTCGTGGTTGAGGGATGGGAAGGGGGGGAGGGGGACGCAGGCCCACCCGACTCCACTGTGTCCCAGCCCAGGGCCCTACCAGCGGCACGAGAGAACTGCCACTGGGTCAGCGGGGCTCCGGCCGCAACACGCTGACATGGGGTTTGACCCCTATCTCGGCCACAAGCTGTGGCCTCCCTGGGCCACTTCCTCCCACCCAGCCCCGGAGTACCTGCATCCACGTCTGGCCCTCTGGGGTACGGGGGGAGGTGGTGAGCGGCAGCCTGGCCAGGCCTTCGCCGTCAGTGGGCGGTAGATCCAGCAACTCCTGGAGGTCGTCAGCCAGGGGTAGCTCCTCCAGGTCACAGGGCCCAGGGGTCTCCCCTGGGCGGTCGGGGTCTCCCCATGCCGGGGAGGGGTCGTCCACAGCAGGCAACTCCTCCAGGTCAGGGCCGGCCTCTGGAGGTCTCTCTCTCCACGGGGTAAGGGTCCTGTCCCCAGCTGCAGGGGTCTGGTGGGCTGCCCCCCTGCTGGGGGCTGGGCGGCCCACTCCGCCCGCTTGGGACTGGCGGCCCTACCTGGTCTCTGGGTTCTGACCGCTCCCCCCAGTCGTCGAGGTCAGGCAGATCTGGTCGGTCCCACCAGCGTTCGTCGGCCGTGGGTTTGTCTGGCTCGCCCTCTGTATCTGGGTCAGGCCCGGGCCACTGCTTCCAGGGAGGCACGTCTGTCTCGGTCAGCAACTTCCCCTTCACTGAGCTGCCTGGCCTGTCTCTTATACTTCCTCCCTGGGCCCTAGCCTCACCTCTCTGCTTCCGGGTTGCCCGGCTCGCAGGGCCGGGTTCTGTCCACGGGGGTCACAGGGGGCCCTTCTCAAACCCAGGCTCAGTGGCAGGCCAGAGCGGCTTGCTACACAAAGCAAAAACTGCAATATTTTGTTAAATGTTTACTGAGGCTAATGTGAGGGATTAAAAAAAAGGAGAGGGAATTCTTATGGTGAATTCATTCACTGTATGGACACTTGATTGGTATAACAGTATCTTATACTGGTGTGAAATAAAATTATTTTCAGCCATTAAAAAGCAGTGACTGCATATGCAAAATACATTTTTTTGGTAATATATGTTATTAAGGACCAAATTGTTTCTGTTCTTCTGAAACCATTTCTCAATTGTTGATGCCTCTCCCAGGTAGCGACTCCAGTAACAGCACTCATTTTTGGATGTAATTCATAGACGTGCGAGAGACAGCACCTTGAAAAGATAAACATTGTCCACTGGACAATATGGAATGAGAAAAACTGCAGGCCACTGAAAGATTACACATTGGAAGACATGTTAATTCTGATGCCTTTTCAAGGTGCCAGAGCCTTAAATAAGTCAAAACTGATGTTAACTGTCAGCATGTTTGAATACAAACACGGGTTAGAGCTAACTTCATCACCCTTATTATTTTTTTGTATTGCTGTAGTAGCTAGGCAACTCAGTCATGGATCAGGACCCCATTGTGCTAGGTACTGTACAAACACAGAAAAAAAAGAGCTATCATCTAAAGATAACAAGAGGGACAACAGATGGGTATAGAAAGATTGATGGGGAAGTACAAGGAATCAATTAAACAATATGGGTCGGCATGATAAACTGTGGTCTCAGCACACCAGCAGCCTAAGCATTGTCAAGTTTTTTGTAGGCATCATGTCTACGGTGAGTTTTGAGGAGGGATTTGGAGATGGACAATGAGGTAGATTTGCAGATGTTTACAGGGAGTGCCATCCAAGCACGTGGGAAGCATGGGAGAAAGAACAAAGATGCTTCACCAACATGGTTACAAAAAACAAAACACTAATTCACAGGCTATTTAGATGAACAGCTCTTCCACCAAGAGCATCAACGCAGAGTTACCAAATCTTACAATTTTATTCTGAGACTCCCACTATTTTGTTGTGTCTCCTCAAAACCCCAGCTGCCGGAGCCTTGGAATTATATGAGAATCTCAATTTCTCATTTAAAAATGAAAGGGAAGTTTCTATCCCTCGTGCTTGATGAGTAAAGCTTGAAAAAGTGACCAGAGTGCACGCTAAAAGGCTCAAGAACCAGAAGAGATATACAATAAATTACCAATTTATTGTTGCTTTTTTAAATTCATGGTTTTTAAGCCAATCTCATGTGTCTTTCAGGGCCTGATGCATAATTTATAAGTGTTAAGATGGTGGGCACTACTGCACCACCATACAGTACTGAGTGATGTTGTGATGTAATTCTCAAAAGTACCACTGAGGGTGTGTCTGCACTGCAGTTAGGCATCAACAGCTTGACTGTGCCAGCTGACTCAGTATGCATCTTGCTTAATTGAGGTGTTGCCATTCTAGCTTGGTCTGCAGCCCAAGATCTGGGACCCTCCCACCTTGCAAGGTCCTAGATTGCAGGCTAGCCAAGGTGCTGACACTGCAATTAAACAGCCCTGTAGCCCAGCCCGTCTGAACTCAAGTTAGCTGGCAGGGGACAGACGCAGGTTTTTAATTGCAGTGGAGACATACCCTGAGTGTGGCACTTCTTGATAGCACGATACACACATTTGTTAATACATTGACTGATGAAAATCAAAGGCCTAACTAAACACCATCCATCTCTAGCTAAACCAAAGAAATAAGGGAATTACACCAAAATAATGATAATACTGGATAGCATTTTTACTAAAAGGGATGTCAATTTCTATATACATTAATATAGAATTAAAAATGTGCCAAATTTTAATTTTACAACTTTAATTTTATAATTGCAATTTACTGTAGCAAGAGTAATTGTAACAGATGAAAACACTACCCAGAAGTGTAATCTTATGTGTGTGTCATTCTGAAATCTTTACATTTTATAGCTCAGGTATTAAAAGGCTGTAAATTGATAAACTAAATAAGATGTGCCAATTACAGGTACTGCAATTTCTGAATAACATTCTACATGCCAAAATTTTTTTTACCTTTCAGAACCTTCCAGGTGATTAGAAAAACACTCAAGCATGCATTTGCAAACTGTACAGTAATACTCTCAGAACACAGACTAGAAGCAATGTTGGAGTGTCAGCAATTTTTGGTGAGTGTTGCATCTTATGTAATGTGATGTGCTTATAATTGATAGATATGGGCTTTGCACAATATTTTAAGTAACCCTTCTGTGGTTAGATTAACCATGTCTGCTGCCCCGGGTCAATGCAGATACCTGGTGCCGCCTTTATTCTAATTGGCTGGAAGTGCTTGAAAATTGTCACCATATAGTACATTGTTACAACAATACACAGGTGTCTGTACCTATTTTTAATCAATCTGAGGACATATGGGCAGAAGAGCAACTTGAGAACTGCTAGAGAAGTATCCTGCCTAAGATGGTTAGATTGTTGCGTTTCTCTCTAGAAACAACTTGAAATTTCCTTTCTGTGTTAAAAACTTGTTTGTTAAGTAAATACCAGTATTGTAGGTGTTTTATGTTTTTTTAGTACATAACACTGGTTAGTACAGAAAATGGGATGAACTGTTATGAAAGCTGAGTTGTGGCTCTTAAAATCAGATATTTTCCTGTATACTTTCTTGTCTATCATACAACAAGGATGTTTCAATATTTCTTTTGCTAGCATATAGCTCAGAATGTTTTCCTCCACATACATTTGGTTAAGTGCATGGCTTTCTCTTTACATTATAGCAATTTTAAAGTAGCATTGCTATACAGTTTGGTAGCAAAAGTATAATCTGAAACTGAAGTGGACTATGTAATAAATAAACCACTACTGAACCACTGTAGATATACTGTATACTGAACTGTCTACTTCATCAGAGCTCTTTGCATAGACCATTGTCGAGCCTGATTCATTAAGGTCCTTTCTAGCTGTACCTGTTAATTCACAAGCATAAATCTTCTAACGCACAGGTAAAGTGTATTTCAATGGAGTTCCGCTAACACCCAGAAAACAATATACATTCTTTCCAAACATTCGAGAACTATTTAATTAAAAAAATTAGCATGTCTGGAAATGAACAGATAAGGGATCCAGTCAATTCCCCAAGTACCACCATCACCCCACGCAATAGACACCAGATACCTAACCATATCTTTGCTCCCTCGTCTTTCCAACCAGTCTGCCCCCAGATCCATGCCTCTTCACATTTTCCTTCTTCCCACTTCTGGGGCTGGATTAAAGCAATTTGGGGCACTAAAGAAACTCTCACAGAGGTGCTGGTCCTGACTTTGTGCTGTGGTAACACCCACATGCACCTCCTCCCAATGCCCTGCCCCTCATGGGGGTGACAATGGCAGGAATTGCCTACTTAAGATGTGGCTAGGCTTATGAGGTGGTTTACCATCACTCTTCTTTAGGCAGGCTAGTCTTTCCCCATCCCCAGTCTAATGCTCCGTCTTCAGGCAGGCTGGGGTCTGTCCTAGCGTAGGGAAGACTCAGTCTGAGGGCTGGTCTACCCTTAACATTTACAGCGACACAGCTGCTGTGAGAGAGTTCTATAGCCACGTTATGTCGAGGGACGAGAGCTCTCCTGGCGGCACAATAAAACCACCTAAATAAGTGGTAGGAGCTATGACGGTTGGAGAGCATCTCTTCTGCTGCACACACAAGCACTTATGCCGACAAAACTTACGTTGCCTACGCTGTGTTTTTTCACACCCCTGAGCGACAAAAGTTTTTCCATCGGAAGTGCTAGTGTAGACAAGGCCTAAATGTTTCCCTCTGTATGGGTGCTTCTTCTGACATCACTACAGCAGAGCAGGATGGGGTGATGGCAGAAAGGGCCACTCCCTGCTGGAAGCCAAGATAGTTAGGGATGCAGTCCTACACTCTAGGTGTCCCTAAACCTTTAAGTGACAGAAATTGTCCAATTCTCTTCACTCCCTCTAATACATCTGGTATTGGCCACTGTCAGAGACAGGATACTGGGCTAGATGGACCTTTGGTCTGATGCAGTATGGACATTCTTATCTTCTTAGGTAAGGATGTTGGCAGGACTCCCCCCCGCACCAGTGCAACTGGTTTCTGAGGCCTTGACTACCCTTGTACTTATGCTGGCAAAACTTATGTCAATCAGGGGTGTGTTTTTTCATACCCTGGAGTGACAAAAGTTTTGCTGGCATAAGCACTTGTGTGGACAGCGCTGTATTGGCAGGAGAGCGACTCCCACCGACATAATGTGGCTACACAAGCACTCTCACAGTGGCACAGCTGTACCATGGCAGCTGTGCTGCTGTAAGTTTAAAGTGTAGACTAGCCATGAGTTAGCACCCCATTGAGGTGAATGGAACAGTTCACATCTCTCAATGTGATTGTCTCAGGCTCTTTTGTAGACTCAGACTTGGCCTACACTTACACCGGAGATTCGGCAGCAGTTGACAGGCAAACGTCACAGAAAACTTGCATAACTCCCGTCGACTGATGTGCTTCTCTTCTGCGCACTGTCTTCACTGCACTGTGCCAATGGGAACCATGTTCCCATCGATGCAGCGCTATGCCACTTGCGGAGGTGGATTAATAGCGTCCACATCTGAATCGACTGAGCGGGTCTTCACTGACTGCTCAGTTGATCCAGATAAGTCGATCTGGTGGCAGTGACTTTGTTGCCGTCAGTGTAGACATAGCCTCAGCTGATCACGTATTTCAAGCTCTCTCTTCACAACCAAGAGGACTCAGAACTGTTTCAAAATAAAGGCAGAGATGCTGATGTCATCACATGACTCCAGGAGCTGGGGTCCTATACAGGAGTCTTTAGTGTCTATTACTTAACCTGTCCCTGCCCTGCTCTCCGGTCTCCTGCACTGCTTTCGTCCCTGGTGTCAGCAGCAGGTCAGTTTATGCTGACAAACATTTTAAACATTTCTCCGTGTACAGACAAAAACAGCTTTAGATGAGCGTAGCTTAGGCTGTAGTTGCAGGTAGCAGGAAAGGGGAGGGGGGGAAACAAGAAACACACACACAACTCTGCACGGACCATTTCTCCAACATAAGCCTGATCTATGCTAGGACATTAGGCTGGTATAAGTAATGCCGCTCAGGAGTGTGAAAAATCCATCCCCCTGTGACACAGTTAAACCAACCCAACCGCCATGGAGACAGTGCTAGGTTAACGGGAGAATTCCCCTGTCAACCTAGCTACTGCCTCTCAGGGAGGTGAAGTACCTACACCAACTGGAGAACCCTCCCATTGGCACAGGTGGCGGATTGTTGGTGTGGTTTACATGTAGACAAACGCATAAAGGGACTGGGGCTTTCTTCAGCCAAGTCCAAAATACCCCCGAAAAACAGCAAACAAAGAATAGCAGAATGGCAAACAATCCTTAACTTACAACGTCTCTTTTAAACAGCATAAGGTCAGTGCCTCCTTGCTTCTGAGCCTGAGACTTGATCTACATTTGCAAATGAGACTGATATACCTACATTGGTCAGGGGTGTGACATATGCAACCTAACTCTCAGTCTAGATACAGCTATGTCAACAGAAGAATGCTTCCATCAGGAAGGTGGCATTCCTACATCAATGGAAAAAACCCTTCCATTGGTGTAGGCTGTGTCTACACTACAGAGTTTAGTTGGCTTAGCTATGCTGACATAGCTATTCTGGTACAATCTCTGTAGTGTAAATCCAGCTCAAGTTTGAGGAGGGAAAGTCCTCCCCTTTGGTTCCCTTCCACCAACCCTCCTCTGCTTCCCCCCCCCACCCCCTGCTTTAAAAAACCCTGGCTAGATCCTTCCTTGTCTATTTTAGAGTGGATTTATTATACAATGATGCTCTTTATAATATAACTCTTGTAATTCCCTCATGAACTCCACTTGGATTCCTCCAGCCCCCACCAAAACACCAGAAGGCACTTCTTGGCAATGGCAACAAAACAAAAGATAATTTGGAGATTTAGGTCAAGCCTTTAAGATGAACTAAAAAGAAAAAAAAATAGGAACATTTTTTAAACTGAGCACCAGGAACGTTTCCCAAACATCATAATTTAAACTTCCTTTTCTGGTTTGTAATGAAAATTAGCCAGAGTCATTTGACATTTCCAACAATGTAGAACAGCTTTTTTTGCTCTTTTCCCAATGTATGTCCTTGAAGTTCTCCCTCCTATCATTCTGTGCTACCTTGTTAGTTTATGTAGTTAACTGAATTCTATCAGCACTATTCATATAGGTCTAATTGATCGAACATGTTTAATTAGGTAATAGAAGAAAATAAAGTGCGGCAATACGAGTCGATCCAGAAGCTGCTGAATGAAAAGAATTCCTTCAGGCAGGCTATGAGCTACTCTGATCGTCTTAAGCTATTGCCACTGCATCGCAGAAACTCAAGCAAGCGCAAGTCTAGACCCAAAATCGTTGCCTTGCAGGAAGAGACAGAGGAAGAAGTGCAAGAGACGAGGCTGTGAGAATGCATGGAACTGCTTCCTCTTATGAGTTAACTGGTGGAGTTTGGGCAAATACAGTACCGTACCTCAAAACCAGGAGAAGCGTGACCAACACTACTAAAATTGCAGGAACAAGCACAGATTCAAACTTTCAGGAGGCACTAAACACAGTGTACTAAATGACATTTATGGAAATGGTTTCCCTCCAGTGGTAAACTGTGTGTGAGGCATTACGTATCCTTGAAGATTTACCACTTGTTCTGGTAAGCCAGTCTTCCTTGTAATAGCTACTTTACTCTGGTACAAAACTAGATGATCTGCAGTGGTAGGAACCTGTTTAGACCAACTTAATCATTTTATCAAATTTTCAAACCTTTTGTTGACGTGTGTTTGGGAGGAGAGGAAGCCGGCCGAGGAAGAATGTTTAAAAAAAAATTAAGCTTGAATGGAAAACACTAAAATCAAAACTGTACAATGGTAGTTTCAGGTTCATTCACTCCTTGAAAAGGGGTTGACAGAAAGCACCAATGACCTCAGAATATTTTCTCCTGCTCATTCTTCATGCACTTATCATTCTCAACACTGCAGAAAAGGCATATGCCCGTTCAAAACTCTACACAGCTGCAAGCATGCAGGTGATAATGAAGGGAAAAAAAGGATGTTGGCTTGCAAGCTGGTCAACTTCCATCATTTCTCAGCAGTTAAAAGATGAAAGAGGGAGTTAGTAGTTCCTTCTGGAATCTAGGGAAACCATCGGCCCAACCTTGTAACCACTTACCAGGTGGAGTGCATGTTAATATGGGCAGTCCCTCTGTACTAGATGCCAGGACTCCCAACAGCTGAAGAGTAATATTCTGTGTGTTTAGGTCAGGCACCTTTACATGCTTTTTATCATAGTTCGTATAAAGAACAAAAACTTTGAAGTAGACTTTAATCATGAAATCAGTTTTTATACGCTTCTGTTTTCCAGTTTTCAGAGGCAATTGAACTTCTCTAGAATATTTTATTTATTTTAATATTGTTGCAGACATTTATTACAAGAACACCGTATTTTAAGAGTGATTATGCACTATAAAGAAAAATATATTTGTATAAAAAGAATTTTTTATATTTTAAATGTATAATTTTGATGCCATTAGTCCTTTTTATTGCATGTTATAGTAAAACTGGAAAAAAATGACAGTGTCCAAGAGACATATGACGTAGCATGCAAGTCACCTTTATTGGTGAGCGTGAAAGCATTCTAGCAAGAGAGGTATGTTAGGCTTCTATTTAAATAAAAACCTTTAACTCAAACTGCTTATGTAACAAATTATGATAGTTGCAACAGAAATATTCTGCTGCTTCTACTAAGTAAACACTGCCAACCAAAACAAAATGCATTTAAAATTTTTTATTCTATTTATTACCAAAATAGACAACAGTATGTACAGTATGTCAATAAAAGTAAGATTTTGTGTACAATTCCACTGTCTGGTTTAGTTTGTTAAAAAGACAATTCTATTGTCTATTTCCTCGCGGGTTTTATATTTTATGGTTGCTGAGCTAAATGAAGATGTATAAATGTCTCTGGAAACAGTGGTGAACTTTCCAAGCCCTTTTAAATTGAAATGTTCTCTCTGATAAGGACATAAACAGTAATCCCCATATTACCACGAAGGGAAGTTTTGTGTACTCTCAACTAATACACTTCAAAGGTTCATTACAAAACTGTCTAGTTTTCCCTCGGCACAAAATCCTTTTCTTAAATATTCTTTTGGGAATTCCACTAGTTATGATGACTAGAGCTGGGTGAAATTTTTTGGCCAAAACATTTTTCCCCCATCAAAAAATGCAGATTCAGGTCAACTAAAACAATTCATGAAAGCAGCTGATTTCACCACATTGTTTTGGTCAAACAACAACAACAAATTCTGAGAATTCTAAACAACCTTGTTTTGAAAATGTTGAAATAAAAAGTTGCTTCAAATAAAAAAAAGTTTCATTTCAACATTTACTTCAGTTTTATTTTTAAAAATGTAACTTCCCATCCCTCCTACCCTGAAAACAAAACGTTCTGTTTCAAATCAAACTAAACATTTCATTTTTTCCCTCCAAATTCTTTTCTATCTTTTTGGTTTGCCAAAAATTTTAACTTTCATTTTAGGTGGACACAAAACTATTTTTTCCCCTGAGCTTTTGGTATTGCAAAGGAACTGAAAAATCAGTTACTGTATTTGCACAGCTTTAGATGTGAGAATTTTGAATGCTTGGTTCTAAATGTATACTTCAGTGTCACCAGACGGTGCTGGAGAGCAGTTGTGCTCTGCTTTAATCAAAATGTTACCGTTTGTTCATGGTTCTTTGTGCAATGTAAGAGTTTTATGTGGCAGGTTAAGCTATAACTGTTAGAATTTTAGTTCTGTCTTTAAATATTTACATCAACTTGCAGATAAGTGAACTTGCACATTTTTGTGCTATTTGGGAGTAAAAGAAAGAATGGAAACCCAGCAAGAAAACTAGAAAGAGCATTTTTAAATGGATGGTAACAGCCAGTTGGCATCGCTAGCTGAATGTCACTTCATTTACATTCAGAGTTTATAAATCATGCAGAGCTTGAGGCTGAAGGACAGTATACATGGACAGGGCAAACACAAAACACTGAGCTCGCTTTGTCAGTTATAATTAGTTGAACTAGAGCAACACGTTTACAGATGTTGGTATTGCTCACTGAGACGTGCTGTCTCTTTTAGACGTACATCTGTAAGGGTGCCTTCATTCAGTCACAATCAAAAATCTTCATGCGCTCCTGCCACTAGATTTGTTGACAGCTCCCAGATAGAAATATCTGATTCAGCGGTATAACTTACCAGCATTTAGCGAGACACCTTTTGACTCAATTAAAATACGTTGGGTTAGGAGAGATTTCCACAGGGACAGAGTGGGGGGGAAAACGTTTCTTACCTTGCAGTAATTGTGGTTCCTTAAGATGTGTTAACCACATACATGCCCTTTGGGGTGCATACGTACGCCTGGTGCTTGAGACACAGTCTGTCAGCCCATGGTGTTTGCTGACATGCCCATGCACACGGCATCTCCTCATGCTCCAATGATGAAGGCATAAAGGAGGCCCAACCGCTATTCAGTTCCTTCGCCACCTATAGCAGGATGCTATAGTACCCCACAGTGACATTCTCTCTGAA
The DNA here is from genome assembly GCA_007922155.1 of Mesoclemmys tuberculata. NCBI lineage: Eukaryota > Metazoa > Chordata > Testudines > Chelidae > Mesoclemmys > Mesoclemmys tuberculata. The sequence continues at coordinate 40,345,857 of ML675616.1, read as the reverse complement.
AAGGAATGGGAAAGGGGTAGGTACACTATGGAACTGTAGATCGTTTCACTCAGCATGAGGGTGGTGCCCACCCCACGCTAGCCCAGAAACGGTTACAGTGGCTTAGGAGGAGTTAGGTAACCTGATAGGTCACACCTGAAGGAGAGTTAGGCTTGAAAGGCAAGCACTGATTGAGGATGGAGCCCAGCAGGGCAGCAGCAGGCGGGCTGGTATAAGGGCAGGAACTGAGGACAGAATGGGCTGCAGCGTGGAAGCCTACAGTCACTCCCTGGGCTTAAAAGAGGGAAAGGAGGAATCCCAAGGGGATAGTAGGTGCCCTGGGGTCCTGGCCATGAAGGAAGTGTTTATCCAGAAGGGTGACGGACAAGGAAGCCTGACAGAGGCAGAACAGGAAACAGACCAGGGAGAAGGCAGCAGGGCTTGAGATGGTACAACCACTGGCCCCTGCTTTGAGGATCCCTGGGCTGGAACCTGGAATAATGGACAGGCCTGGGCTCCCCTACCATCCACTGGGGAAGTGGCATAACCTGGAATTGAAGGACTTCCTGGAATGATACCCAGACAGCTAGTCCAGTAAGACTTCGATACCCTGGAAGGGCATAGCTTAAGTGACCTGGCTGAAGGGCCATGCTACAAAGAGGGGGCACCACAAAGAGTAACTCCTGGAGCGTGAGGGGGTCACAGTATGAACAAGACACAGAAGGGGGCATCAGATCCAACAGAGCTATTCCCCAGACACAGCCACAAGGAGCTGCCCCGGTGGTGAGTCATGCACCCTGTGACAATCAGTAGAGAATGCAGGTGTGATGGTCAGCTCTGGTACGAGTGGAGAGTGAGGGGCTCTGGTAGAAGCAGCAGTGAAGGGACCATCAAACCGATGTGTGCAGAGGCCTTCTTTGCCGAAGGTAAATGTACCCTCCTGAAGTGGGCCTCGGAGTTGCCGCTCCCAGTGAAGGGGCTGACAAAAAACAAAGGAGACTCTAGACCCCACTCATGCAGACCCTGGAAAACTGGCAGAGACGATAAGAGGCACAGGGTACTTGGTAAAGTTGGTGGCGGATCAGGAATATCGCTTCGGATCCTCTGGGAAGTGAGCAGGGACCAGAGGGGTCAGGAATGGAAAGGAAGTTCCGGGGCTAGGAGGCCAGAAGCCTGGCAAAGGCAGTGTTATGCCTTGGGCAGAAGGGACAAAGTAAGAGTTGATCAATAAAGGCCAAAAACATATTGTAATTCAAAAAGGCAGAACGTATCAGTCGTGCCTGTTAATTTGCAGTTTGGGATGGCAGGCGGGCAGATGTACAACTTTTACATCTGACTAAACCAAGCCATTTTGGTTCTTTATCTCACAGAGTCATCTTTGGTTGCTCTTAGCTGCTGCTTTCACTAGCCACCACAACCAGCAGCGAGGCTGGTCCTGGGTGCATGTGCAGATACTCCAATCCAAGGGAAGGCACCTGGTACCACTTAGCTACTGTTTTAGAGGCAGGCATGACTGTCACTGATGTCCGCTGTATACGGCTAGCAGGGCTCAAGAGAGCTTAATTGATGGGAAGTGCTAAGTGGCCCTGCACAGGCATGGGGAATGTCCACCAGAAGTGAATGAGAGATTTCTTGGACTTCTTCCACTGGTATCTTGAGGGAATCAGCTAGATGTCTGAACACCTCTTGAGACCTCCATCCAGATGAGATGGTGTAGATGAGACCAGCACCTCTGGGGAACAGGGACAATATAACAGCACATATTGCCTCATCCTAGCAGGAGGGAACTTCTGCTCAGAAAACTCTGCAGAGGGCTCAGAGTCATGGGCTGCAAGCTGACACACCATCCCAGGAACCCATGATGTAAGGAAGGAAGTTCTCATCCTAGGAGATGGTCTGGAAGTGTGACCCCAGGGTTTCCAAGAGGGCCACACTGGAACACTGTAAGCCAAAGGGAAGGTGCCATGGGTCTTGATCCAGAAATGACAAGGATCCATGCCTGTTACTGACACACTCAGCACCAAATGAGCAGCACTGAAGAAATTAGAATTGATGGGACTGGCACAATAATCGTTGGAGCTGAAGCACTAAATGCAGAAGTAGGCCCCAATGCTCTGGTTGCAGCACCAGAGGCAGCTGATTTGAATTCTGAGACTGTTCTGTACTCCCAATACCACGCTTTCTCAGAGCTCCTGGGGTATCCAGCTTGGCCCTTAGAGTCTCCTTTAATCAGGAGTAGTGAGGGTGCTTGAACCTCTTTTTACTGGGAATTCCCAGTGCGGATCTTTTCCTTGCTCTCCCCAGATGAGTGATGCTGCTTTTCCTCTGAGGACTTGGCTCTCTTGATAGTCTTGTCAGAATCTGAAGCCAGAATGGAGCAGAGGAGCTAGTGGATCTGGACCCCCTGGGGGCTGAGGTGGAACTTGTCCCATGGGTTTTGGCCTGCCCAGATCAGAGCCCTGCTTCACGAAGCAGTCTGACAAAAATATTTTAAGATCCACCTTCCTTTAAAGTCCTTTTAGAAAAGGACATACGCACCAACCATTTGTTGGGTATATGAGTGTCCTCAAGGTAAAAAAAAGACATCTGGTGTGTGTCCGTCCTTAATCACAATTGCTGCCTTGTGATAGGGGCAATGCTTAAAGCCTGGGGACTTAGGATGGAACCTCTGCAAACCCCAGCACTGGAAAGATCCTGTCTGAAGAAAATCAAAATAAGGGACATAAAAATGATCAAAAACTTGCCATTGGGAAATTATCCTAATTCACTGAGCTCAGACAGGATTGATACTTGGGCCCCCATCACAGTCCCATGCTCCATTTCTACTTTCTCTCTCCCACTTACTCTCCACTCTGCCTCCTCTCAACCCCTGTCCTCCATCTGCCCCCCTGCCTTTCCCTGTAGCTCTGTCCTTTTATCCTGCTCTGTCCATCTTCCTGCCCTTTATCCAGCTGGCCCTCTTCCTTGGCTCTCCCCCCTCCCATTTGAATACATCTCCTCTCCCTCTCCTCTCTTCAGCTCTGCTATTTGCTCCTCAGGGCCCAGCTCCATCCCCAGCCTGGCTTGGTTTGGCAGTTAGTGTTAGTTTAAATTAAAACAAGGCTGGCTCCTCCCTGCAGTTCCATTCCCAAAACCAGCAGAGCTGGGAAGAGGGGAGTTGTTGCATGGGTCCACGTGCCCCAAGGGGGCGGTCTCCTTGCACAGTGCTGTCTCAGAACAGCCATGAAGGGAGGAGTATCCCCAGCTGGGCCCCATCTGCCCCTTCCCCACACGCTCCCAGCGCAGCATTAGCTGATTAAAGCTTGTTTCATATTCGCTGATAACTTAAATTCCATTTCCCCAAACCTCAATTGGGCGGGAAAGAGAAACCATTTTCTCCCAGAGATCAAGTATAGAAAGCTTAACCCTACAATAATCATTCGTATCCAAGTTATCAGTTGAAATTAGAGGGTTTTATCGGGGGGGGGCTAGGGGGGCTAGGCGGAGGCTCTGATGGGGGGAGCACACACAGTTTTGGTGAAAGTGTTAGAAAATAGAGTATGAAACCATATATATTTGAGTAGGAGGACAAAAAGAACTTATACAGCAAGGACACACCTGCTTTTTAAAGTCTCATTTTTTAAACCACAGGTAATCGTGTTTTCATGATTCGACGTGCAAAGTTCGTATATATATGCATACTTTAAAGAGGCAAAAATATGCAGGCAAAAGAATAAGAGAGCGAGAGAGTACAGCCTGGAGATGCCAAGCCTAATATTACACATGAAAGTTTCATCTCAAAGTCTGTTCGGCAGAATGAATGTTCAGTGAAATCACACCACAGCGGAGCCTCCATTACCCCTGGAGGTGGAGGAGAGAGGGGCAGGCGCTCAGAGCTGCTAAGAGCAGCAGTGAGGGCCTCCTTGGGGAGAGCAGCAGTAGAAACCTGCCGACGTGGGGCTAAACTTGTTAATGAAGTTGTGTTAATCACACACAACTAATCTACAACTAATCTATTTATGGGCTTTATGTCCTCCTGCCAAGCCTCTTTATAAATTCAACTTGTTCCATTTCTACAATCCACATCTCCCTGGAGGTATTCTCCTGATTCTGGTACCTCCACAGCGTGATTATGCACGTCCATTTTCAGGGTAACAATTCTGGCAGTATATGATCAACAACTTTGGGTTTTTTCCCCCTTATTGGGCAACATTTTAGGAACTGCTCCACACAACAGCTTTAAAAAAAAAATTCATTATTTTTAATAGGAGGGTTTGCAAGTGCTTTGGAGGATAGGTTTAAAATTCAAAATGATCTGGAGAAATGGTCTGACGTAAATAGGATGAAATTCAATAAGGAGCAGTGCGAAGTACTCCACTTAGGAAGGAACGATCAGTTGCACACATACAAAATGGGAAATGACTGCCTAGGAAGAAGCACCGCAAAGATCTGGGGGTCATAGTGGATCACAAGCAAATATGAGTCAACAGCGTAATACTGTTGCAAAAAAACCCAACAAAAAACCAAAAAAGCCCCCCATCATTTTGAGATGTATTAGCAGAAGTATTGTAAGCAAACACGAGAAGTAATTCTTCCACTCTATTCTGTGCTGATTAGGCCTCAACTGGAGTAGTGTGTCCAGTTCTGGGCGCCACAATTCAGGAAAGATGTGGATACATTGGAGGGAGTCCAGACAAGAGCAACAAAAATGATTAAAGGTCTAGAAAACATGACCTGTGAGGGAAAATGGAAAAAAATGGGTTTGTTTAGCCTAGAGAAGACTGAGAGGGAATATGATAACAGTTTTCAAGTACATTAAAAGTTGTTACAAGGAGGAGGGAGGAAAAATAGTTCTCCTCAATCTCTGGAGGATAGGACAAGAAGCAATGTGCTGAAATTACAGGAAGGGGGGTTTATGTTGGACATTAGGAAAAACTTCCTAATTGTCAGAGTAGTTAAGCACTGGAATAAATTACCTAGAGAGGCTGTGGAATCTCCATCATTGGAGATTTTTAAGAGCTGGTTAGACAAACACCTGTCAGGGATAGTCTAGATAATGCTTGGTCCTGCCATAAGTGCAAAGGACTGGACTAGATAACCTCTCGAGGTCCTTCCAGTCCTATGATCCTATGATTACACAACCAAGACTTGATTTAGCATTAACCTTTAGAGGTTGGTCCTGAACTATAACATAAACTTGTCATATTTTAATTCCTCCCTGTAGAAGATCCCCTGGTAAGAGGCAGTGCCGGTGGCTTTCCCTCCGTGTCAATCTCTGAGGGAGGCCCCACCTCCTGGTGCCTACACCCTTCAGGAGCCCAGAGTAAAGAGGCCACCTCCAGCCCTTAGTAGAGCGAGCCTTGGGTTCAGGCTGTTCCTAAAGGGGAATAGTCTCTTGCCCTCACAGGCGGGCCAACAGCCTAGGGTCCAGCCCTCAGCCAGGGACAGGCCAGCAGTGGGAACAGCAGTCGTTAGCTCCAGGGGGCAGGGAAACTGCCTAGGCCTAGCCCTTTGGTAGGGCAGGCCAGCAAACACCGTCTCAAGCCCTAACCAAGGTGAGTACACAGTCTATTGCCTAGCCCTTCTAGAGGGCAGGCAGGCAAATAGACTCGAGCCCTTGGTGGGGTGAGTAGCAGTCTATCACCTCACAGGGCGAGGAAATGGTCCAAGGCCCTGGCCCTTGGGCAGGGCAGGGCAGAGGGGCAGCAGTCTCTAGCCCTTAGCAGGGCGGGTAAGTAGTCTGTGTCCAGCCCTTCAGCAGGGCGTGGTGGCAGTAAGGGACAGGCTCTGGCTCGCAATGGGCGTTCACCCCAGGTCGGGGTAGGAAGGTGCGTAGGGGGACGCAGGCCCACCTGTCTCCACTGCATCCCAGCCCAGGGCCCTGTCAGTGATGGAGGAAGGGGTCCCATCACGGGGTCAGTGGGACTCTGGCCAAAACACACTGACTCACACTGAGTGTAAGTTCAGCCGGACCATAGTTGGCTTCCCTGGGCTTCTTCCTCCTACCCTCTCTAGAGTACCTGCTCTCCTGAGCCATATCCCGGTTCCTCGTTGCTTGATGGCAGGTCCAGGAACTGTTCAGGGTCCTCTGCAGAGGGCAGCTCCTCTGGGTCCCAGGGTCCAGGTGTCCCTTCGGGCTCGCCAGGAGTCGGTAACTTGGGCAGCTCCTCCAGGCAGTAGGTAGCTCCAGCAGCCCCTCCTGTTCCTATCTAGCCTTGGTCTCTAATTAATGCTTGCTCCCTGGCTCCTACTTCAGGCACAGTCAAGGCAGTTACTTGGCTTATCTGGCCATCTTAAACTATTCAGGTCTTGTGTGGGGTGGATACCCCATCACAGGTTGTGAGAAAAAGTTATTTTAAAGGAGATAACTCTCAAATCAGCCATCTAATCTTTCTAAACTCACACAGATACAATATACACACACAAGACCAAGAGACAGACAGACATAGAGCAGTACAAAAGTTTTATTGACACGAGTTTGGAATGGCTGCCTTACTCATAGTGGTGAAGTGCTAGGAATACATTTATGTAACCCTTGTTCTTTCCCAAATTAACTTGAAAAAGTGCTCCTTTGAAGGTGCAGGAATGAGCAAGTGGCCTATACGGCTCTTAAAGCAACCTCTTAATAATTCACCAGGTGGCACTGAAGCCTGATCTTAAGGAAGCTATGTATCCTCCTCTTCCTACTACATAATAAGGTATCAAAACCGTGATTGTATCCACATTATTACTATTCACAAGTACAAATTGTGCCCACCATAAAGAGGGTGGATGGGCCGAATATTTCCTTCACATACACACAGTTCCCCCTAATGGAGAAGTAATTTAAATATGTAGTGAGATGAAAAATATTTCATGGTAACTGCAATTCAAATATTATTTGATAGCAACTACATAGTAAATCCACTATAAAAATTGGTAATTACATGGTAATTCATGTTATTGCTGATACATTATCTCAGGATAACCATATAATTAAACTTGTGCTGTAATTTTTTCAAAAAGATCTGATTTGGTAAATCATCATTTTCTGGATTCATTTTTTAAAATGCTATTGAAAGGGTAGAAAAGTTTTACATCATACATTAAAAACTCAATTATTAGAGGAGCAAATTTTCTATCATACCAAAGAGTGGGAAGTTGTATGAAATAACTGATTTATTGCATTATAATTTCTCTCCCTTTTCTTTTTTAAAACATAGCAGTCATAATGCAAACTCATAATAGTTCAGATACATGAAACCTACAATAAGCAAGAGAGAAACAAAAGCACATTTCACCAGGCAGACTGGGGGTAATCAAAATATTTAATATGGCTTGTAGCTGAAAGTAACTGATCTATGTTTCCAATTATTTTAATTATTGCCACATTCCATTCACTTTTCATCAAGTGAAGATAAAAACATGTTCAGTCTTTAAAATGCATGTGCATTAGATTTAAGCCAGTGCTGTACATATTGTGCAACTCATCTGTATGCAACACATGAATTTCATAGAATATATTTATATACTGTGTATATATACACACACACACACACACACACACAATTTTCTGTGATTATACCCCTGAATATAATCATTTAAACAATATCCATATTAGAAAACCCATTTATGAGGTTGGCATAACTTCCCACTACTAAATTTAAATCAATTTAAATTCCAGATTAAAGCAATAAAATATTTTCATAATGAACATCTTATTTACATACAAATTAAACTGTGGTCCCGTACACACATTACATTACAAGGAAACCATTTTAATTTAAAAAATTATTTCCATATTTTGAGTTCTCTGCTCTTTAATACAGAGATTATGTGAACACTGAAACTGTATGTTAGGCAGGTCTATTTATTCGATTTTTCTATCTGTATTTTTTTGTGCAAATTCCAAATCTCTTCTTTTGAGTTATTATTATCTGCCTCTATTTGCCTTGTATTACTGCTGCTGCTTCTTTTTGCGTACTGAGAAGGCTGGGTGACTTTACTTCTGGGAACAGGAAGAAAAGACTTAACTCTTGAAACACCCAATTCAGTCTTTGATTTACTGTTGGTGCATTCTACTGTGTGACTGCTGCTGAGAGAACGGATCCCATCCTGTGAATAAAAATAAAATAAAGCATCTTTTTAGCATAGGACATCTACTGTTAGAACCAAGAACACCAACAATGAGCAAAACAGTGGATGTGTCCTGTTTACAGCATCTTGCACCTTTTGGAAGCAGAATAGCCACAGGAAAAGGATAAATTTGCATGGCCAGGTGAAACAGTTACAGTTTTAGCTTTACTAACCCATCAGAAACCAACTACAATAGAAGCTGCTTTTTAAAAAAAAAGCTAACGGTATTTCTTCAATAAAAACTTCTTAACATAGAAGAGAACAATAGCAGTGCTCTGCATTGTCATTCAGAAGCCCTAAAAGTTCTTCTTGTTCTCCGTATCTCAGTTGCTGGACTAACAGGGGTTAGAAGCACTACGACGGGAATACATTCTTTTCCCTTCATTATGTAGAGAGAACCCTTGTGGAAGGATAATGCCTGTAAACTGGGGCTTGGGAGATGAACTTTTAAATCAGGGAGAAAGTGGGAGACCTCTTGGATGATAAACACAAGGTTTAGTATTCGGGCTGGAATAAAACAATCCATAGACACATTCATTTTTACACCATCACAGCAACAATACTAAATGGGAGCTAAAGTTGAGGTGGCATTTCTATTTTAAAACTACCTTTTTCAGTTGCTCATTTTCTTATAAAATTATTTTTGGGGTTGAAATGTCACCTGCTTTGCTGCAGCCTCGCGGTCAGTTTATCTGGAAGGTTTTATAAATAATGTCCAGCCATTTTGGGGATGGAATGTTTGAATATTTGAATGTGGAATAGGACACCTAGTGATAGATGATGTGGACAAAGCTGAAGTACTCAATGCTTTTTTTGTCTCTGTCTATGCAGACAAGGACAACTCCCAGACTACTGCCCTGGGCAACACAGAATGGGGAGGAGGTGAGCAGCCCTCAGTGGTGAAAGAACAGGTTCAGGACAATTTGGAAAATCTGGACATGCCCAAGCCCATGGTGCCAGATATATCTGAGGGTGCTGACTGTGTTGACGATGTGATTGCAGAGCCACTGGCCATTATCTTTGAAATCTCATGGTGATAGGAAGAGGTCCTGGACAATTGGAAAAAGATAATTATAGTGCCCATCTTTTAAAAAGGGAAGGAGGAGAATCTGGGGAACTACAGGCCAGTCAGCTTCACCTCAGTCCCTGGAAAAATCATGCAGTAGGTCATCAAGGAATTCATTTTGAAGCACTTGGAGGAGAGGAAAGTGATCAGAAACAGTCAGCATGGATTCACCAAGGGCAAGTCATGCCTGACCAACCTGACTGCCTTCTGTGATGCGATGACTGGCTCTCTGGATGTGAGGAAAATGGTGGACGTGATATACCTTGCCTTCAGTAAAGATGAAGATATGACCTCCCAAAGTATTCTTGCCAGCAAGTTAAAGAAGTATGGGTTGGATGAGCGGACTATAGGATAGATAGAAAGCAGGCTGGATTGTTGGGCTCAACGGGTAATGATCAATGGCTCAATGTCTAGTTGGAAGCCAATATCAAGCACAGTGCCCCAGGGATTGGTTCTGTTCAACACTGATCTAGATAATGGTGTGGATCACACTCTCAGCAGGTTCGCAGATGACACTAAGCTGGGGGGAGTGGTAGATATGGTGGAGGGCAGGATAGGATACAGAGTGACCTAGACAAATTGGAGCCTAAAGAAATATGAGGAGGTTCAACAAGGACAAGTGCGGAGTCCTGCACTTAGGATGGAAGAATCTCATGTGCTGCTACAGACTGGGGACCGACTGACTAAGCAGCAGTTCTGCAGAAAAGGAACTTGGGGTTACAGTGGACAAGAAGCTGGATATGACTCACAGGTGTGCCCTTGCTGTCAAGAAAGCTAATAGCATATTGGGCTGCATTAATAGAAGCACTACCAGCAGATCGAGGGAAATGATTATTCCCCTCTAGTCAGCACTGGTGAGGCCACATCTGGAATACTATGTACTGTTTGGAACTCCCCAGTACAGAAAGGATGTGGACAAACTGGAGAAACTCCAGCGGATAACAAGGAAAATGATTAGGGGGCTGAGGCACATGACTTATGAGGAGAGGCTGAGGGAACTGGAGTTATTTAGTTTGCAGAAGAGAAGAATGATGGGGGATTTTATAGCAGCCTTCAATACCTGAAGGGGGGTTTCCAAAGATGATAGAGCTAGGCTGTTCTCAGTAGTGGCAGATGTCAGAACAAGGAGCAACGATCTCAAGTTGCAGTGGGGAAGGTCTAGGTTGGATATTAGGAAAAACTTTTTCACTAGGAGGGTGGTGAAGCACTGGAATGTGTTACCTAGGGAGGTGATGGAATCTCCATCCTTACGGGTTTTTAAGGTCCAGCTTGACAAAGCCCTGGCTGGGATGATTTAGTTGGGTTTGGTCCTGCTTTGAGCAGCAGGTTGGACTAGATGACCTCCTGAGGTCCTTTCCAACTCTAATCTTCTATAATTTTATGATCAATTTTCAGCTGATAAAGACATTTCTGTCTGCTTTTCTGTACTCTGATAATCTGCTTTGTTTTCCAGCTTCAGACTTAACATGAACACAACCTCCGATAGAATAATGAACCACAGTAGGGTGTGCATGAGAGGCTAGTCGGAACATTCTGGCCTTGTGTCTTCAGTCACACAACAAGTGCCCATAGCTTACACACACTGTTCTCTTCTTTTTGAAAATTTTTTATAACTTGCTTGTAGGAGAGGGTGTTGGTGTGTGTGTTATACAATGTAACAATCCATGCTTATAATCTGCTCCCTAATACCGACTATATTTGTTGAGCCAGACTCTACGCTCGTGTCGATCAGCATAACTCCACTGACTTCAGCGGAACTAGGCCAAATTATACTAGCTCATGGCTGATACTGCTCATTTTACTTTCCTCTCCCCCCCTCTTAATGAGAAAGGTTCTCTGGATTACATGGACCATTTCTCCCTTCTCTCATCTCCAGAAGCTGAGCAGCCCCTTTAATGTGCTCTGCAGCATCACAGGCACATTTAAGGTACATCATTTTCAAATCTAAATTTAAACATTAAAGAATCACTAGTTCAGTCTGAACAACAAGCAGTGGGTTAGGTGTCTACGGAGATCCTTACACTGCTGTTGGAAGGACACCTCCTACTTTGTGCAGTGCTTTAACATTCACTGTCTGCCATTCAGGCCGTTCTCCACAACTGTCTTCACTAGCCACTCAGTATTTTAAAGCATCTAAAACCTTTCAAAATTCTAATCAAGTCTATGTGCTTGGCTAGTAAAATACCACTGGATGTTTCTGTGCATGCTACAGGTTCAGTTTTGTATGTCACTCAACTGATTTGTTGCTGAGGGCTTCTTCCCTTCTTTATTGGGGAAAAAAATCACTATCAGCCAGCTATCAGCTCTGCAAATTGTACTGCAGCTTCTCTCTCTTGTAACAGAATGTCAGCGTAGGAGTCATGATTTGAAAGTGTGGGGTAGTCATGCTATAGTTCTTTGTGGGAATAGGAAGAAACCTCAGCACAGAGGGCACAGAATGTAGTTGCTTGCATGCAGCTTAGGCCAAATCAGTTCCCTTTCAAAATAGAAGTCTTTGCAGGGCAGAAGTGAGGTGAGGATAGTGATGTTATTGATATTATGAAAGCAGTTTCTTATCCTATAGTAGCAGATTTGCTGTCGCAGAAACTACATTGAACAGAAAGATAAAATAGCTCTAGGCATTAGCGACACTAGGGATATCCATCTGTCTTCAACATTGCTGCAGAACAGATGGTACTTTTAAAAACCAGTTTGGAGATTCCTAATGTGGAGAATGAAACCAGCTAATACTCTATTCTAACTTCCCAAGAGAAGAAGAAGAAGATTGCTAGGCACTGCCGAGATTTATATGGTAGGGCCTAAGGACAGGACATATATTTCTCTTCCAGCTTTCATCTTTTCCAGGAAACAAATACTGCCTATGCTATGGAAGTGTATAGAGGAAAGGAAAATACATATTCTTCCTAACCTTAACATAAGGAACTTACGCCACGCCACTGATCAAAAAGTAAAATACAGATACTCCCAAAAAAACACCTTGGAATGACTATCTAATCCTTACAATTTTTTCCTTCCAATTTGTTATCAATAAAATAATTAACTAAGCTTGTTTAGTTTTACAAACCATGCTATAATATAGCTTTGACAGCAAACAAAGGAAAATTGTGCTAACTAAAACAATATAAAACATGTAGCCAAGAACCAAAATTCATAATATTAGTATAAATACAGTTATGCCTGAGATGGTTACATGTAGTTCAAGAGGAGGAGAAAACTCCAGTTTATGATATGAATGGATGCATGGTCAGCTATGTTTCTGAACCACGCAGTTATCAAATCACTGCCATATGCGGCTAGGAACTTCTTTGCTTAAATAACTCAAAAATATCAGTACAGTCAGTAATTTTTCCTTGCTAAAACACTCAAAAGAAAAAAGACTCAAGCTTTGACCTACCTTCAAAAGTGTAGTGGGAACAGATTTCCAGATTTAAAAAAAAAAAAAAGGAATATACTCAGTGCCATTTTAAATTTGTAAGACAACTGCCAATAGGAGGACAGTAAAAATACAGTATGGGTTACAACAGAAAGGTGTCAAGCTATTTCATAAGAGCAATAACTCAAGAGTGCATGGTATAGTTGGACAGCTGCATTTAATAGGTGTCAAAGCAATTAGCTTCATTGCACACCACTTAATTAAAATCTGCTGTTATGTTTATGCCATACATGCTAACTCCTCTACACATCAATACAGAACAGGGGACTTGCATTGAAACCCTAAAAAATAACAAAATAGAGAATATTTAATGATCCTACAGAGCTACATTTATAATTTATTTTCTGATTAAAAAGGAGTGTTATATTATATATATATATTATAACGTTGTAATGCAATTTAACAGAGACTTGCAGCTAATGAATGCAAGCTATTTTCTAAAACTAATTTCTTTTATTTATGGGAATGTTTTTAATCATGTAGGGCTGAATTCTGCCACCCTTACTCAATGTGGGCATTAAGATGTGTCAGAGCCCTCATCAGCAATGAGCCTGGAATTTCCCATGTGAGCATTGACTTCAGCACAAAAAGCATTCTAACTGCTCCAAGAGCACCTACTCTGGCCAAGATGGAGCCTTAGAGTTGGTACTATAGGATTCCTAGCAGTCTCACCAAGGACTAGGAGCTTCAATAGAAGCATGTCAAGGAGTTGCTCGTGTTCTCCGTCTCTCCTAACTTGGCTTCTTGTGCAGCCTCCACACTATCTGATGAGTTGAAGCTTGTTATTTCAAGTGCTGAGGCAACTATGCTCAATGGGGCCCTAGACTTTATTACTGATGGAACAGAGTGCTTTGGTGGTGATGTCAACCCACTGAGTTTATGGGGTGTGTGAGGAGAGCTTGCCTTTTGGTTTGTTGTTTGAGATCCCACACTTCAGCACCACAGATTTTTTATATATCCTTCAGGCTACATTGCACAAAGGTGCATACACCACTGTTCTGATGTTGGATTTCTGTTTTACAGCTTAATGCTCATTTTCTCTGTTGATTTGGTGCTTCACTCATTTTTCTAGGCCCACTTTCTCTTCCATTTGCAAGTATGGCATCAAAAGAGGAAGAAAGATCACTCAGTGGCTTCAACCCCTGTCCAGGTGACAGAACAATGTGAGGTCACTTACCGTAACTGGAGATTTTTTTCGATGTGTGATCCTTATCTATATTCCACTGAGGATTATGTATTCTCCTTATGTCTGGAGCCAAAGAATTTGAAAGTAGTGTCTGTTGGTCCATGCATGTGTCCTGGCTCACCTCATGCTTCCATCCAAGGTGATAAAGCATGGAGTGGACCAATCACTTCTCCAGTTCCTTCTCTACTGGGAACCAGACAGATCCATAGCAGAGTGGAAGGAGGGCAAGAAGTGGAATAAAGATAGGGACCATATATCTTGAAGAACCTCCAGTTATAGGTTAGTAATCTCCTCTTCTTCTTCAAGTGATGGTCCCTATTGCATTACACCGAGGGTGATTAACAAGCAGTACCTAAGTCAGAGGAGGCTGCGTGGATAAGGGCTAAGGATGAGGCAGGGAACTGATGTGCTGAAGGAGGCATCTGCCGCTGAGTCCAGGCATAGCGTGCTGCAAAGGGGTGTACAGAACTCCACATAGCCACTATATATGTCCATAAGCAGCACGCCCTGAAGGGAGGCTGTGATTAAAGCCTGAGCTCTCATGGATGAAGCCCTCACCCGTGTGGGGAGAGGTAAGCTTCACAGTTTAATGAAACCCAAAATCCACTTAGAGATTCTCAGATGGAGATGACATGCCCCCATAGCCTTTCTGTTACCACAACAAAAAGTCGAGGGGATTTCCTGATTTTATTTTTCCTTACAGAGAATGAAACCAGAGCTTGAGAGACATTTAGAGAATGAAGTCAACGTTCCTCTGTAGATGCATGTGGTTTTGGCAAAAAAAACAGGTAAGCGAATGGATTGATTGAAGTGAAACCAGGAGACCATCTTTGGTAAAAATTTGGGGTGTACACATAGGGAGACTATCCTTGTGGAAAACCATGAAAGGTGGGTCCACCATCATAGCTTAGAGTTCACAGATCCATCTCATAGAAGAGACAGCAACAAGGAAGGCGACTTTCACAGAAAGGAGGGCGATCCACAGAGCATGATCCTAATGGTTCAAAGTGTGGTTTCACTGGCCCGGAGAGAACTGGATTCAGTCACATTGGAGTGTGATCATATGGATGGCTGGCAAGGTTCTGATAAGGCCTTTCCAAAGTTTTGTGGTTTGCGGGTGCATAACAACAGAACAATCTTAGACTGGAAAGTGGAATATAATAGTCACGGCCAGGTGGACTCTTAAAGAGTTAAGTGTGAGACTCTATAACTTTAAGGACACCATGTAATCCAGAACGAAAGGGATCTTTGCTGATTCTGGTAAAGCTCCTTTTTTTTGGACCCAAGATGAGAAACGTTTCCACTTGGCTTGGTAACATTGTCTAGTGGAGTACTTCTTGCTGCTGGAGTGGATGCCTTACATGGTCAAAACCACTTCCATTCTAAAACAGATGCTCATCCAAAAACCGTGCTCTGAGGTGGGGTGCATGTGGACTGGGATGCCTGATATCACCATTGTACTGGATCAGCAGATTGGGGAAATTGTGGATGGGAATCGGGGGGTGGGATGACATGAAGAGGAGATTGGAAAGCAGAATTGTCTAGGACAGCAGGGGGTGATCAAAATGACCATCACTCAGTCTTGTCGGATCTTGTTCGGTACCCAAGGTAGGAGTGGTAGAGGAGGGAAGGCACTGTTGATTTGGTCTGACCAGATGAATAGGAGAGCATCACCCTGACAGCGGTGACTGAGGCCACCCAGGAGTAGTACATGATGCATTTGCTGTTTGTTTATGAAGTGAATAGGTCTATGGTTGGGGTCCCTGATCAGGGGAAGATGCCATTACTACTGAATTGTGAAGTTTCCACTTGTGGTTGATTGCAAAATGTCCGCTGAGTGAGTCCGTGAGAACATTCTGTGTTGCTGGAAGACAGGCTGTGGACAACAGGATCTGGCAATTGATACACCAATTCCTGAGACTGACTGTCTCTGCACATAGAGCAGCCAATCTCTTTTGATGATATCGAAAACAGTGGCGGTGTTGTCTGACATGACAGGAATGTGACAGGAATGAATGAATGGAAGAAAGGGTTGGCATACCTTTCTTACAGCTCAGAGTTCCAGGATATTTATGTGCACCCTGGATTCTCAGGGAGACCACGTTCTCTGTATTATAAGATAGTCCATGTGGGCTCCCCAGCCTACAAGAGATGTTGGTGATGATCAGCTTGTCTGGGAAGGAGGGAAGGAAGAGAGGGAACCCCCAATAATACATGACATAGGTCTATCCACCACTGAAAGGAATGACAATACCTTGGTGGGGACTGTCAGTATGAAGTCCACTGAATAATGGTTTGGTGAGTAAAAGGATTGGAGTCACATCTGAAAGCAGCAAATGTGGAGTCGTGCAAAAGGGGTCACATATGTACATGAAGCAATGTGGCCCAGAAGGGATAGGCAAATCCTGGCTGGTACACAGGATTGCTCACAATGAAAGTTATGATGTCACTCACTGCATGGAATCTATCTTTTGGCAAGTAGGCTCATGGTGTGACCAAACTGATGGTAGCCCCTATGAAGTCTGGAGAGTGCATGGGGTCTACAATTGATTTCTCAATGTTGATGCTGACTCAGGGGGATGAAAGAAGGTTGAGCAACATGAAGGTTGATGCTTGGTCTTCTTGATTGAACTGCAAGGCTAGAAGCCAATGATCGAGATATGGAAACACGAGGACCACTTAACTTCTGACATAGGTCACTACGATGGAAAAGACTGAAGACTCTGGGAGCACACTATACTGGAAATGGTGGTTGCCCACTGTGAATCTCAAGAAATGTCTGTGAGCTGGACATATACTGATGTGAAAATAAGTGTCCTTGAGGCTGAGAGCTGTAATTTATGTGAGTATCTTTCCAGGTATCGCAGTTATCAGGTATCACTGACTGGTCTATAATTCCCGAGCCCTCTTTGTTCCTATTTTTAAAGATAGGCACTATATGTTTGCCATTTTTCAATCCTGTAGGATCTCACCACTCCTTCTTGAGTTGTTGAAGATAACTGCTAATAGTTCCAAGATTGTTTCAGTCCTTAAGTAGCCTAGGGCAAATTTTGTCAGGCCCTGCAACTTAATTAGATGTATTCATTTAAATGTGCTTTAACTTGATCTTTCCCTATTCCGCACACCTGCTGCCCTGCCCTAAACCATGCCTTTTAGGACTGCCACACAATAAACATATTTTAAGGGTGTTATACCCTGTCTACACAATTGTTTAAAAATATATGGAAGTGAGTTAGCATATTTTCCTTAATCTAGACATGCCCTTAGGGTGAATTCCTGCTGAGATGTCAAAGGATTAGCTGGTGCAGCTTCAGTGCATCTGGCTCACAGTTAAGGCCCTACCAAATTCATGGCCCATTTTGGTGAATTTCACAGTCACAAAATTTAAAAAATAGTCAATTTTATAGTTTCAGATGTTTACATCTGAAATTTCATGGTGTTGTATCCGTGAGGGTCATGACCCAAAATAGGGTTGTGGGAGGTTGCAAAGCTATTGTAGGGGGGTTGTGAGATTGCTACCCTTACTTCTGCACTGCTGCTGGTGAGGGTTCTGCCTTCAGAACTGGGGCATCACATTTTGGGGATGGCGGGAGGGCCAACCTTACAGGTGTGCGACCACCCAGGGCCTCATGGTCAGGGGGGCACTGTGGTCCATCCCTCCCACACAGCCAGCCCAAATCCCTTTAACTCCCGTGTGCTGGTCCCAGAGCCAGGGAGGGACAGGGCTGAGGGCACCCCAGTCAGGGGTTCCTACCATGTAGCAAGCTCCAGCTGCTAGTTCCGGTAGGCCAGGGGAAGGATGGGACTTCCTCTTCCCCTGCATGGGCCGCTTCCAGGGCCCTCAAGGATCAAAAAATTTTAAGAGCTAAAGGAGTTCTGCTGATCTTGTGTGAAGACCCAGGTGTGAGGATCTCTGCATACATGGTGGCCCAGATTTTGTGTTTATTCATTTTGCATTTCAACACTGTCATACACAAATCTGGTGTAGCCTGCTGCAGAAGGGTCATGCTAGTGTAGGGTGCCTAGTTGGGGAAAAATTAGGCATGGCTGGGGCTCCTTTTCCTTAGCAATCACTGATGACACATCTACCTCTTGGGGCTTTGAGCAGCTGGCATAATTTAGAGTAGCTGTAGATGGTCCACAATTAATGAAGCACATATGCCATTCTCTCTCTCTCTCTCTCTCTCACACACTCATACACCCCCCCCACCCCCGACCCCCCCAAAAAAATGGTGGCAGACTCCTATCCAATGGCCCAGCCACCATACCATCCTTCCTTCTATTAAAGTTCCGCAAATTTTCTGGCCAGAATATACCTATGGTACCATGTAGAATTGTACTTTAATTTTGTGACACTAGAGAGAATTTAATAATCTCTATAAACATTGCACTGCTGAACTTAAATCAGAAGTTGAAAGGAGAAAGGCTAGTAGATCTATCTCTTGAGGAAGGTCTAGTGGTTTACACAAGATTAATTTAAGGGGGCTCAAATTCTATTCCCAACACCAACACAGATTTCCTTGGTGGCCTTGGGCAAGTCATTCATTTCCATTTCTTCATCACTAAAATGGGGAGGTGGTAAGTCTAAACTGATGTTCATAAAAGATATTGAAATTCTTGCATGGAAAGTAACATTATATAAGTAAAATATTATCAGAGTCTCAGTGTTGCTCCACAACTCAGTATCAATATGCTACAGATTGAGTTTTTTGATAAAATAATGTTTTCCCTTTCTAGTTCAAATTTATATAATTTGCAAAGAATTTAGATAATTTCCTCTTACAGTTTCTTCAGAAAAATAACTGATATTCAACAAATATACTTCTGATGATCCAATTATTTTCTGAGTTACAATTGTATGCCCTCCAATAACAAATATCAGCCGCTTTTTGGCACCTAAGCCATCACATGTTCAAACTACCCTGTAGTTAAAAAGTTTTGTTTACATCTGGACTCTTGTTTTCTAAAAGTGGAAGGACCAATTCCACATTGATTGATTTATTTATTTTTCTTACAAGATAGTGTGCCAAGAAAGAGCAATGCACTGAAATATACAAGTTCAGAGGAAATATTAATCCCCATTAAAAAAAAAAGATGATCTATGTCTTGCTTGCTCAGCCTCCTGTATGATAATTGGTTCCAGTTTCTCAAAATTTCCACCAGCTGGGACCTTTCCATCAATGTAGGCTGATTCAATTCTAGTTAGGGAAGACATTCAGGAGTAATCAGGTTCAAACTAGCATATGCTTTGGTAATCATTAATATGGATGACAAAGTACACCATATTCAAGCAATTTGTGTCAAGAAGAAAAGGGAATTTTGACTACTTCAGCTCATTTAATAACTTTAGATTGCAAGGCTACTATGAAAATGTTGAATGCTACACAACTCCAAATTTCAGGAAAGCTGGATGAAAATAACTGGAATATCATGAATATCTATGATACTCATCCAGCAGATGGTATCATGTAAATATGAAAACCACACATGGGCCAATCAAATATATGATCTAATGACCAATGACTTTGATGGAAACATGCCTGGGACAAATTTGGGCCCTGGTGCCTGAAGTATGTTTCCTAAGCATTACTAATCACATCAGTTTACCATTCTGTCGATAAATACCTTCTCTCTCCAATTAATAGAGCTGTCAAAGCACTTTAATCTTTCTGATCCCCCCCCCAAGAACTCAAACAGATTTGTACTAAGCTCTAGAAAACCTTCAAAATAGTTTGCACACAGGTATCTTTTACACTTTTGTGAAATCCCATACCTGTTGTGACATTGTTTTACTTGGATTAGTACTGCTTGCTGAAAACATAGGATCAATCTGAGAGCTACTGAACATCATCAGCTCATCCTTAGAATCAGCAATCTAAAAGAAAAGAAAAGAATATTTTGGAAGTCCTTTATATTTCATTTTGAAGATTTTGGAGTCTATTCTTAATGCATGTGTTAGTCTGTAGGTGAAATTAGTGAGTTACGTGTAAACTTCAAGAGAAGGGCTAATAAAACTTCACTGCATCCAAGAAAAAAAAATAGGATCAGATTCAATTTAGGTTTACAGAATCATAGAAACGAAGGGCTGGAAGAGACCTCCAGAGATCAATTAGTCCATCCTCCCACACTGAGGCAGGGCCAAATATATCTAGACCATCCATGACAGGTGTTTGTCCAACCTGTTCTAAAAACCTCCAATAATGAGGATTCCGCAACATCCCTTGGTAACCTATTCCAGTATTCAACCGTCCTCAGTTAGAAAGTTATCCTAATACCTAACCTCGATCTCCCTTGCTACAGAGTAAGCCCATTACTTCTTGTTTTAGCTTCAGTGGACACAAACAACAGCTGATCACCGTCCTCTTTATAATAGCCCTTAACATATTTCCATATGTATCAGGTCTCCACTCAGTCTTTGTTATGATGAAACATGCCCACTTTTTTAATCCTTTCCTCATAGGTCAGGTTTTCTAAACCTTCTGTCAATATTTTTGCTCTCTGGATTCTCTCCAGTTTGTCCAAATCCTTCTTAAAGTGTGGCACACAAAGCCAGAGATGGTACTCTAGCCAAGGCCTCACCAGTGCTGAGCACAATGGAACAATTACCAATTGTGTTTTACATACAACACTCCTGTTAATACACCATAGAATAATATTTGCCTTTTTAACAACTACATCACATTGTTGACTCGGATTCAATTTGTGATCCACTAAAATCCCTAGGTCCTTTTCAGCAGTGCTACTGCCTAGGCAGCTATTTTCCATTTTGTAGCTGTGCAGTTGATCTTTTCTTCCTTAGTGTAATATTTTGAAATTCTCATTATTCAATTTCATCTTGTAAATTTCAGACCAATTCTCTAGTTTATCAAGGTCATTTTGAATACTAATCTTGTCCTCTAAAGTGCCTGCAACCTCCTCCATCTTGGTGTCATCTGCAAATTTTTTAAACCTTTTCACTATTACATTATCCAAATCATTAATGGAAATGTTGAACAGTACCCAAGACAGACACCTGTGGGATCCCATTAGATATATCTGCCCAGTTTGGCAGCAAACCATTGGTCACTACTCTGAGTATAGTTTTTCAACCATTTGAACCCCATGTTATAGTAATGTAATCTAGACAATATTTCCCCATTTGCTTCTGAGAACATTGTGTGATATAGTGTAAAAAATGTTACTAACTTCTAAATAAATCACATCTACTTCTTCTCCCCATCCACTAGGCCAATACCCTTGTCAAAGAATGAAATTAGGTTGGTTTGGCATGATTTCTTCTGGACAAATCCATGTTAGCTATTACTTATCAGCCAATATATTACTTATGTATTTTACTCTAAGTTCTTACAAATTGATTTTTTAAAAATGTGTGCCAACATCTTTCCAGGTATCGCAGTTAGGCTAACTGACTGGTCTATAATTTCCTGGGTTATCTTTGTTCCCATTTTTAAAGACAGGTACTATATGTTTGCCATTCTCCAGTCCTCTAGGACCTCACCCATCCTTCGTGAGTTCTTGAAGATAACCGCTAATAGTTCCAAGATTGCTTCAGTCCTCAAGTAGCCTAGAGAGAATTAAATCAGGCCCTGTGACTTGAATATATCTAATTTATTTAAATATTCTTTAACTTGGTCTTTCCCTATTCTGGCTAAGAAGAACAGCGTCAGTGACACCAGCTGCCCTGCCCTATGCATGCCTTTTAGGATTGCTACAACCAGTAAACACATTTTAAAGGTGTTAAACCCTGTCTACACAAGGGTTTAAAAATATTAGTTAAAATGAATTAGCTAGCATGGTTTTAAACACAATCTATTTTCCCTAGTCTAGACGTGGCCTTAGCGTGAATCCCTGCTGAGATCCCAAGGGATTAGCTGGTGCATCTTCAGTGCATCTGGCTCATGGCATACAGCCACTAAAAGCTCATTTCACAGGGAACTAAATAAAACAGGTTTACAAAGCTTCCCACCACAATTATTTCTTGATTAAAAGTTTGTTGGTGTCTAAGATCACAAAGAATGTGCAGTAAAACAAAACTGCTGGAAAGGTTTAAACAACAAGGGAATTGTTTAGGGAGATCCTAGGGGGTATAATTAGGCATAATGGGATTATGGTAAGCAAAGTAAGTGTACAATGTGCTTCAGAAAAGCTTTATATTGCTATTAGGCTATGAAATAGTCTCCCAAGGGAAACACAGCAAACATAACTGATTCAATCACTTAAAACTAGGCTGGTGAAAGCAATAGAACATATAATGTGGAGAACAATAATGCATTGGAACAGATTAGCGGATAGGGCTTTATCTTCTCTAACATTTCTGAATCAACACATTTTAGCATCCGCTGCAAATTCCTGAGCATATGACATGATATTTAAAGTTTAATTTTTTTTAAATAAAATAAATCATAATAAACTATATGTGTGAGAGATTTTATTAGTCTATTTTGGCACATCTCTAGTTAATAAAAAGTGTTTTAAAATCTATTATGGAGTAAACAACTACATATGATGGTGATGTAAATTGTTTAAACCCCAGTGCTTACCTTGCTTATATCAGACTCTGATTTGCTGGAACACATACTTTGAAGTTCCTGCACAAGATCTACTTCATCATCAGAACCAAGGGACAGCCTTTGCTCCAGATTTAACACTTTTAGCTGCTCGTTCTCTGAAGATCTATGAAACCAAAAGAAGAGACAGGACAACTAAAAGTAGGTTATGGCACATAATTAAAAATATATATAAACATGTGCGCACACGCGGGGCATTGGGAAATGGTATCCTCCTTTCACAAAGACTGCATGACTGCGCTGTCATCTCAGTAACTCCCCTACTGTAGGAAGTACCAACAAAGGGAATTGAAATAGCTTCCAGTTTAAGCAGCAGTAGTTGCCAATCTTCAATTTCATTGCTTCATAACAGACCCTCTTCTACCCAATTTAATCTACTCTCTCCATTGTTTCAGGATGCTTCTGTATGACAAGTATAAATGCCATTCAACAGGAGAGATATTTTTCTTTTGTCAACAGCAATTCAACACTGCAGCTATCCTCCACGCTCCTTTTTTGGAACTATTCCCAACTACTTCAGTTAAAAGGAGCCACTGCTAGAAGCACAAAGGATTCTGTGCTCTGCAAAATCTGTGAATTTCAGATCTGGAGTTGTCTCTCTCATGTGGTAGCACAAAATGCAGTTCCCTTTGACCATTTTGCTCATTAGCTACTTCAAAACATTCCATGTCATTTAGTCTAAAAGGCACATATTACATAACTTCAGATATCCATTCAATTGGACGAAATAGCCAGAGGGTTGTCTCTGTGCACCTCTGGATGAAAAGAAAACCTTCTGCTTTTTATAAACCAAAGTAAGAGGAGCTTTACATAAATATTTCCCAAGTCCTAGAAAATTCTAATAATAAAGAAAGCAACATACTCTATGGCAAATTTTGAGCTACTGAAATAGGGATCTAAAATTATAATTAAAAGCCTCCAGCTTTTTTTTCTCCAAAATTAGAATGAAAAAGCCTGCAGTTATTCAGCTCTAAAACCAAATGTAACCAAAGCAAACACAAACCCTTCACTTACTCACAACAGTGAACTGGTTTATGATACACTTCCAGCATCAGTACTCTTTGCTAAGTGCTACAGAAAAATCAATCAAACAAAAAACTTACTTTTTGATAAGAGAAGTCATTTTGTTGCCATTTTGTTGCAACTTCTTCTTTGTTTTCATACCTGCATGAGAGAGGGGATGTTAACTTATCAGTACTCAGTATAATTCTATTGCTTTCTTCATTTTAAAGCTGTAATGAATAGGCAAAACGTATTTCTATTTACTGGCTAATTATACCAACTGCAATAATCAGAAGATAGCATCCTCCAGTCATGTCCCCTGTGTCTTGTCAAGGTAACTTTAAGACCCTATGACACTACTGCAGTGGTACAAAGGGGACTGCCCACTTTCTTGAGCTGGCATGATATATGTTTTCCCCATCGAGTTTGCCAACACAGCTCCTATTGACACAAGTACTGGTCCTCTCAAACAGAAGGAAACCAACCTATTTATCATTACTTGTTATCAGAGAGCATTTGAACACAGAGATGAAAGGCTATTTAAATGAAATCCACTGTCCCACTTTATCTCAGACCTCCAAATGTCTGTTCTTAATAGATGTTATCAAGAGTACAAAAGGATCCTTAGATACAAGGTATGACAGCAATAACAATATCATCCTGAGCTTTGTTCACATCAGCTCACAGAAACCAAGCAGGATCAGATCTGGCCAGAATTTGGATGGCAGACTACCAAGCAAACCCAGTCTGTTTAAGGAAGCGGTAATGGCAATTCAGAAATGTCATTCTTCTCCCTGAGTCAGTACTGAACAAACCAATATCTTAACATAACGTTAGGGGATACTGTGCTGCTGGGATGGCCATCTCTTTTATTTAAAGACATAAAACTGAGGTCAGACTTCTCACTTGTGGACATTAAAAACCAGAGTAGGAATGTTATCCATAATAGGTTATCTAAATTCCACCTTCAGAAATTTCATTCTGCCTGCCTAAAATCCTTCCTGTAGTTTCAGTTGGATAAGGGATTCTTCAGTTTTATTCCTGAACGTCTTGCTATGCTGTTTTTTAATATATAATTTTTACTAATTTTTCCAAATAAGACAAATATACAACAGCAGATTCATCAGAACACATGAAGTAAATAAAGAAGGTTAGGATAAAAGGAAAGAAAGGGAAGCGACACATCTATCTTCAGGGTCTACATTAATCAGATTCAAATTGCGCTGAATTTTTCGGACATTCCTTTTCTGCATAATGCCCATTGTTTGTTAGCTGTGAGATCAGCAACATCACTGAGCCAGGCATCATTATTTGGTGGGAGTAGATTTTTCCATTTTTGCAGGATTAATTTTTTTTTTTTTTAAGCAACATCAGCTGCCTATTGGAACCACGCTGCCTTGTTACCAAGTAATCTTCAAGTATCAGGAGTATATCCAAGAATGAAACTTAAGGGGGAGAGCTCCAATAACCACGAAGATGCATGAATTAACAAAAAGGAGATATTAATAATTTTCCAAGCTGGGAAAACAAATTCATCACAGAGATAAAGGGAGCTGTCATTTGTTCAGAGCCAGTTTAGGTTTCTTACCTACAACCCAAAGGAACAATTTAAGAAATTCAATAGTATTTTCAAAAACAGTTGGAGGAATAGAAATAGGGAGACCCCTGCAGATATACAAAATTCTAGGAATTACACTCATTTTCAGGATGTTCATTTTACCCCACAAACTGAGGGTTAACAAATTCCATCTCCCCAAATCATTAGCCACTTGGATAATAACAGGTTCTATATTTATCTTGGGGATGCCCTGAATATTTTGGGGAATCAGTATTCCTAAAGATTTTATAGAAGAGGATTGCCACTGAACATCCCAAAGGCCTTTATAGGCATAAGATTTCTGCTTTATCTTAATTAATTTTGTATCCTGAGGAGTCCAAACTTATTAATAGTGATTAGAAGGTTAGGAATGGTAACTTTGGGTGTTGATCTGAATACAAGAGCACCATCCTCATTCAGCATAATTTTGTGCTCTGTGTGACCCACCCTTATACCATGAATGCATTGATTTGCTCAGATGCCAATGGCTAAAGTTTCTAGAGCCAAATCAGGCAGAAGAGGAAAAAGGGGGCAGCCCTACTTCGTACATCTGTAATGGAAACAATGCAGAAATAATACCATTGGTAACTACCCTGGAAGCTAGGTTGGAGTATAAAAGCTTAATCCAAGAAATACATTATTTACCAAGTCCCTATTGTGCTAACAGGAAAAAAAAAAAAAGTAGCCCCAGAGTATGCGGTCAAAAGCCTTTTTGGCATTTAAAAAAATGACAGCTAAAGGTTCTTTAGAATGTCTCTAAACGGCAATAATATCAATCAATTGATGAAATTAGCAGAGCCATGTTTGTTACAGAAGAAGCATGCCCGATTTATGTGCAAGGGAACTTCGTCCAGTTGCATAGCAAGAATGTTTGCTAAAAACTTAGCATCACAAGTGATTAAAGAAATTGGCCTGTAATTACTACATAGTCCAAGGTCCTTCCCGGGTTCAGTAATAACTGAAATTATAGTTTCTCTTAAGAGTATGCAGGAGAGTTTGCTCATTCTTGGGCTCACGGAACTTTTCCAATAATGAAGATGTTAGAGTTTCAAAGAACTTTTTGCAGCTAAGGTTATACAACCCAGGGATAGGGTGTCGCTTCCCAGTACATATTCTACAGGAGTCAGAAGGAAATTCCCAGATGGGAGGGTAACAGGAGAGGGACAGAAAGAAGAATTAAATAATTTTAAAAAACAGATATAGTGGAGAGAGAAATACACATTAGTTCCATGAAATCACAAAGAAGAATCTGTTTAAACTGTTCAAAATATACACTTGACATCCAAAAGGGACAGCTGGATGAGATGAAGCTTGGAGATCCTTACAATCCCTGGGGCCCAAACATTACAACTATAGTAATCACCTATTACCAAAAAGAACCGTGATATATTAGTCTATAAAGAAACACCATTTATTAAAGCTATGATATACGAATATACATACATACATACATACATACATACATATCTAATTACTAATCAAATGAAAGATTTTACATTGATGCTCTTTTACCGTGAGTTAAGGCAATAGAAAGTAAACTGAGAATAGTCCTTTAACCCCAATGAGAAAAAGAGAAAAAAGGGACTAACACATCTATCAACTAGCGCCCATCAAATTACTTAGAGCATCCATATCAGATCTCAGAGAAAAATACATATACATTCCGTACGGTCGAATCACTCTTGCAAGGAAGGAGTCTGCAGATTGTTGAGGTATTTTTCTGTCTTCTGAATGGATCTGAATGATACTATCTATCTTCTTGCCATTCTTAATATTGAGCATTGACAGATATTTAATAAAATATTTCTAGTCCATCTTCCTAGCCAACTGTTGAGCTTAGTTAAAAGCTGCCCTCACTGCAACCATAATACATGTGTAATTTTAAAAAATTAGTTTTTTAATTGTTGGTTCTCCCTCAACAACTCCTTTTTTCCTCTGGATTTCTGCAGTATAAGCTCCTTAGTGGTAAACTTCAGGAACTTTACAAATAGCACTCTGGTCTGACCTCCTAGAGCTTCTATTTGAGTACCAGGGGAGGGCCGAAGCCACATGTGCCTGCTCTGTATCAAGACAGAAATCAACCAGCAAATCCAAACAACTCAGTTAAGCAGTCTAGGGATAAATTCAGAGGGTTTACTGTTCTCTGTTCCCTCACAATCCTCATGTTAAATTGTTGTGAGCAGCTGTCTAGATCAATTAGCTTGGTCTTAATAGTCTCGATTTCATTACACTTCTTCATAACCTGTAGTTTCTTCTTCTCTTTGAAACTATCTTCCACTTCAGAAATTCTATGTTCTACTTCAACTAGCCATCTGGATAGAATTTGTAGGGCACTCTGATTCTGAGGCATGGTGGTTTGTAGGACGGAAACTGCAGATTTAATTTCAAGAACCTCTGCAGCCATCTGTTGTAGTACAGCCATCAGCTATGTTCCAACAGGTTTAGACACCATTTTGTTTGCAGAAGGTGGGGGAAGGCAGATGTTTTTTAGGTGCCTTTAGATTTGACCAGGAAGATTCAGAGCTAGAGGAGACCTTGGGGGTTTCAGTAGTCAGGCACAATATTTCTAGGGGTTGGATGATGGGGTTTAGGGAATGAGGTTTGACGATTCCCTGTGGGCTGCGTTAGTGTTCAAGGAATTTGCATCCAACTTGGTCCCAGCACCCTGTGTTTAAAGAATGCTATTTTTCATTCCAGAAGTGGTTGATTTTAGAAACGGACAATGCAATCCCTGTATAGTTTATAATTAACTGATTTATGATCTCTGGGTGACAGGCATTATACTTTTATAAATATCACTTATTAATTGTATCTGCCACATTGTTGTATCTGCATCAAACCAGTTACTATATAAAGAATCAAGCATCGATCAAGTAGCATACTTGAAACAATATAGTAACCCCGTAGGACCTTTAAAATACAATGTCTTTTCCTATGTGAACTCTGGATTTTTTACATTTATTTTTGGCAATGAAGAGGAAACCTTAGAAAAAAGCCTGCAATTTAAAATCCAGAAACTTTTGCCCATCTGATAATTCTGAGGAGGGGAAAGAGTGCCACCAACTGCATCTCCAATATAATTTCCTACAATCTATCTTAGTCTTTGGAGGTCTCCCATTCAAGTACTAAACTGGCTTGGCTCTGCTTAGCTGGCAAGAGTAAATGAGATCATAGAATGAGAAAGTATGTCAATTTATTTTTAGACTATTTACATTATTGTTGTGTATATATAAAAAGAGGGTGTAAAACAATGAGATTATTCAACTGATTTGCTTACTATGTCATTCAACACTTTGTGCTATAAACAACAGGAAGGACATTTATCCACAACAAAAATAAATTTAAGTAGGCTATTTCAAAAGCAGCAGAAAAGAGCAAAAGAGCTGAACAATTTTCAGAAGAAGACAACATTAATTGCATCTTGTTTTTGCTGAGTATTAAAAGAAAGTATGAACATGAAAAAAGTAAAAAAGAAATTTTCTAGGGTCATATTTATCCACCTGAAAAACAACACCTCTCTCATGACAAGGGATTAACATGCTTTTCATGACACAAAACAACAAGCTTTACCTTCTGTATTTGCCTCCTGCTTACTCCAGGACTGGGAAGATGAATGGCCTGACTTCTTATGAGGACTTGTGCTCACCTTTCTCCAGGAAGCACTCTCTCCTCTTTTCTTATTGCAATTTTTGTAGGTTGAAATCATGGATAAGGGGAAGTTTCCTCCCTTAAAGTCTGCTATATATCTATCCAGATCTAAAACAACATTAATACACATTTTTTAAAAATGCAGATAGTGCATTGCAGCCACAGCAGTGATATGCAGTTATCAAATAACTAACATGATCTAACTCTAGGATTTCTCATTACTATTCTGTTCAATGGGATCAAACTCTTTTAATCACAAGACTTTCCATCATACCTTTGAAATTACTATGTTACATACTGGCCTCTTTTGTGAAGTACTTTGGGATGTACTGATGAAAAATGCCACATAAGGGCTAGGTGCTATCTATATAGTTTTAAAAAATATCATTAACAATGTTAATCTTGCTTAAGAAATTCCAGTATATGACAGCTTGCTTTTCAGTTGAGCCCATTCACTGTTACCTGTTCTTGGAAGAGGACAGCCATGCAGAACAGCTTTATTTAGCAAGATACTGAGAGCTGCTTTAACCACAGCCTGTTGGCCTTGGCTAGGATTTTTTCTGGCTGCTGTTTGTCCCATTGTAGATGATCTCTTCACAGAGGCTCTGGAAAGTATTGCTTCTTGAACTCTGGGAGCAATGACAGTGTTCCATAATTTGGACAGCCACCTTGAAGAATACAGAAAACTTTAACATCAGGACAAGTTCTCAAACAGGTTTATATATCTTATTTATTAAAGATGATATATCTTATTTATTAAAGATGACTTTCAAGTAGGGAAAAGGATTTTGTGCCCTTCATGTACTTTTATTTTAACATTAGAAACAGACATTTTGTCTTACCTGATGGAGAGAGGAAGTGGTTTAATTCTGACTGCTTGCATTTTTTATTTTTGTTAACAATTTAACTAAAATGCTTGCCCAAAGAGTTAGCAGAAAAGCTGTTTCTATTAAAATTTGATATCCTTCCCCCTTAGAGGTCTGAAATACCCTTCCCTTCTCAATTAGCACAAGACACAGAGATGACGTTTGGTCAGACTAAAATGCATGATGCTCAAACTCCCAAATAAAGGCGGTGGGAGAGAGGGGGAAAATATGAGATTGCTAGAGCAGGCCCCTCCTCCATTATTGGTTGCATGAAGGAATGTGCCTGAGGGAGGGGCTTCTTCTGCCTTCTACTAGCTGTCTTGGGGGTGAGGGAGGAAATGGAGAACCCAGTTAGATATCATGCTTTTCCTCCAAATTTGAAACTTGCCCAGAATTTCAAGAACCATATTGTCTTTATGACTGTTCTGTCCCACTTCCCTGTAGTTGATGTATACGGA
Source organism: Mesoclemmys tuberculata (assembly GCA_007922155.1). Taxonomy (NCBI): domain Eukaryota; kingdom Metazoa; phylum Chordata; order Testudines; family Chelidae; genus Mesoclemmys; species Mesoclemmys tuberculata. The sequence continues at coordinate 40,315,961 of ML675616.1, read as the reverse complement.
GCTGTGCTTCTAGGGGACTGTGGGTCTGACCAACTGTCAGTTTTGGGGATCAAAAAGGAATATTTTCCTTGTTGAGTCAAACTGGCAACAACATTATGGAGGCACAGCTGGGTTAAAAGAGAACACATGGGAAATAATATTAAGAGAGAATATAGAAATGTTGTTTGTTATAACTTGCAGCTAATGTACAGTGCAGAAAAAGTGTCAGCTCCCAGAGGTAAATGAGACCTGGGACTTTGGTGGTGAACCCTGGGCCTGTAAAGAGAAGAGAGACCTGAAGACTTAGCAGACCGAGGTCCTCCTTGATGACCTCTATCCTGATACCTGCATGGGGGGAGGTTTACAGAATACAGAATTGTGCAGCATCTTAGGGATAGGCTGAACAGTGTCTATCTTGGTTATTAGTTATATGATACGAGCTCTGTAAACCTGCACTGGACCCAGTTAAATGTCTGGTATGTGTGACGTAGTAGGCGTATAATGTCCTGCTCCATTGTTAAATTAATAAAATTGCATCTGGCTGCTTAAATCAATCCCTGTGTCTGTCTTTCATTCCTGTATGCCCTGTTCAAGCTCCCAAACACGTAATGTTTTATTAAGTCCTACAGTACCAACAAACACTAGCCTTGATATTTCTATGGTATAAAACAAGCAAATTAAAAAAAAAAAAAAAAAACAGGGCTAAGAAAAGACCCTTTCACACCTGCTTTATACATCATAATGAAACAAAACAAGAACTTCCTTTGGAAGATCACTTAATTCTCAAGACCAAGGACAAAAGAAATACAAGGGCATAGAAAATCTCAAGAGCCATGGAACTGGAGTTTTACTAATTTATTTGTTCTGCTCTCCAGAATCTAAGAACTTGTTTACACATAAAACACTAAGCCACTGCAGCTGTGCCACTGTAATGCTTCAGTATAGACATGTATAGCTATGCCAATGGGAGGGATTCTGCAATTGGTGTAGGTAATTCATCCCCTTCAGAGGTAGTCTACAATCAAAATTTAAACCAGCACAGCTGTACTGGTACTCTGCAAGAGCGCCTGTGTAGCCGTGTTAGGTCACTGGAAGAGAGCTCTCCCGCCGACACAATAAAAACCACCTAAAATGCTCTCCTGCTTACATGGCACTGTCCACACAAGCGCTTATGCTGGCAAAACTTATGTTGTTCAGGGACTGTTTTTTCACAACCCTGAGCGACAAAAGTTTTGCCAGCATAAGTGCTTGTGTAGACAAGGCCTAAGAGGTGGTAGCTAGGTTGAGGGAAGAATTCTTCTTTTGACTTAGCACTGTCTAAATGGGAATTTAGGTTGGTTTAACTACTCAACTCAGGAGTGTGGATTCTTCATACCCCTGACCAACACAGTTAAACTGACCTAATTTCCTAGTTTAGACTAGGCCTAAATTGTGACTTTCAAAAGAGAAAGGTATTTAACACTTCTGGCTGCAAAAACAGCTGCCACTGATGTCTTACTGAGCATACTGATAAGTCAGATAGGCTAAAGCAATAGCACCGACTGAGTCATCAATGACACCTAATTAACTCTATTTAAATGCCAGCACCATGAATTACCACACTGCCAAACAAGATATATGCAGTAAGTAACCACTGCAGCTGTATTTTTTGTGTGTGTGTGTTTTTTTGTTTATTCCCAGACAAAAATTGCATTAAAATGAAGTTAAGGTTGACAGTACACGTACAAAATTTAAGGGTAAAGCAACATTACAGGGACATTGTAATTATCTCAAAACTACACATTATAAATTTAGTCCATTCAGAGTTAAGGTTACACTTAAAATAAATCCAAACATGTTATGGTTAGAAATGTATAGCTAAGGTAGCTGAGAGACTTTAACTCTGCCTTGTTGTGATACCACACAACAACCACATGGTTAAGAGTCGGGCCCAGTCTACACTTACCTTGGCGATTTGGCGGCAGTCGATGGGAGATATGCAAGTGACGTAAATCACTTGTGTATCTCCCATCGACTTTGCAGTGTCTCCTCTGTGCGGAGAACACAGTGCGCTGCGTCGAAGGGAACAGTGCTCCCTTTGACACAACGCTACTCCACTTACCAGGATGGTTTTCCTGCATCGCTTGCTGGATCGACTGAGCACGTCTATACAGACCGCTCAGTCAATCCAGAGCAATCGATGTGACGGCGGCGAATTTGCCGCCATCAGTGTAGACCCAGCCTAAGGCATTTCAGTGTTTGTGGTTCCAGATTAGTTTAAAGCAGGAACTGGAGGAGAGAAAGGACAGGAAATTACTGTGGCATTAAGGAGGGTGTAGGAAAGCAGGCTGGACAATGTGTATTTGGAGGAGTTTGTATGAATATGCCCAGTAGCTGGATTGGTGCACAAAACAAATATGAACTAGAGATTCATTGCCTGTTTAATATAGCCATGTAGTGTGCTTTAGACCGGCAAACATGAATCGCAAATATTTTAGCTATTTCTCTATTCTTTGGTATTAATCACAATGTTTTCAGAAGAGCTGGAACATGGGCTCCTGTCAGAAGCAGAAGATGTTCATTTAACATACCACACAAGTGTGACATTTTCAAGAAAAACAGGAAACTTCGTACATTTTCTGCACAATTTTGCTGTCTGTTTAATTTTAGGCTATGTACACAGTAGACTCATAGACTCATAGGTCAGAAGGGACCAATATGATCATCTAGTCTGACCTCCTGCACAAAACCCTACCCATACACATTTATAACAACCCCGAACCCATGACTGAGTTATTGAAATCCTCAAAAGTGAGATTTGAAGACCTCAAACTGCAGGGAATCCATCAGCAAGCGACCCATGCCCCACGCTGCAGAGGAAGGCAAAAAACCTCCGGGGCCTCTGCCAATCCGCCCCGGGGGAAAATTCCCGACCCCAAATATGGCGATCAGCTAAACCCCGAGCATGCGGGCAAAACCCCAGTAGTTTCAATAACTGCAACTAAAAGATGATACTTCTATTTTCAAGATCAAAAAAATATCTTATTGGATTTGAGAAACACATGAATCTATGTTCATAAGTATTTTTAGTACCTCACTTAACATTGGCAATCAGGGGACATAAATCTTACTTCACTGTGACGTGGCCAAGCCCAGGCTCCACTGGACAAGAGAAGAAATGTTTTGGCCCTATGAGTGCTTCAGGTGCACCTAAACGGGATAAGCAGGAATTCAGCTGGTGCCAAACGACAAGAATCCAGTCTATGATCTTGCACACTGGATCACATGGAGGGGGCACTTTACCTCTGAACTATAAAGACAGAAAAGACAAAAGGTTTGACATACTTTCATATGTTTATCAGGAGGAAAGGTGTTAGCTCTTTGGCATGTTACATATTATGAAAATCAGGTACAATTAAAAACACTTAATAAATCTCATCTAAATAATTAGGAAAAGAAAGATTAAGATGACAAAATCTTCATCAAGTATACTGAACTGCTGCATTAAATTGTATTGACTTAAATATATAGTTAACACATTTTCATACAAAGAACTCAAATAATTTGTGAGCACAGTGTTTTGCATCAAAGAAAAAAGGCTCCAGTGACCTAAGATGTGCAAGTTCCACATACATGAAAAAAGAAACAAAAGACAATGACAAACAATAAAAAGCTTACGTACTCCTACAAAGAATAACCTACCGAGGACTTACAAAAATGTTTAGTAACCTCATTTTGACAAGGATGGGCTTACACAATTTTCTAAAAGATGCAATTTTTAATAAATAAGAATGACATTTGGGAATAACATTTTTTATAAATTAACATTTCATGATATCTGGGCATCTGGACTCAAATAACTTGCATGTGAGTATTCATAGTGAAAATGAAAAATCTGTGAAGGTGCAAATCCCTATGAAGCTTAGCTGTTAAAACCACATGAATCCTCAACTGCCCTGCAGGCTTCCCAGGGTTTATATTCAGGATGCAAAACGTGCTAATTTTAAAATGACATGCAGTAAAACATTTGGTTCTCATGAGATCACAATCTCTTCCTAGTGCTAAGAAATTAAAAATAATAATAAATAAAAATCTCCCTCCTCTTTGTTTAACAATATGGCCAAACAAAGATTTGCACTATGATTATTTTATACGTCCCACAATATGCATTGTACTGTTTATGGCAAAGATTCTTTGTTTTCAAATTATAGGTATGATTGGACTCTTGGCACTACCAAGTAATTATGAAAATATTTTCCACTGCCTGAATTCATTTTAGTCCCAACATGTAGTTAAAGTAGAGAGATTCTTTACTGTGTTATAGATAAGGCTGTAAGAAAACCACAGACCATGATTTTGTTGTGGTAACCAAGACTTTCAGCATTCACCACAACTTTTTCACAATGGCACTCACACAAATTTGACCCAGACACCCCTTTATCATGACCTGGGGGGGGGGGCGGTGATGGTGGTGGACAAGAAAGAGGATGAGGTCTGGCCAGGCTCCCTGGGGGCTTGCCCTGCTTGCTGCCCCTGGCTCTGCATTAAGCGCTGTCACTTCCACTCAGCTCCGCTGGCCTCACCGTATGCCCAGATACAGTTCCAGCTGCACCAGGTGGTGCATATTGGGCCTGCTCTGAGCAGCAGCACCTCCTGTGAGACCTTGAGGTCTTCGCTTTCAGTGGCTGCCCGCTCACCCACTCCAGGGGACAAATGTAGGGAGGCCTTGGTGAGTGGGGATGGGTGGGGGCTGAGGCTTGTATCTGAAGAAGGGCTTGGACTGAAGAGCACCAGGGGTGTCAGCCACCCATGCTCTCCCTCCCCCAGGAGTGGAGTAATGGGGAGAGGGGTTATTCAGCCTCTGTTGGAGGGTAAAGAACCCTGCTGCCAACTTGACATCTAGTCAGTTACAAAACAAGTTTAGTCCTCCACAATGCCCCACCCCCTATACACACCCGCACCTCAAACCACAACTTTAACAAATTGTGGTCACAATTAGTTAGAGAAGTGTGGTTTAGGTGAGTCTTGATGGTTCAGTAGACTGGACATCCTTTTTCATTTCTAAGCAGCCTCTCATTTTAAATTGCTAGTAAAAATGAAAGCTAGGTTATTAGTGATTAAAAAATGTTGCCATTTAGTTGATAGTCTCAGTCCAGGTTCTCAAAGAAAGAGGTCAGCTTCACAAACATCTCTATCATGAGAACTGCCACCCTTCGGGTATGTCTAGACAAGGAAAAATGGTCATGTGAGCAGTGAGTCCCACCTTTTTTGTTTACATAATACAATGCTGTCACATTATCTGTCAAAACCTGAAGTAACCTGTGTTTGATCAGAGGCAGAAATGACTTTAGAGACAACATGACTGCTCTCAGTTCTAAGATACAGATATGTAGATTATTTTCCTTTAGTGACTAGAGAGTTATAACTAATAGTCCCCATCACAGTGTAGATGCATCAGAGGTAAGTAGTACTGATGGCAGAGTGAGATTGAAAGTTATCCCCTTCATTACATTTAGAGCACATGTCCACCACATCAGTGTTGTTAACTCTTTCTGTGGTTCTCTGAAGACCTGTTAGTCAGATGGGTCTTCGTCTTGTGGATTAGCTCTTTGGACAGTCTGACATCAATGAGGACTGAGCGCTCATGTTTGCCTGAACAGCTGTCTTTCTCTAAGGGATTGGCTCTGGAAACAGACTGACACCACAGTAGTTATCCTCTGTGGATTCTTCTCACTTCTGGATCCTTTAATACTTGGTACAAAGGTGGAGGTTTTGTGCTTCTTCCCTGCAGACTTGCCTAGAGCTGACGCTGGTCACTGAGATGTGTTCGAACTTTATATTCATTTGCTCGGTTCTGGGTAGTTTTGCTGACAGTGCTTCTTGTAATAAAATTGCTTTGAAGTCTGTTTTGTCCCCTTTTTGCTCACATTGTAAAAGTTGCACAATTTGAAAATTCTGAAGTTGAGTGTCCCTCATTCAAACATGCCAGGCACCTGACATGAGGCAGGTGTTGGAAACACTGGCGGACACGACACACATCTTTTAAAACCAGGCTTTTTATTCTTTGGTTCCACCATCTCAAACTCAAAGATTTACAACCTACTTAAACGAATACTATTTAACAAACTATTAAGTAATTCTAGCTATAAAATTATTAACTAGCTAACAAGGTACAGAGAGAGAAGCTCCCTGGAACAATTCCTGATCTGTTCAGATGATCGCAGTTGGAAGGAACCAGGATGGTTGGAGCGCCATGTCCCTTTTATATCTTTGCCCTGGAACATTTCACTGAGGGGAGAGGCAAGGGAGGCATATAACCATTCCAGTAGCTGTTGCTAACTAGAGTTCTACCGTTAAGGCTGCACTGGTTGGAGTATCTCATGAATGGGAATATGCAGAGGACACTTGAAGAAACACAAAATATTTCAATTTGAATATTCTGCTGTAGTGCCTTATAGGGGTCTTAGTTTGGTTTCTGTATGTCTCCATTCTCTTCAGTGGGCTGGCAACCCCAGCTAAATTATATCTCCCATGATACACCATAGCTAGGGACTGATGACGCAAATGCTTTGCTCACCATGGGGAGAGACCAAAGAGTTCAGCCTCTAAAAGAAATTGAGAACAATGAGGTACCAGGGCAGCATTTCCAAATTGGAAGTGGGTGTGTGTGGGTGGGGAGTGGTGGAGGGGGGCGCTAAATTTTTTTTTTTTTAATTTCCACTAAATATCAAAATTGTTCCCCTTACTACAGAAATATCTACCTTAAGGTTTCAAATTTAAGGTAGATAGGGCATATCTTCCTTAAAAGAGAATAATGGTCGTCCCAAGAAGGCAACCTTAGTGTGTTATTCAATCTGAAGACTAACTGAAATCAATTTTGTTTTCAGTACAAATAGTTTAACATATTTATGTACAAATAGAAACAGAAGCAGGGAACAACAATGCAGAAAAAACATCTTTAAAAAGTTATTCTATTTTGTCAAACTATTATTTAGGAGGATTCAGCAGTGACATTTCCACAAAGTGACAGTTTGCTACTATTAAGAGTAATTTAATTCTGTAGCTTTTGTTTCCTAATGTACTGCAGCTATTCTTTCTTGTGGTGTATTTACCCAGGAGATCCATTTTGTTCATCCTCTAGGGATGCTTTTATTGAAAATAAAAAGCATTTTACACAGAAAAAACAGAGAGAGCATGGAATTTGGAAGAACCAAAATAGATATTTCAACCAAGAGATTTTTTTTATCTACCGCTTCAAAACAGAAAGTATTATTTTCATGAGAAGGAACCTCTTCTTCTAAATCTAACTACTGGACATCTCTGATGTCCAAAACCACACTTGCAGCCATCACTTTCAGTTTCCTGTAAAGATATTGGGTAAAATGCTGTCCCCATTGAAAAGAGTGGCAGAACTCCCACTGACCTCAGTGGGGCCAGAGTTTCACTCTCTGTGTTTCCAAGACAACTGATTTAAACAGATCTGTACCAGATTCTTGATTTGAACTCATTTTCTAAAACAGATATTAGATATCAGATTGTCAGGAACTGAAAAATATATTAACAATTTATTTTCATTAACAATTATGCACATTGACATGTAGCATTAAGTTATGATTCTATACTTTGATGAGTAAAATGGCTTGAATCTCACAAACTGCAATCTTCACACGAAATGAGCAATGCACCCCCAGTCCTCATATGTACCATCTGTGTACTATGGATCATGGCTATGTCAGGAGCCAAGCTGCCAAGAAGTGGGTCCCCAGATGAAAAGTGAGCAGCAGAAGTCAGAAGCAGATGGGGGGTGTAGGAGGGCACCTCGGCCTGCCCCGGGATTGGGAGCCGAGGGAGGGCCAGAGCCAATAGACCAGCGGGATAGCTGGCCAGGTAAAACTGCTCAGCAACAGGCCGGAATTGGTCCAGCACGCCGGGCCGCCCGTCAACCCCTCAGGCCAGCCCGGATAGGACTGCTGGGGACGGCCAACCAGGCGCCGAGAGGCAGGACTTCCCCAGGAAGGGGAAGTATAAAAGCCAGGCCCCTGGGCTCAGTGGGAGGCAGGCAGCGGTGGGAAGCAGACCTACCCCCCAGGGCTCCCGCTGGGGAAGGGAACGAAGCCCCGGCGTAAACCCCGGGACCGGGACTGGATAGGGCCTCCGGGTGCCGGCGATTGGGACTGGCCGTCGAGACCCCAGAGGGGGCTGACACCCCCCGAACCCCAAGCCTGGCCGGAGGGGCTCGGTCAGTCCCAGTGGGTCCCACTGCCCGAGGCGGGGCTAGACCTTGAGGAGCTGCCGGCCGCTGACCCCCCTGAAGCTGGGGCCGACCTCGAGGAGCTGCCAGATGCCGGACCCCCCGGCGAACCCCTGGATCTCGAGGAGCTGCCGGACGCTGATGACTTGCCCCCGTTGCCGCCAACGGACGCCGACGGACTGGTGAGCCAGCCGTGGACCGCATACCCCACCCCCGGGTTGCCCAGGGTCAGCTCCTGGGAGTACGGGGAGGAAGTGGCCCAGGGGCAGCCAGACCTAATGGCTCGAGTAGGGGCACAGGCCCCGCGGCATGTTGCGGCCGGATCCCCGCCGCACCAGTGGTACTAACTGTGCCACTGGTAGGGCCCTGGGCTGGGACGCAGTGGAGACGGGTGGGCCTGCGTCCCCCTCCCCCTTCCTCTACCCGCACTTGCCCCAGCAAGTGAGAGAGAGAGAGAGAGAGAGAGAGAGACTCCTAACCGCCGGCCAGATGGCTGGAAGACGCCCGTCTCAGCCCGCCCTGCTGCCCAGGGAGCAGGCCCCTAGACCGCTTGCTCGCCCGCCCGGGGGCTGGGGCGAAAGACTGCTTGCTCGCCCGCCCTGCCTGGGGGGCTGGAGCCTGTAGACCGGTCGGTTGACCAATTCCCCATTGGTTTGGGGGAGGTACCAGGACCTTCCCTCAGCGGCTAGGCCCCAGGAAGGGCCGCTGCAACCGGCGCGACCCGAAGCGCCATCGTACAGGGGGCCTTTCAGAAGTAGATTCTGGCTGATTACTGAAGGTCACAGGCCAGCTAAACTCTTCTGATAACTCTTGAGACTAAGGTCTAGTCTACACTACTGGCTCCATAGTGATCAACGGAGTGGGATTGACTGAGTGGGCTGCATAGACCTGCTCAATTGATGGGAGATGGGCTCTCAATGCCATTAGTCCACCTCCCTGAAAGGAGTAAGGCTGCGTTGACGGGCGGCTGTATCCTGTGTATGCAGCGCCATGCAGTTGGTACATCAACAGAAGTAAGTATGCCATAAGCATGTCGACAGGAGAGATGCAAGCTATGTAATTCACACAGAAAAGTATTTAAAAGGAATTAGCCATGCAACTGAAATTTGAGGAAATTCACAATGGGTAGTGAGACTATTTCAGACTTCTTTGGCAATTTTAAGCACAAGTGTATTCAGCAGGTATGACATCCAACAAGCACTGCTTTTCATATCAGAATGATTTGCCTAATTAAAAATATTATTGTCTATCTATCTAGGAACTTCTCTGATCTTCATCACTACAGCATCTCAATCGTTAATAGATTTTATCTTCAAAACACCTCTGGGAGGTAGGATTATTCCCATTTAGCAGATAAGGAAATTAGGCACAGGGGTAAGACTAGTGATTTAACCAAGATCACCCAGAAAGCCTGTGGCTGAACCAGGAATTGAACAATAGGTCTTCTGAGTTCCCTATCCATTAGGGCCATCTTTTCTACTCCTGTGGCAACCACTTCTTCAGGCTATCCAAAACACTGCTGCCAAGATTATGTTCCTTTGTAGCTGTTCTGATCAAGCTCCTCCTTCAACACCCCATACCTCTCAACTCTCAGCAATGAACGCCTTATTAGTATTATTTTCTACCAAACAGCTTACAAAGAATTCCACTATTGTGCTCCTGCCGCTCTGTCCTTATCCCATCTGCTCCTTACTACTCAATCTTTCTCTTCCTCGTCTCCTTTTCCTACCTGTGTGCATCTTACTGCATACGACTGTTAGGCTCAGAACTTCCACTTAATGTATGCTAAGCCCTCCCTTTTCTCCAAATTGCTTCCGAAAACCCTTTCGCTGTTAAGCCTAGCAAAGACAAACAGGACACTTAACGGTATTGCACCTATTTGCACCTTTAGACTGTAGACTCTTTGGGACAGGGCTTTTATTTTTGCTTCATACTCGATTACATTGTAATCGCAGGATAAGAAAAACCTTCAAAGAGACCTTTTTAATGTAGCATATTTGCAAACAGGCAGTAACTACCCATACTGCTGTCTGTGGCAGACCTGTGTATTTATGCCAATCAAGTGAGATCACACTAATTAACTCACCCTTCCTATTTGTAGCCAAGTATAATATTTATAGCCATGGTACACTTAGCCTTCAAACTGGTTTTTGTTTTTGATGTTCTGTAACACTGTTATTTTAGTATAGTTTTTGGTGTGGAATGGTTATGATGTTGTATGCTCACAAGTTTCTTAAATAAAAGGGTCACTTATTCTGAATAATTCACTTATCTGCCTGGCTATTCTTTTGGCCATAGCACTGCACACTTTGTTCTAAACAAAATACTGAAGCCAATTCCAGTGGTTCTTACCTTATTTATAACTTTCCTTCTTAAAAACCTTTGAAGCAAGCCATGGATTGGTTCCCCATCCCACCTTAGCTGAACCCAGCGGAAATGTTGCTGAACCAACAGGTCAGAGCCTTGGAGACGAGACTTTGCAATCGTCCCCATCAGAAAGCAGTTCTCATGAAAGTAATATGATTCAGATACACCATTTGCTAAAAATGAACCAAAAGACATTTTACTGCAATAAGCAAAGCTCTCCAACAATTTACATAAATGATTGTTAAAAGTAAGCAGCATTGCCCTTATAGAAACAAATACAATTAAATTACAAATAAAAGATATAACTAACATTTATTACATGCAGTTGAGAACAGATGGTTTAAAGTCATATATAAAACTACTATAGAGTCTTACCCCTTTAAATAAACTCTCCACACATTATTTATTATATTAAAACTGTATCATTATAATAAAATATTTCTCTCCCCAACTCTGTTTTTAATACCTTTTTGAAAAGTGCAAGAATTTTCAGAGCTACGATTCTCAAGAGGTTCCAGAAAGTCTGCCAGTAAATCAAATAATGAAGCTTTTTCCAGATTCTCTAAAATCACAATGGTTTTCTTGCTTACAGAAGGCTGTTTCACTGGAACAAGACAAGCTGTAATATAAAGAACCCATTAATGTCTACTTGTGAAACTCACATTTTATTTATAAATATTATATTTAGCATTAAACATGTTGCTTGAGAAATATTTTTCCCTAATATTTTTGCCTTTCAAAACTATGGAAAAATAGTACAAATTGAATGGATTATACAACACTTAGTGTTCCAAAAAAAAAATACCAAACAGCTGAAAAAAAAATCATACAAGATAGCAAGAAAAGAATGGGTTTTGAAGTTATCATCAAAGGAAAGAATTCTATAATGGATACCATTTCATCTTCACATTTACTACAGACTTCAGCATCCTAATACAATGAACTCTGCTTCAAAGGAAGAGAAGTAAAGAACTAAGAAAATCTCTGGGGAATGTGCGTATTCCTGCTTGGTCTAGCGCACCTTAAAACCTACACCGGTATACGAGGCAGTGATGTAGTGGTCATTCCAGATTCATAACAAACTCTTGTTTTTTCCCACTGTGTTAGCTCACCTTCCCTCAACTGATTCTTGGGGATTTTAGTCTCTCCACATTTTAATCCCTCTTCAAGACCCTCCTCTTATGGGATGCCTATAAGAAATCAGCCAATTAATGATATCTAGGTTGAGGCATAGCTGGGGATAGTTGCCTCTATCTATAATGTCCTAAAAATTGCAAATGTATAAAAACATTTTATTTATGTTATTGTATTTCATCCTCCATCTTGCCTAATCTTGGTTTGCCATTTGTTTTCTTAGACTGTTTTCTTAAACTATGATTTTTATGGCACCTACCAGAATGGGACAACAACTCTGACTAAGGAATCTATGTGCCACTGCAATATAAATATTCAACAATAAACACAAACCACCTAACGGTGAATTTCAGCTGCCATTATGTTACCTAATCACATAACTCTGTTAAGTCATTTTGAAGTATATCATAATTTTTAGTCTTGTCTAACCTAGATAACTGTGTCAAGCACAATTTTGCTACCCCCCTGTTCCTTTTTTTTGAGATTAGTAGATATATTAAAATCAGCCCTAGAACAGATCCTTTGAACTTTCTACTGTTAACCTATACCCATGTTGAAAATGAACCATTTATCACTTAACTTTGTACTTCATCTCAAACAGCTGCTAATTCATTATAGGAGGGCTCCTGGGGCTCAAAAAGCACGTCTGTTCTTTACAATCCCACTTTACATGCCACATGGACAGTCTTTTGTCTGTGCATTTTTAACTAGCTGCTTCTTTCCTAAATTGCCTTCCCTAAAGTTGTGGTGATCCTCTCCCATGAGGACAGTGTATGTGACTTAACCTTGACAATGATTGTGACTTGAAATTTTTCTTCTTACATATTCCATGTTTTCAAAAGTAATTATTTGTCACCTTTGCAACATTGCCCACTTCATATGCTTTGATTCCACCTCCATTGAAATCCTCATGTCTTAATCTCTTCTCACTATAGGCACTGTAACTGCTTTCTTTATAGACTTTCTGAATCCTAGCTCTTCAGGCTGCAGCATGCGTGGAATGTTTCTAACCATAGCCACATCATTCTCAACCTCAAACAATTCCACTGGCTCCCCAGTAATTTCAAACTTCAGTTCAAAATTGTCCCCTTGTTTTAAGACTCCATAAACTCACTGTACACAATAGCACAGGTCAAATCTCTCTCTCTCTATTCCCCAACACACTTACTCAGGCCTCATCTGTCTCTTCATGCAATCTGGTCACTGCTGGCATAATTGTTATCTTTTTTGCAGTTGCTGCACTCAGGAACAGCATTTCTGTATCTCCAATTCATCATCACTTCTCTTTCTGTGTTAAACTCTACTGTATTATTTGTAGGAACTTTGCTTTCTGGACAGCATTTATATGAAAGATATTATACAAAAAAATCTCATGTATTTTACTGTATAATGTTAAACCAATTATCCCTTTTTACAACAAATTGTAATAATGAATTTTCTACAAGGACAGGGATGGCCTCTAAATTACATCAATTTATTCAATTTACCTCTCACATCTGTGTTTTCCCAGTTCTGATGAGACATGTGATGCTGCTCAGAAATTATCCAACACTCCAGCCATGGCAATTAAGGCACTGCTTCTTACCTTTATATTTTTCACATGGTTTATTAGGAACAAGTACATACAATCTCATGCATACCAGCATGATCACATACTGAAATCCTGTACAAAAAATGAAGAACTGCACTCATGACAAAATCTCAATTAGGCATGAGCAGAAATAAGCATGAGTGATGAATCACAAAAAACCTGTGTGTTTTAAAACGAAGGCCCTACTTAAGAACACTAGAGATAGTCTATGCCTGCATGTGTGAGTTCCCAAAATTTCTCATTCCAACTAGAATTTCAATAACCCATCCTTAGCTATTAGTTGTTTTGTTTTTTAAATCAAGTAATAATGGGCCAGATTCTCAGCTTGTGTAAATCACTGCCAATATAAATGTAAAAAGCCCCATTAAAATGTAGTATTACACTAGCACTTAAACCACATGTTGAAATTAGAGAAAAAGAAGTTACCTGTTGTCGTTTTTTAAGAACCCTATCCTGTTAAATTTATTCAGTAACAGTAGTAACCAGCAGTTTGCCCCAAGTCTCATCAATAATATTGTACCAACACCTGCCTTCTCATCAAACTAAGAGGGCGCTAGGATTCTATCCACAGAAATGTGATGACCTGGGAAAAGTAAAACACATTTTACTAGCCTAAATGCTAAATGTATTTTCTCTTTACTTTACCATTTCTTGATTTTTCTCCTTATTCTCCCCTTCTTTTTTTTTGTTTTTTTTATTCAATTTTTTTTCCCCTCACCGTCTTTTTTTTTCAGATTAAAGAAACAAAACAAGAAACCGTACAAGGCAAGGCAGAATCCCACTGTGCATCTGTTCTATCCCCCCCTTTCTACATTCTGTTTCTCTTCTATGCTCCCTTCCTTGGTTTTTCTCCCAGTTTCTTCATCATGTTTGATGTTAGTCCACACTGCTTTTTTCATCAATTTTCATTACTTGGCCTTCTCTCTTTTTAATTCCTCTTTACTGTTCATCCCAAAATTATAGTTAGGGCATGCTGACCAGAACAATTTTAAGAATCAGTACGCTGCTCCAAAATATCTGTTGTGGGATATTTTAATTATTGTTTTGTGGCAATGATACATAATGCACATGGGTTAACATTTGCAAACTTTAGGCACCTAAATCCAAATTTGATGTATCAAAGGACCAGGCCTGATTTTCAGAGGTACTAAAAATTCACTGCTCTCATTGACATCTGAAAATGAGACCTTTTATTTAGGTGTATAAATATCAAGTGCCAAATTCAGGCACCCAGATTTGAAGCTTTTAGCCAAAGTGAAGAGAAGTATTTGTTAAGTACAGGACTAATCAAAGAAGATGTATGCAGTGAAAGTTATCTTATAGTGAAATAACAATGAATGGTAACATAACACTATTCTAGTATTCCAAATACAGATGTGCTTGTATGCTGTTAAATGTAATACCATGAAAAATGGGCAATACAATTAGCTTAATGTTTATCACACCACATGCCAATCAGAAAAAGATAATATCTGCACAATAATGAAGTATCACAACAATCTGGGTTTTTAAATAAAAAGGCTATATAGAATAAATAAACAAACAAAAACCTCACTGATTAAAATAGGACTAAAAGTGATCCTACAAAAATGGCTCACCACATTTATCCAGGTCTCCTGGGATTGGAGACATTCACTGATACAGATTCACACACAATGTGAAACCTATCATTTTAATAAACTGAAGGTGAAAAATGTCATTTTTATGGCTTTTGTGAAAATTTCCAGTAGACAGTAAAAGTATAAATAAATCAAAACTTCAGAACTGGAAAAGTAGAATAAATCTAGATAATATTTCATTAAGGATAATCTGTATTTTGTTTTTCTTTAATCCAGTTTATTGGATTACTCTCTGTATAATTTCCTTGTTTTTCTAGAAAAATATCTGTAATGCTGGTTTTTCAACTTCTTTATAGAAGTTTTAAACTAGTTTTCATTGCTTGAGAAAGATGTTGACAGCTCTGGAGGATAAAGTGCTGTATTCAGACAGCAGGCATAATAAAGCAACAATGTTCTTATATTTTTAGTTTAACAGGTCTGAACCTTGGAAATCAAGTGAAATGTTCACTATTGCAAAGGAACCTGAAAGGGGCAGGAGAAAAAAAAGTAAAGAAACCATTGATGTAAAAGGCAGAAAGTGTACATAAAGCTCATTGTTGGACTGCCAGCTTTAGCACTGGCTCGCCTGAGATCCATCTCCGGAGTCGCTGAGATTTTCAGAACTCTTAAAATATGCCCTATCTTATACAAAGTGCTTTAATGTTTCTTCTGTAAGCATTATTAAAAGTAGCCTTCTAGTTATTAAAATCAGATCTGCTGCAATCATCTTACCATTATTGATGAATAATTCTGCAAGATGCTCCTTGGAGAAATCCGTATCCACTTCAATTTTAACTATTTCACAGCTGAATCCGGCAGCCACGTGCTTTTTCTGTGTTGAAAATTCACAGGTTTAAGGAAGCTTTTCATGCTCATTTTCACAATAATTTATATTTTGTATGCTTGTCTTGGTACCTTCATGCAGAGTGCTATCTGATGTGCTATGTAGACTTGCAAACTTCCTTCTGGACCATGAAAGATGACATTGCGGTATTGTTCAACCTATACATAAACAAAATAAATTTCCCATGAATATTCAGAGATCTGGATATTTTTAATTCAAACAAAATAACCAAAGTCCAAGGAGTGTGTGTGTGTGTAATTTTCTACTTTGCAATCATGAAACTGATACTCCTTACGCTACAGTGTTCTACATGTGCAGTATAGGTGCGGTGCAGCTTTTAAATGAGATTTTTATACAGAAATGACAATTCTGTTGTCCCATCAATGGTTGAATTTGAAAAACCCAGACATCAGGGACAGGTTATGGTTAACAAGCAAATCCAATGACAGAGAGTGGGCAGGACTCACAAGAGAATCCTTCAAATCTACATTATTCTATAAAAACATCGACATTTAAGTTTTTACCAGATTCCTTTTAAATGGAGGCAAAAACTACTCTAACTCTAAATATATCATTATATTAACATTATGGGAACCCGGTGTTACATTATTCAGAATCTATTTAGCCAAGCTAATTTAATCCAACCTCTTGGATTATAAACATATGCTGAAGAGTAGGGTGATCAGATAGCAAGTGTGAAAAATCAGGAGGTGGGTAGGGGGTAATCGGTGCCTAAATAAGACAAAGCCCTGAATAGTGTGACTGTCACTATAAAATTGGGACATCTGGTCACCCTACTGAAGAGGCAAAGAGGTACCTGTTGTATAAGTATGAAAGGTATATGAAATATCCTATCATTCATATTTAAAGTAAGGTAGCAGCTTTGGATTTACTACTTATCTAAATCAATCAATCCCTCTCATTTAAAAAAAGAACTTCTTTTCATTATAGCCATTTTGCTACTTTGGTTTCACAGTCTCTAGATAGATTTTGTAATCATGTCACCTAGGGATTTGGCACCATAAAAAAGAGGTCTTTTTATTTTTGATATAAGCCATTTAGAACTGGTTAAATAATGACAGGTAGGTAAACATTCTTCCAAGAGTAGCAAAAAAAAAAAGGCAAAATTTATTTGATAAATTATTCCCTAGCTACAATACTGTCATTATAGACCAGAAGAGTTCAATCCAAATTTTCAGAAAGATAATTCATAAATAAATACTCTGAATTATCGATATAAAGTCAGATTGTAAAACCTCTTTATTTCCACTGGTGAGCAGTTATCGAGTTCTCATTGATTTCCATGGGAGAACTTGTTTCAGTAATTCACTGCTCACCATTAGAACTAAAAAGGATCACATTGTGGCCAACAGTTTTGCAGATCTCCTAATCAATAGTCAATACTATTATGATGCACACATTTAAAAAAAAATATTTCCAGTTCCCAATGATGATTTTACTTCAACATGTTAATTTTTTATTTTTAATGGAACAACAAAGCTGCGGTTTTATCTTTAAACAAAACAGACAAGTGCACTGTATAATGTTCTGGAGAACTAAAACTCATTTAGAATCAAAATTACTCGTGGGCCTTCACTTTGTAAAATCACATTAGCTTACTGCTCATGTATAATTAACTGTCAAGGGAGCACAGTTAAACTATTGGGTAATTGCCACATTCCTGCAAACAGCTGTGATCTAAGGCACACACTGTTTACGTAATTTACCAGCAGAGGGCTCTGGAGGTAACTTTTTATTTGGATTTTAATTAGGTTTAAACTGGTTCTCTCACTATGAAAACAATGACCTCCAAAAGCTAATTTAACCATATTTGCTTTCTAATTAGTTTTCATACACCAAATAACTTGTGTAATGAAAAAGGAGGGTTTTTTTTTTATACAAATATAGCTGCTGTTCAGTAAGGATTAGGGCTGGATTGTCAAATAATGGTTGATATGAACCAATTTATTTTCATTTAGTTTCCTCTTTAAAGCTGCCAAAAATCACCTGCTTATTACATTTCAATAAGTCATCAATCGGTAGCCAGTAAAAATGAAATTTAATTATTTAATTTCCATGCTAGCAATCTCTATTTTTATGTGACAAAAAGTAAGGGATTAAAGGCAAAATGTCCTTTGAAAGAAAAAAAAGTTACTTTAAAAGCAGTTATTTTAGGTGTTGTCCATACCGTACCTACTGGAGTTTAAAAAAAAATCTTTTAACTAAAATATTACTTTCACCTGTAACCTCCCCATCTCCCGCTCCAAAAAAGGAAGGCAAATCAGAACAGACCTGTTAATCCTACAGAGGTTCACAGAAATTAAAGGACTAGTGGAAAAATGTCAGTATGTCAGACTGTCAGGTTTCTGATGTCCAGAGACCAAGTTAGGCTATTTTGAAAGAAATAATGAAAGTTACATAGCTTTTACTGAGTCAAAGAATTGATTAATTCAGTTCAAAATCTCACTGGAGATTTTTCAGCCAAACACTCACAGCATCCCACTTCACAGTAATATAATCTATATCTAATCATATGTACTGCACTAATAAATAAAAACAAAATAAAACAAGCACAATATCCGCATTAACTTCTTGATATTCATATGAAATGCACCTTGGCATAGGATATACCTGTATTATATTTCTAATGCAAAACATATCACAGATGCGAAGCTATTATTTATTATTTGTATAGTGTAATCGGTGTGCTAGATATGAAATGGGTATGAAGACAAGGTCTGTAAAACAAGGAGCTCACCAGTTAAACGAAGTAGAAATGGAAGAAAAGGGATTAGGCAGATGCACTGGAAATCAACGTTTATGAACAATGAAGATAAGCATGGATCTTGTGAGTTCCTTGATTGTTTGTTTGGAAATCTTTTTAAGTCACTGTATGCTCTTCATTGCAAAGGCCTTTTGGAAGAATGGAAAATTTCTTACAGAAAATTTCCTTTTTTCGAGTAGCATCTCTCACAATTTTTAATATCTGGGTTGCTCTCCACTCTCTGCAGCTCATAAAGGTGGATCAGAGTTTTGGAGCTGCATGGTCTAGCTATGCCCCCTTAGCTTCTGCTTACTTCCAGATGAGTTATTCCCAAGATATAAAACTTGTATATCTTCATGAACAGATCTCCAGAGATAACCAAATAATTATGTGCAGTGACAAATGAAGACAGTTATCTGGTAACAATTTCACTTAATATCAGGCTCTTGACTCATGAGCCATCCACGGTGGGTAGAATTGTGGGAAATGCTGTTAGCAGAAAGGAAATTATTGGTAAGAAATTTCCTATTCTGTAGCCCACCATCTCCAACATTTCTTGAGGTCTGGGAAGTAGTGAGCAGCGAAGAGAGGTTGGGAGAGTTAAGGAAAGATCAGAAAAAGGAAAAATGGTATCCTTCCCCAGCTATGATTTGCTCAAAGGGCAAAATCATTTCCAGGCCACTACCTGTATCACATTCCTGCCAAAAAATGCTTCTGCAGTGCTTGTACAGCTTGCTAAAGGTGGTAGCACTTGACCAGGTGACAACCTTACAATTTCTGTCAAGAATGCATTAGCTTTTTCTATCCACAAGATCTCCAAGGATTGTGTGGTGTGTGCCCTGACTCTTCTGAAACCAGAATCTCTGTGCCTTGTATGCTTCCACAATGCGTAGTCAAATCCACCTAGCAACAGAGGACTTAGAAGTTCTGAGTCCTTGGTATTTCAGATGGCAGTATACAAATGGGGCCCCTGATCTCCCCATGGCCTCTGTACATTTAGGTAAATTTCCGAACCCTTCTGACATCTCAGATGTGCCACCTCTCCTTGATGGGATGCTGTGGATTTGCACAGAATAAAGCTAGAGTTACTTCTTGGGAAGTGTGGAAAGAAGAATTCACTGTTGAGATAAACAATTCTGGAACCTGGGCAACACCTTATCCTCATGAAACACGTAGTAAGGTTCCTTCATGGAGAGTGCCGGCACCTCCAACACTCACTTGCCATGATGGCTATCAGAAAGCAAGGTTTGATGGACAAATAAAATGCTGAAAGAGATCAGTGGTTCAAAGGGATGGTTTGTTACGAGTCTCAGTACAAACTTTGGAAAAAGAAATCTAATCGCCAACTTGGCCAACCAGATTAATATAAGGAATCTAGCTACCTTAAGTGTTCTCTGCCAGGGAACCCACAGATGCTATGAATATCACTCTACTAAGGACAGACACAATGTGCAATGGTGCTGGGTTGGAGACCTTTATTAAAAAGTTCTTGGAGAAAATCCAGATAGCCGGAATTTCAGGATACCCTTCATGTTCCTGGTACCAGGCCGCAAAATTTGGTCCAGTTAAAAGAGTATGTTTTCAAGGTTGATGCTCTTCTAAAGGAAAGAAGTGTTCTGGTGACTCTGGAGGACATAACCCACCAATACTAGCACTCCCCTTTCAAAAGCCAGGCTCTCAGTTGCAGCCACTTTGGATCCAGATGAAGCAGAGGATTTCACAAGGATCCCCTTGTGAGAATATTTCTTGTCTCTTTGGAAACTGTGTTTGGAAGCTATCAGGTTCAAAAAACAAGGTTTCTTTGGTCACCATGGGGTTACCAATATTATTGTTGCCTGTTCTATGTTTTTTTCTGGACCACCTTCCATAATAATGGGAAGGGTGGAAATGCACAGAGGAGGCCCTGTGGCCACCTGTGTCATAGGGTGTCTGTCTCTATGGATTTGGGGTTCACTTCCCTGGTGAAGTTCTTTGGTCTCTTCACGTTTATGTGGGTCTTAAATAATTAAGGAAAGACCAACGATTCGATGATTAACTAGAAAACTTCCTGATTCAGGCATGACTTGCTGTTGTTCACCTTGTGCCTGCTGAGTCAGTCTGCCTTTTGGTTCAGGTCTCCCTTTATGTGAGCTTCCCTGAAGGAGAGGAGAGAACGCTCCACCCACTGCATGATTTCCATTACTTCGGCCTGTAGTGCTGGCCTTCTTGTTCCCTCTTGGTTGTTCGCATATGTGATTGAAGTTGTGCTGTCTGACTGAATCATGCCATGGTTCTTCCCTAGGCTAGACTAGAACCTTTATAGCACCATAGACTCATAGACTCATAGGTCAGAAGGGACCAATATGATCATCTAGTCTGACCTCCCGCACAAGGCAGGCCACAAAACCCTACCCATACACATTTATAACAACCCCGAACCCATGACTGAGTTATTGAAATCCTCAAAAGTGAGATTTGAAGACCTCAAGCTGCAGGGAATCCACCAACAAGCGACTCATGCCCCATGCTGCAGAGGAAGGCGAAAAACCTCCGTGGCCCCTGCCAATCCGCCCCGGAGGAAAATTCCTTCCCGACCCCAAGAGCTTGACTGCTCTTAGTTCTAGTAGGTTTATGCTGTGTCTCCTTTCCTCAGATTCCAGATGCCTTGAGCTGTTTGGGACCCAAGGTGTGCTCCCCAGTCCTCCAGGTGGGCATCAGCTTTGAGGATTAAGGGATCTGGAAGGCATACAGGCATGCCCTTGCAGATATTGTCCTGGGCTGACCACCATTTTAAATAGTTGATCACCTGCTCCGGAACTCTCACTTGATCTTTCATGCATTCTGGGGACTGGTCCCACACCTTTAAGATAAAGTCTTGAAGGTGCCTGATGTCTGACTGTGCCCAGAGAACGATTGTAATGCATGATACTAGGAGGCCCAAGAGTTGAAGGCTTGGTGCAATAGTGGGCCTTTTGTAATGCCACAACAACGGAAAAAAGTCTTGAATCTTCTGGAACTTCTCTGGAGCTAGTTATATCCTTGCTATTGAGGTGTCTATGCCCACTCCTAAGAGTTATTTGGATGGATGGAATCAAGGAGGGTTTTTTTTATGCTGAGAGTAAAGCCATGCTCCTACAGGAGATTCAAGGTCAAGGATTGTATCTCTGTGTGCTGTTGCTAGGGTTGGAGCTCTGATTAAGATATCATACAGGAAGGGGTACAGGTGGATCCCTTGTGATGTGAGTCTGTCTATGATTACCACCATTTTGTTAAGACCCTTGGGCCAAGGACCAGATGAATGGGTTTGTCTGATATTGATACTGCTTCCTGCCATAGGCAAACCTTAGAAACTTGCAAAGGCACAACCTGATAGAAACGTGGATCTGTGCATCTGTCAGATCCACTGAAGTCAGAAGACTCCTCCAGGGACAGGGATGACACCGCAGCTGTTAGAGTCTCCACCTGGAACTATGTTTTCATCATCATTTGCTGAGCCTTTTGAGATCTGGAGTGGCTTAAATTCCTTCTGCACACTTCTGAATGATAAAGAAGATGGAGTAGAATTTTGAGAATCTTTCTTCTGAGGGAATGGTCTCTCTTACTCCCGTATACAGGAGGTGAGAAATCTCCTTCTCGATTAGACTGCATTTTACAGGATTGTTCAAGATTGTTATGTATGATGCTGTCTAACAGATTGCCAGCTCAGGCTAGAGCAAGAGGACAATTCACTTGTGTGTGAATATCAAAGAAATGTTCAAAGGTTAAAATGTGTTCTAACAAGTGAACTGGCTTGAACAGATCAAAAGGAGATGTTGATTATATTGTTTTCACCTATCTGTACTCTGTTGTCTGCTTCACATTACATGTAGTTATATTAGTTATACTCTGTAACTTGATATCTAGATCAAAAGAGTGAGTGTATTAGGATGAAAATCTACTTAATGCATACACCTTCATGAAAACTAATGAAGGATTGTTTCTGGCTATCACATTGTGTTTACATTATGTTTGCCTATCACATGACATTGGACACTTAGAAATTTAAAGGACTGGTAACTTCAAAAGCACGGTTCTTTGAGTTTGAGGATGAAAGCTCACAAACTCTGTTTGAATTTAGTAAACAAAGGAAGAGCCCTGCCATGAATGAAAACACAACCTAACTGCCTTCCTTGGAGGAAGCTGAATAATGAATGCATGGATCGCTCCCTGGTATCTCTGAGCTGTCTTGGACACTTAAAGGGAACATTTTGGGTAACCCTGAGAAACCGAAAATTAGCAGATCGCTACATTTCTGCTATCCCTTTGGACTTACAAATTTGGATTCATCTGTTAATGTATTTTATCTGCTTTACCCTCTCAATAACTCTAATTCTTTTTTCTTAGACAATAAACCTTTAGTTAGTTTACTAGAAAAATTGGCTGTCAGCATTATCCACTGACCTAGCGAAAGTGACTGATCCATTGGGGTTGGGAGTAACGTAATGCAAGGTGAGTTTTGCTTTTAATAACCTTTCATCACAAAGTCTGGTTTGCCTGGGTGGTAAAGAGAGCCTGGTAAGCCTAAAAAGACCGTCTGCGGCTCCATGGTAAGACTTGTATAGTAATCAATTTGTTACTGGATTAGTGAAATCTAATTATAGAATATATTACCAATTTGGCATGTCTGCCTTTTTTTTCCTGACAGTCTGACCGGTGATTGGCACTTTCAGTGGTGAGCCTACCAGACAGTGAGGCAGGAGGACTGGATGAAAAATGGATGGAATGGATCCTGTACCTCACTATCTCCCTGACCAACTGGTCTATGGTCAAAGCAACCCATTCCTCCAGGAAGTGGGAAATCCTGCCCTCAAGCTTCAGTGCCAGATGGAGACCTATGCAGTCTTTGTCACAAACAGGCTGGGCTTTGAGAGAGGTAAGGTTTCCTTGGGGCTTTCCTCCCAAGCCTTGGTTCCATGGCATTCTTCTGGAGAATCTGCTCTCTCTTCACTGATATTCCACAAGGCCAAAAACTGAAGGAAACACCTTTGTCTGAAGGCCAGTCTGTATTCTCTTTTTAAGGCATGGTGTGGTGTAAGAAGGGACTATTTAAATTTTGTGGCATTGTCAGCCACTACCTTCTATAGTTTCTTTCTGAAAAGCAGGGCTCCCATGAATTTGGCAGAGCAAAGCACCTGCTTCGAGAGGCTAGCCGCCTTTCAATGTCAGAGTTGTAAGTGGCATTTGGTCACTGACCTGTAGGGCATGTGTTTGGCTGAGAATCTAATTGCATCCATTGAGGTGTCAGCAATCAACATCATTGCCAGAGAAACTTTCTTTAAAATAGAGCCAAAATCAGAGTGCGCTCTACCTTTGAGAGCTCTGAGATCTTCCACACAGTAGAGAGATGTCCTCACAAAGCAAATAGCTGCCAAGGACACCTTGAAGGAGGCTGAGGCGGCCTCACAGTCTTTTTTGAGAGTGGCATCCATTTTTCTATCCATGGGATGTTTCGGCTAGAACTTCCCTTCTGAAGGAAAAAACACATCTTTAGCCAGGGCAGTGTCAACTTTTGGTGTCTCAGTAATTGGGACTTTTGGTTCCTGGATTCTGCAGAACCTAAGATTATTTGTGTTAATATGCTTGCCCTGGTATGGCTTAACCCAATCATCCCTGATTACTTCCTTGAAGGAGTGTAAGGGAGTTTTGGCTTCAGGGGAAGATTTCAAGGGGAAAATTTGCTCAGAGACTTTCTCTTGGAATTTTGTTAGGTGCAATCTGAATAATGGATACAACATTGTTGCATGTGATCTCGAATTTCTCAGGGGCGTGGGAGACGGGATTGGGGACATTTGCTGAATTCTTCTTCCACTCCTGATCGGATTCAGAGCCCAATAATTCACCACCCTCTGTGGAAGAGAGGGAGAAGTCAGGGGAGTCATACCTTCTGGATCCTTTGTGCTTTTTCTTCCCCCTTTATCTTTTTTTTTTTTTTTTTTTATTGTTTTCACTTTTTTAGCTCACTTAGAGAGTGAATGAACTCTACCCTGGCTTTGTTGAGGTCTTCTGCAGCAAGCTTTGCTGAGGGCCTGAAGTCCTCTCATGAGATCTCTTTCCGAGTCCTCACCTGCTGGTTCCCATTCCCCAAAGAAGGGGTGGAGGGGAAATATTTCTAGAGCCCTACTGGCCAAATTGGGAAGTGGGTGCTTATGAGCTGCTTCTTTCTGCCAGGCACTCAGGATCCATTTTAGGACTTGTGGGGGATTTGTGACACCACAAGTCTGCTGTTTCTGTTCCCCAGGAGCCCCTGGGGACTAAACCCCCAATTTGGCTGACTGGGGTCCTTGGAGCCTCTCCCTGCTCTGTCCATAGACTCTTCATCCATATTTCCCATGTTGGACTCGTGGTTGTTCTGGTGAGTAGGAGACCCCACACATCTGTCCAACTCATAGCCCTGGGACCTAACAAAGTTAGGGACAGAAGGCTGCGCTCAGGCTGGGCACAACTCACCATCTGCCAGTGATGGGGAGGATAGGCTCTCAGACAGAGCACCATTTGGATTTCTTTGGGTACTTTTTATGCTGCTCTGCCATACCTGAAAGGTGCAGAAGAGCCAGCAGGGGGGCATTGCAGCTGATGTTCTGGGGAGTCCCAATACCCTGCTAAAAACTAGCCTGTGGGGAGGAAGATTATGGTGGGAGATGACTGCTTGCTACTGCCCCAAATTTTGCCCAAATAAACAAACAAACAGAAAAATTCTTAGGCAGATGTGAAGGCAGGAACTGTAAAAGCTGCCATCCCTATGCTGCCATGGAGACAGAGGAACTGGGAGCAAGCAGCAGCTGAAAGGGCATAGCCAGACTATGTAGCTCCAAAACTCTGATCCACCTCCATGAGCTACAGTGAATGGAGAGCAGCCCAGATGTCAAGAATTGTGGGAGATGCCGGGCTGCAGAAATGTGTTTAAAGTGTAGCCAAGAATAAAATATATTAGGTATATTTAAGATATAGAGGTGAAATAGAAGTATTAATTAATGTTGTAACACAGGGTCTACAAATCTCAAGCTTGTAGAACATTCAGCTTAGCCACACAAGTCATTAGAACTGAAATAGTATGACTAGCTGATTGAAAGATGATCTTGTATCAGTAAAGTATAAGATTATAGTAAAAGCTGTGTTAAGTGCTGACGTTCTGGAAATTATGCTGCATTAGACGAGAAAACGTGCTGCAACATCCCAGCTAATATGGCACGATGCCTAACAACAACATTTGGGAGGATTCTGCAATAACCTCAAGTTGCTATGGTAACTCATTGATGTTGATATTAAAAATAAGGGGCACTAATGAGAAATAGGCTACCGATAAATTAATCAAATGTGGAGGTATGGATAAGGAAAAAGGGGTTGGAACCTGTATGCATATATATAAATAAGATTTAGTAGATTTAAGCATAATTCAGGAAAAAAAGATGTTGTTTGGCCTGTGCGCTGTGGGGGGAAAAGCCAGGGGAGATGCCATCATGATGAAGATGATGATAATGAAGAAGACAATGACTGACACTCCCAGATCTCCCACTAGGAGACGGGAATGATTCCAGTAGATAGGGGCTAGTCTGGTACCTACCAGCCGGAGGTAGTTCTGCAGTGTCTGAAGGTGGATCATAGATGCGTAAGTCACACTGTTTAAGCAGCCTTCTTGAGGACCTTTAAGATACACATGTTATTATCTAATACCTGCGTCCTCATGATTTATAAGACTGTGTAATAAATAAACATTCCTATACCAGCTATTGTAACACCTTAAAGAACCTCTCAGACTTTATGGACATCACAGATTAAAAAAATCAATCAGAGTTGCTAATCAACTTCTTTTATCATGAAAATAATTACCTCTCTCTCATAATACAGATTTATAAGGATGTCTGTGAGGTACTATGTGTGGTATGGCTACTATAAAATAACTGTATGTAGGGGGTTTACAGCTCCTAAATGTAACGATGTGTTTCTCAATACTCTAGGTCCACCTATCTCATTTTAATCACATTAAGTGACCATTATTTTATTAGCTGAACCTTAAATTTATGGGGAGCAGAAAAATCGCACGTAATACTATAGAAAACAAATGGTAGCAAATGATTCATAATCTATTACTACAGAATTTTTCAGTTTTCAAAACCAAAATAATTGCAAATGCCTTTACCAAATAAAAACACCGTTACGTGTTCCGTTTTATTCCTCTGCAAAAAATCCCATGGTGTCTGTGGAAAAATCTGACCTGTTGACCATGAAACATTTCCTGTTTAAAAAGAGAGAGAGAGAGAGAGAGAGAGAGAATGAATATAGAGGTTTATACAGATCTGCATACACCTCTCCACATTCACAGCACACCTATCCATCCACAGTGTGTGTGTGTGTATTCAGTTCTGCTATTTTGAAAAACAAAATCAGTTCCACGTACAAAATCATTTAATTATTTTATATATGGCTGATGACCTTTGAAGATTTGCTGATTTGTATGCAAATTAAAATAATTTAGAATACCACTTTGTAACAAACCTTTACATTTATTAAATAGTAAATAATGAATAAAGCCATGCTAATTTGCTTGATTCAAAGCATATATATATTTTAGATGAAGGGCTTGGTTTTCCATTGCTGTGTATCCTGTAGAATCATTCACACTAGGGCAAAGTGACCATAAAGTGCTACCATTCTGATCTGCACTCAAGTCTTGTGTAAAAAACCTATGAAAGCTGAATGATAGCATTTTAAGCACACTTTGCACTAATGTAATGACTACACAAAGGTGCAGGGAAATGGAAAATCAGATGCTTGAATTTTGTGTTGGAGTGGCTGTTTATGAAAAAGTTAAGATGGGCAACAGTAGTTTTATTTATGTATTGGCCAGAAACATTCATACAGATATAGTGTGATTTTCCCAGTATTGTTGCATGATTACTCTAACCTGGAAGGATCATACTGGAATGAGAAGTTGTTAGCTCTCCTTATCAGTTTTATCAAATCCCTACTGAACAAAAATGGCCAGTTGTGCCAATTATGGATAACATTCTGCTCTCAGATTCACTCAGATTCTTAACTGAGATTTTCTTTTCTTCCTAGGTATGTAGAGCTCTCACTGAAATAAAAAGAGTTCTGTTTTGCCTATATATGTAAGTGTCTGCCAGGATCTATTACAAATCTTGAGTGCAGGATTTTATGCCAAGATGTTTGGTTTTTTAAGATGTAATGCCAAACCCTTCTTTTTGAGGGCTAGGCTGAGACAATACAACTCTTATTGCTTTAGGACCTCATGCCAGACTTGAAATCCTGGTCCCAAAGAAGATATAAAAGGGGCTTAATCCACTAAACCACCCATCCAGTCAGAGTTAAAGAACGGTCATATTAGATCAGAACAATAGTCCATTTAGTCTAGTATCCCTTCTTCTAAACAGTGGGTAGTGCCAGATACTTTATAGGAAATTAACAGAAAAGGACAATTTACTGAGCGGTCTATTCTCTTTTGTCCAGTACCAGCTTCGGGCAGTCAGTGGTATAAGGACATCCATAACATGGAGATGCATTCCTGACCATCTTGGCTAATAGCTGTTGATGGACCTATGCTCCATGAACTTATCTAATTCTCTTTGGAATACCATTATATTTTTTGCCACAACATCCCCTGGCAATGAATACCACAGGCTGACGAAGTACTTCATTACGTTTGTTTTAAACCAGATGCCTATTAATTTCAATGGGAGACTCCTGGTTCTTGTGTTTTGTGAAGGGGTAACTTACACTACTTTATTCACTTTCTCCACACCATTTATGATTTTATAAACCTCTATCATACTCCCCCCATCATCTTTTCCTACATGAACAGTCCCAGACTTTTTAATTTCTCCTCAAATGGAATCTGTTCCATACCCGATCATCCTTGTTCACCTTCTCTATACCTTATCTGATTCTTATATATCATTTTTGAGATGGAGTGGCCAGAACTGAACGCTATTCAAGGTGTGGGCGTATCATGGATTTATATAATGGTATTATGATATTTACTATCTTCTTATCTATTCCTTTCCTAATGTTTCCTAACATTTTGTTAGCTTTTATGACTGCCACTGCACATTGAGTGGATGTTTTCAGAGAACTGATCACGATGACTCCAAGATCTTGTTCTTGAGTAGTAATAACTAATTTATATCCCATCATTTTATATGTATAACTGGGATTATGTTTTCCAATGTGCGTTACTTTGCATTTATCAACACTGAATTTCAACTGCCATTTTGTTACTAAGTTACCCAGTTTTGTGAGATCCCGTTGTAACTCTTCACAAAGTTAAGCTTTGGACTTAACTATCTTGAGTAATTTTGTATCATCTACAAACTTTGTCACCTCACAGTTTACCTCTTTCACTAGATCATTTATGAATATGATTAACAGCACTGATCCCAATACAGATCCTTGGAGGACCCTGCTATTTACCTCTCTCCATTATGAAAACTGACCATTTATTTCTACATTCTGTTTCCTATCTTTTTAACCAGTAACTGATCCATGAGAGGACCTTTGTTCTTAATCCATGACTGCTTACACTTTGCTTAAGAGCCTTTGGTGAGGGATCTTGTCAAAGACTTTAGGAAAGTGCAAGTACACTATATTCACTGGATCACCCGTCCATATTTGCTGATCCCCTCAAAGAATTCTAATAGATTGGTATGGCATGATTTCCCCTTATAAAAGCTGCACTGACTCTTCCCCAATGAATCGTGTTCATCTATGAGTCTGATAATTGTTCTTTATTATAGTTTCAACCAAATGAAACCAACTGAAGTTAGGTTTACTGGCCTATAATTGCCAGGATTGCCTCTGGAGTCTTGTTAAGAAAATCAGTGTTACATTAGCTATCTTCCAGTCATCTGACACAGAACCTGACTTAAGCAATAGGTTACATATCACAGGTCTACAATTTCATATTTGAGTTCCTTCAGAACTCTTGGGTGAATACCATCTGGTCCTGGTGACTTATTACTGCTTAATTTATTGATTTGTTCCAAAACTCTCTCTATCAACATCTCAGTCAGTTCCTTTGATTTGTCACCTAAAAAGAATGGCTCAGGTATGGGAATCTCTCTCACATCCTCTGTAATGAAGATCAATGCAAAGAATTCATTTACCTTCTCTGCAACGCTTTTGTCTTCCTTGAATGCTCCTTTAGCACCTTGATCATCCAGTGGCACTACCGATATTTAGCAGGCTTCCTTCTTCTAATGTAAATAAATTGTTTTTTCCTATTAGTTTGTGTGTGGGGTTTTTTTTTTTTTTTTTTTGGTGCAGAGAGGGGACTGCCTAGTTATACTTTTACATATGACTTACCAAAGTTTATGCTCTTTTCTATCTTCCTCAGTAGGATCTGACTTACAATTTTTAAGATATTTCTTTTCATCTCTAACCACCTCTTTTACTCTGTTTAGCCATGGTGGTATTTTTCTGGTCCTCTTACTGTTTCCTTTTTTTTTTTTTAATTTGGGGTATAAATAGAGTTTGAGCCCTCATTATGGTGGTTTTTTTAAAAGCTGTCACGCACTTTGCAGGTATTTCATTCTTGCAACTGTTCCTTTTAGTTTCCATTCAACTACCCTCCTTATTTTTGCATAGTTCCCCCATTTGAAGTTAAACGTTACTGTGGTGGCTTCTTTGGTATTTTCCCCCTACAAGCTGTTAAATTTAATTAACTATTGCTACAACCGAGCAGTGTGACTAGCTTAATCTTTTGGACCAAATCTTGCATGCCATTTAGGACTAAATCAAGAATTGCCTCTCCCCTTGTGTGTTCCAGGACTAACTACTCCATGAAGCAGTCATTAATGATGTCTAGAAATTTTATTTCTGTATCCTGTCCTGAGGAGACATGTTCCCAGTCAATATGGGGATAGTTGAAATCCCCCATAATTATTGGGTTTTCTGTTTTTATAGCCTCTCTAATCTCCCTGAGCATTTCACAGTCATTGCCATCATCCTGGTCAGGTGATTAATAGTATATTCCTACTGCTATACTCTTACTATTCAAGCATGGAATCCATAGAGATTTTATGGTACAGTTTGATTCATTTTAGACTTTTACAATAGTTTACTCTATTCTTTCTTTCACTTATAATGCCATTCCCCCCCCATCAGTGAGACCTGCCTTCATTCCCATATATTTTGTACCCTGGTATTACTGTGTCCCACTGATCATCATCATTCCACCATGTTTCTGTGATACTTACTATATCAATATCCTTATTTAATACCGGCCACTCAAGCTCACCAATCCTTCCTGTATGGGCTCCTCCTTCCCCAAAAGGGAATTTCCTTAGTCTCCAAGGTTTAAAACAGCATATCAAGAAACCTCATTAAATATTTTCATCCAATTTTATATCTTGGAGTAATACTTATGGCATAAAAGTATCTTAATGCTTAAGGAGTGTTTTGTGTAATGAATGCAATCATGATGGGTCTGATGTAACCCAGAAGCAGCCACAAGTAGCGTTAATATAGTTAACTAAGGAATTAAAGAACGTCATGCACCCCACAAACAGGAAGAAGTTTTTACTTTTCTTTAAAGTAACAGTGATGAGTCATACCTATTTTGATGGATAATATACTGCTTGCACTGAGGCCAATGCTTGATTCTGCAGCATTATTAAATGTCAGGTCTTCTAGACTCCTCCATCCATCAGAGGTGATTGCTTGGAAATGGTCTGTCACTGCCTGACTCACTGCTTTTGAAAAATCATCCCACGACGTCTGTTTGCGAATATTTAAAGAACATATTGTGTTTTCTGTGTCACAATCTTCTGTACCACAGTAGTCTAGTTCTCGTTCACTGACTGAAATCCTTAAAGGTACTCTAACAGCATCTATTAAAAAAAGTTAGAGAACCTAACTTAGCAAAATCTGCAAACACAATAAAAGAGCAACTGTAAATAAGATTAAAAACATGAATCATTTTTACATCTTCAGAGCACTGTATCTCAATAGCCTTCTGGAATTAGACAAGTATCACAATGCAAAACTATCACAAAGCCAGTATTAAATTATAAATTATTATAAAATTAATTCAGCATCAATACATTCATTTTATAAGTAGCAATAATACATTATTGGTCTACCAGACAAGGTTTAAATAATCTTTCATTTACTCTCCCAGATCCAAATTCTTACAAATTTAGTCACATGACTAGTGGTTTCCTAACATTTCATTTTCTAATGAGGAGCTTTCATTTGCGGTTAGGCATATGCATGTCAATGCAATTTTACTATCATTACAGAAAAAGCTAATATTGATTTAGTTACAACGTACAAGGGGAGAGGAAAAAATCGCCATTGCAAACATTTTTAATGGAAGTCTGGAAAGCAGAAGTTTTCAAATAGATTTCTGTCTTTGTGGACATTTTCTCTCATACCAAACAAAGAAATTCCAGTGGGTTTTCTATTTTTAAGTATGCAAACATTTTAAGAGTGTCACCACAGAAAAAAGGTTTAAAAAAAAGGAACAAAGTGTATATGGCAGGTTACATATGCAACATAACACATTAGGGGAATAATTTTTTTGGATTTTCCTGTACTCTGAGCACCTGGACACAATTCCATACTAGCAATAGATTAAATAGATTAAGATCTGTTTATATGATATGCACTGTTAAACGTCACTCTAGTATTGCAAACCCCACTCTCCCCCACCTTCACTGGAAAAGATATACCCTGAAATACTGAGGAACTGCAGCTACAGGAGAGATGCTGGCAGGTTTGGGGAGCAATTTTGCTATAACAAAACTTTCAACATTGCTTTAGTTTTGTTCTTATAGTTCAAGGGCCAGGTCTTCAGACGATATTATCCAATATAGCTCCCACACAGAACTGGGCAATACACTGAATTTTTGGTTCACTATTGGTTATGGGGGAAATAACGTGGTTGAGGTCAAATCGATATAAAAAATGGCAAAAAATGTCAGTGATTTGAAAAAAAATCCATTTGAGGTTGAAGAAAACACAACATTTCATCGAAAACATTTTGTTTCATGGATTTTTAAAATGCTAGAGTCACAAAATACGTGGTGGTGATGGTGCCACCACTGCAACCTTGTAACATTTAGCCCATAGCACTTTGGATGCTTTCACCCAGTGACAATTCATAGTCATCCATAATGACAATGGCTAGCAACTGGGTCAAGGAAAAAAGAGTGAGAGTGACTTTACAGCCTGGTAGTTAGGGCATTCTCCTTCAATATGGAAGACCCAAGTACGCATCCCTGCGCCAATGACTCTATTTTATAAACAGTGGAATAGTTTCAACAGGAGAGAATGAGAGAGATCCACACTATAACCTGGGTCTCCCACATTCTGGTTAAGTGCCCTAACCCCGGGGCTGAAAGTTATAAGAGGGCCCCTGTACCTCCTCCTCCCATTTTTGAACAGCATCTAAATCATGAAAATGTTTTTGAGCCAAAACTATTCAGCAAATTTTTATCAAGTTCACTAATAGTTTCAGGGCAACGAATACTTTTTGGTGAATAAACTATTAGTCTGAAAAAAAAATAAAAATCACCCAGTTCTGCTCCAAGTACAATGATCTAAACAAGTGTACTGTTTTAAATCTGATCGTAATTTTGCCCCATGAGTCTGAAAAGAAGTTGATAATAACAATGAAAGGAAGAAAGGTAAAAGTTATGGTGAAAACCAACTACTAAATATTGATTTATTAATTCCAAAGGATTAGTTTTGGTCCCAGAATTGAGCAATTTATCTGATTTCTTTTAAGTTGAAATATTTTAAAGTACTATTAAAAAACAGAACGAGAGAATACCCAATACCTCCCAAAAATATTTTATTTATTTATTTATTATAGCAGAATCGTGAGTAATATATCTGCACACTTAAAAAAATAAACTGGCACTGTGTTGGGAAAAAAGTGACCAGGGTGAGATTAAGGGTAAACAAACATTGTATTAAATGTTTCTTCTGTGTCCCACAAGACCTTGGCTGCTAAATATTTTAGTGCAGTGTTGTTAGCAAACTGTAACTCACTCAAATTCTCCAGGAGATGTTTGCAGTCATCAGTAGCAACATCATGCAGTGTTCGATTGCACTTATCTTTCCTTTCAGCCTCTAGTCCACCATGGCTACACAAGATTTCTAGGCAGTTCTGAAAAGGTAAGAGCTATATTATTTGCAGTTGAAATAAATTAATTTGGGCTAAATACTCAAAAATTGTTTGCTGCCTGAAGCAGGCAGTCCTAGAATTAGCTGTTAGACTTCTGATTTAATACATACACATGCTTTTCCAAATATACAGAGAAAGCCAACCAGCAGAACTGCTAAATTTGAGACTCCAGAAGGTGTTTCTCATAGATTTGAAGTACAAGTGTCAAATGTTTTGCCTTGGACTTAAAATTCTCAGGCTAAGGTTTATAAAATGGGGTGCCTAAGGTCAGGTACCTGGATTTTCCAGGTATTGGGTACCCTGTACCTCCCTGTGAAGTCAACACTTTTGAAAATTTGGCCACTTATTTAGGAGCCTAACTTTAATCATCCAATTCTGAAAATCTTGGTTCAGTTTTCAGCTTATGTTAAAAGGCAAGTTGAATGTTTAGTAATGACTAACTTACTAGGATAGTCAGATGACAAAAAAAATCAATCCACTGAATGAGCTTTTACTTACCAATACAAAACATATTACTAGGATACTAATTCCCATCCATGCTTGGTATTTGAGTGATACAAATAACTCAACAATGATAGCTGTAAATTCACCTTACAAGTCGCTCGTTCAGCAAAATTTCTCCAAGAATATCAATAATGCAATGAAATCTTTGTTTGTAATAACTTCAGAATAAGAACATTTAGGCACACAAACTGATCTTAAAAGCTATTTAGGCATTGTTGCCTCTGTCAGACATCCTCTCTTTTATAACAAGTGAGCCCCATCTCGAGTGCCCCTGCTGACTGCATCTGTGACTATATGCTCCAGGGAGAAAGGCGATCCCTTAAATTGTCTGGTCCCAGGCCATTTAGGGCCTTATAGGTCATAATAAACACCTTAAGCTCCACCTGCAGCTCAATCAGCAGCTAATGCAGATGCTGGTGCACCAGTGTCATTTGCTTCCAGCAAGATGTCCCACTCAAGTTACTGCATTCCATACCAACTTCGAACTCTGAATAGTTTTAAGCTATAGCCTCACATAGAGTGCATTGCAGTAGTTTAATCTTGAGGTAACAAATTATGGATAATAGTGGCAAGGTCCTCATACAAAAGAAAAGGTTGCAACCTCCTAGCTGATGCAGATGATAAACAGGTGGCTGGGTTACTACCATCAAATAATTGTTAAACAGCAACTGGGTCCATTGTTATATATTGATTAGTCCATATTTGTTACTTAATGAATTACTTTATAAATCAACAAATAGAATAATGGCCCCTGAAATATCCTGGCCAAGATTTTTAAAACGATGACACTTTTTAGGTGCATCCATTTCTGGGTACCCAACATAAAACACATAAAGAGGCCTCATTTTCACAAAGTGGGTTGTCAGTCTTTTCTGATCACCAGTGTCTCAGATTAGGCACTCAATATCACTAATCTAATTTTTAAATCTTGGGCCCTATGTCTCAAAACAACTCTGCTTCACACACTCCCAATAACATCTAGGGTGACCAGATAGCAAGTGTGAAAAATCAAGACAAGGAATGGGGGGAGGGGAGAAGGGAGGAGAGGAGGAGGGCAATAGGCACCTATATAAGAAAAAGCCTCAAATATCAGAACTGTCCATATCAAATTGGGACATCTGGTCACCCTAATAATCTCTCTTTTTTATTCTCTCTTCCAGTAGTAGTCTGAGCTTTGAAATGATACAAATCCTACTTCTTTTTTTAAAAAAGTCCATTAATCATTTGTGATGCTTCTGCCAGATATTGCATTAGTGCCTGGTGTCAAGAAATTGCCCTGCTGACACCAATCAGTCAGGGTGGAGTATGTCAGATTGGCTTTTCCCCTATAATCACAATAAAGAATTTTCCAGCTAACCTACTCATTTCTTATTGAAAAGCCTGCCCAAAGCACTGATGCTAAAAAAAAAAAAAAATCAGTATTCCACAGACTATATTTGCAAAATGAAGATAATTTAAATTTAACTATGAACAGTTACATTTACAATTAAGGACATAATTAACTTGACATGTCTTTATTAAATATACACATAATTAATGGAAGAGTCATTTAATCTCTACAATTGTTATAACAGCTGGACAGACAGACAGACAGACTGACCTTAAAGCCTTTTGATGCTGCTATATGGGCAGCAGTCCAACCCTCTTTGTCAGCTTGGTTGATGAGATCTGCAGAAACAACAGGCCTTGCTTTACTGAGATAGTGGTCTTCTCTGCACTCCAAGTCAAAGAAGCCTGAATTAGGCTCTGCATCATTCATAAAGTTTCCATTGTTTGGCTCTCCATAGTACATAAGGAGCTTGAGACTGTCAACATTACCAGAATCCACAGCTGCATGAATTGGTGTCCAGCCATCCTAAAGAGACAAAAATGAAAAGCACAACCCCACTGCACATGGAAGAAAAGTGGTTTATTACGAAATTTATATTAGTAATTGCTTTCTATCAAACTAGCTCTCTGTAAAGCTTTAAGTACCCACCAATGATTGGCTATAAACAAATGTCAGAGTTTTGTAGGAGACAGCTCACCTGTTGTGACCTGTGCATAAGTGCGTGTGAGAGATGCCTGGTGTGAAATGAAAAAGACGGGTGACTGTCCATAATCCCTGCTTGGGAAAAATCATTTGTTGAGTCACTGTAGATTGTGAGGGTCCAATTAAAACATGCCCAGTGGAGGTCAAACTGAATCAAAGCAACCCTCTGCAATGGATGCCTTGGGTTCCACCAAATTATGAGCAAGTTAATATAACTTTGTAACTGGACCTTTGTCAGATTTTTTTTATTTGCTATTCTGTACAACTTTGTACAGCACTTTTCTCCTCTAGCTTCCCTCTGCATTAGCATAATAAAGCCAATGCAGCTGCTCTTGAGAGAATTTTCAATCCTTAATTCTCTTTTGATGTCCTTAATTTAAAAGGAAACAATCTGAACTTGTCTCTCCCCTTTACTTAAATTATCCCTACATATGAGCTGACCATACAAGCTTCTTTCCATTGTAAGTGACAAACTGATTATCAGCATTTATCTATGGTCTGAGTTTTGCAGTTTCCTTAGTTTGAAAAAGTCAACATACATGTTTATACAACCCAACCTTGTAAAATTGGTTGTACCCACCATTTATTCTTCATCACTTGGCTCTTGCATTTTCTACGCCCAGGAAAGACCTTTTTTAATTTTAGGAGTGCTTGACACCTTGGATTTTACTTTCAAAGAGATCCAGTTAGAGAATACATGCCATAGTGGGAGAAATATCTTGCAGTAGACTGCTTTTCCAATATAAAAAATGAAACTGGTTAAGGTATCACTGCAGCTCTTCACCTCAAAAACTAAATTTTAAAGTCATTGATTGCTCGGTGGTAGCCAGCACTGCACAACTGGACTTGGCAGAATGGCACAAGGAACATCCCCCCACCAGAGCAGAGCGCAATGAGAGTGCTTACACTCCTTTATCAGCAGACTGATTCAGAAATCTTCCTCTGCCTGTGATATCTTCCCCAAAGTTGGTAGGAAAGGATGGACTTGCCCTCCTGACACCAATTAGGGAGTCTGTTCACATGTGAGGGGCAATGCATGCTGTTTCTTCTCCTCACAGAGCAGCGGTAGCTATGTTGGGAGGAGAACCTCTCCTCCCAACATAGCACTGTGCACACTATCACTTATGCCAGCAAAAATTATGTTGCTCAAGGGTGTGGCTTTTTTTTTTTTTTAAACACCCCTGAGCAACATAAGTTTTGCTGGCATAAGTGGTAGTGTTGACTTGGCCTAAGAATTTCTTCATAACCCTTGCTGAAGGATGTTTTCTTCAAGGACAGTATTAATCTGCAGTTAGACAGGATGTCCAACAGCTGTGGAGGTATCAGAGGCTACAACATTTCCCCACCTCATTCCTGACTGTCACTACAGGAAGTATGACTACAACTAAGCTACAACAAGATGTGACAGTTAAACAGGCAGCTTCTACCTCTGCTGCCCTAGACAGGAATGTGGTATGCAAGATGCTGCACTTTGAAACCGAGGCTGGTAAAATCAAGAGAAAAGCTAAGTGATTGTTCAGGAAACTATGCAACCTAAACAAGTAAAAAACATTTTACAATGAGACGCAGCGATATGAAATCAAAGTCTCTTACTAATTCCAAACCACACTGAGTATACACCACTAAAGACTTAAAGTGACACTGCAAGGCATTCTGATTTCTGCAGCTGTTCAATTCTATATCCACATTGTGATTTTAGAAATTCTTTTAACTTACACTGGTTTTTACACTTCGATCTGCTCCAGCTTCCAGCAAAAGTTTGATACATTCGTTATTTCCTTTTCCACAGGCTAAGTACAAAGGTGTCTGTCCTCTTTCAGCAGCATGGTTAATGTCAGCCTGATACATAATTAATAATTCTGCACACCTACAAGTGGAAACATCAGGTGACAACACAGTAAAAGATTCCTATATTTGACTTTTAAAATGCCATACAACTTACAAGCACATTTAAAAGCCATATTTTAATGTTGTACTGATGTATATGTTAGTTGAGACTACTTTTGTTAAATTAATCACATCAATCCTAAATTATTCTTAGTATATTGAAGTTCTGATTAAAACTGGTGAGACTGGAAAACTATATTTTACAAGAGCTGACAAAAACCTTTTAGATGACAGGTATTTGTAAAAATACTTCAAGTGTGAGTAACAAAGGAACATTTCTTTCCTGCACACTGACATCATAGTGCTATCTCTTTAAATATTTGGCAAACCCTCTGTTCCTCTCAAAACGTTACTGGCAACTATGTTTGCAGTCCTACAAAGCAGCAAATACTGAAAACACAAGCTTGTTGTGAAGCTTTACAATATTTCCATTAGAAAACAGCAACTAAAACCACAAACAGAATTGTAGAGATATTGCCTACCTATGAAATACAACAGATTACTTTTTAAATGACTAAAGATTTGTCCACAAAAGCCATACACACACTTGCTTCCTCATAACATGTTTTTATTCAACATTTAAATTGCTGTAACTGTCCCAGGCCCAGTTGAGGACAGGGACCCATGGTGATAAGTGCTATGCAAACACAAAGAAGTGACCAAAGACAAGCAACATAAAAAGGATGGAGGAGGACAAAACTGTGTGTGTATGTTTCTGAATACAATTTGTATAGAGTGTGGACGGTTTTTCCTTGCAATTATAAGTAGACATATTCCCAAATGTCCCTCAACCTAGCTATCATTCATTGGCTTATTTCATATGGGTACTGCAGTGGGGTCTTGAAGAGGGGTTTTATGGACTAGTCCAGGGAACAATGTTCCATGGGTTAAAGGCATATGAAAGAACACATGGAGATGCATGACAGAGCAGCAGACAGGTAGGCAGAGGAGGCTGGAATCTTTGATTGAATAGATAAGGTTGGAAGTGACAGAATAAAATGCAAGAAGAGAAAAGTAAGGAGGGGTAACCTGGGCTAGATTAAGATATAGCTGCTACAGGCCTGTATAAGTAGAGTCTCCATTCACGGAGCCATGTGATTACATCAGAACCTCTGCTTTCATCTAAAAAAATGAAGATTCTAGCCGTATTGGTGTAAGGAAATGTGTGAACTGCCTCATTCATCTCAATAGAAAAAAAGTTGTGAGGGAACCCACCATCACCACCACCACTGTAGTGAGAGGAGAAGAATGTTGTGGGTCACCTGCTGACACTCCCATCTTTCAGCTACTCCCAATGTGGGGAGGTACTGTTGGTCTTCATGGGAGAAGGGGACATCCATGCCACTGCCTCTCTGGAAGGGTAAGAAGCCTTTCCAACAACCACCAATGAAAGTCAGAGGGCTGGGCCCACAGAAGCCACATGCTGTGGTTGACTAACACCATGAATTGCTTTAAATCTTAATGAGAGGCATAGTTGTGATGAGTATTGAATTAAATCCCCATTGCAATCTCTCATTTGCAACCATTACAACCAGAGAGTTAGAAGTGTGGTGGGTGTAAGTAGAAGCACTTGAAACCTTGCATAAGGACATATTATTATTCGTCAGTGAGCTTCTCTGTGGGTAATAAAGAAGCTGGGGTATGCCACAAAGTCTGCACAACAGGCCTTCATTTATAGAGCTACTCTCCCTGGACCTGAAGACTGGAATACGTCTACTAGTTTTATGGGTATGCTCCCAAACATACTCTGCCTGCCCAAAGCAGTAGCCATTTGCCAAGGAGCTCTTGACAGTATTTAGCACCCACAGGCACAGGAGAAGAAGAATCTGATATAGTGGAATCATCCGATGCAGAAGATGAAGAGGAAAGCAAAAAAAAAATGGAATTTGCTAGGATCCGATTTGCTCCTACAATAAAGGCTCAGATTGAACCAGCTCAGAGGAAGCAACCTCTGAATGGTCTCTAGATGAGCTGCGTCTGGAGGCCAGACAACAGGAAGGTTTGGTGACCGTACCTTGGAGTGAACAGATGATCAAGACCCTGAAGATCAAAGAACCACCCCAGGGTTCCATGAATGCCACTGAGGAAAGAGATATGACATGAGTTGCCTGTAGGAACTGGGCCAAAACCCCTATCTCTAGTGTGAGAATGGTACCAATCCCAATGCTGATGGTGATCCCTTAAAAATCTGAAGTTTTTGAGCTCAGTGTCTTGACGAAGAATAAGAAGTAGAAGATGACTCTGAACTTCAACAGGAGAAATTCTCCAAATAATCTAACAGGAACAGAGGAGCCACAACTGGAGGAGCCTGTCAAACTGTCTGGAATGGTTCACAAACATGAGTACCAACCTCAAAGCAGAGTACAAACACCAAAGTGGTTGTGAGTTCTACACTTAGATTTCACCAATCAAGTATCAAGTGCAAACTCTTCAAGCACTATAACAGCCTTAACATTGAGACACAAACATTCCCCTTGGGGACTCCAATCTATTTTCCTGCTCAGGTAAGCTGCCTTTGTGGTAGATGTTCCCTGACAGCAAAAATCACAATATTCAGGTTATTCCCACTTCAAAAGATTCAGTCACTTACTACAGGTCAATTGCAGCTTAGATTTTATATCAAAGACAATGCTTGTAGCCAATCCTATAATAAAACAATTAAAGATTTATTAACCAAGAAAAAGAAATGAGAGTTATTTATAACATCAAAGCAGGTAAACATATACACAAACAAATAAGTTACAATTTTAGGATTCCAAAAGCTGTTGTAATATGCAAGTTCTATAAGTTTCTAGGATTCACCCAGGCCAAACAGCTGGGAATCCCTTGCTTATGCTTAGAAATCTTTGTCCCTCAGAGTTCAAGCAGCAGAGAGCGATCCAGTTTCTTCTGGTCAGGGATTTTTATTTCCTTTCCCCAGAGTTCAAGCTGATGGGATGAGTCCTTGTGCACATCTCCTCTTTATGGGTGTGGGAAGAGCAATCAACAAAGTCTTTATCCTTCGATGTTTCATAATGCCTCATTTGGTTTCAATGGGGCTTCTTGTATGCAGGACCTAGCATCTACTGCAGGAAGCCACAGCTTTTACATTAATTAAAGCTTCTTTCCTGTTTGGTGAGTTACAATGCAAAACCTTAGCCATGGTCTACACTGCAGAATTACTCTGGTATAACTACGTCACTCATGGGTGTGAATAATCTGAACCCTGAGTGATGTAGGTATACTGACCTAAGTGCTGGTGCAGACAGTGCTATGGTTGCAGAAGAGCTTCTCCCACCGACATAGTTACTGCCTCTTGTGGACATGGAATTATTAAGCTGATGAGAGAGCTCTCTCCCATCATCTTAGAACATCTTCACTAGAAGCACTACAGCAGTGCACCAGCATCAGTGCAGCTGCAGGTCTGTAGTGTAGACCTGCCCTCAAAGTAAGCACATAACATGGAACATGGCTGTTAAGTGAGATTAATACATGCAGCATCTTATAAGTATTTCATAATGTCTAAACACATTTGGGATTCCCCTAGGGAGAGAGTAGAAACTCCAAGGGCATGAGGCCCCGATACAGAAAGAACCCCTAGACAGCGAGACCAGAGGAAAGAAGGAAAGAAGTGCCCTCAAGGGTCTACAAAGAGGAGGAGGGAGAGAGAGGAGAGAGGTATGGGGAAAGAGTCCACCAAGCAATGCTGTGCTCAGGAACAATGTCCAGGCAGCCCACTGGGTTAGAGAGACCTCAGCTGGACCCTTTCTCACCCACTGACGACACAGGAATCTGCCAAAGTTGCAACAGTTGTAATTTTCAATCCCCAAAACAGACCTGGACGCCAGAAAGAATAC
>ML675616.1:40248805-40269032 GCA_007922155.1 Mesoclemmys tuberculata | reverse complement strand
AGAGATTTCTCTAACTGCTCACAGTCCCATCAGAACTGTAGCCTGTCTAGAGAGGTGAGCATGTAGTTTACCCAAGAAAAGACTGAGTCAACTGTTAATCATAACCTATAAATACCTACATAGGGAGACTATTTCTGAAAATAGAGAGCTCTTTAATCTAGCAGGAAAAGGCATAATGAGATCCAAAGGCTGGAAGCTGAAGCTACACAAATTCATGCAGGAAAAACGGCAAATATTTTTAACAGTGTAGGTAATTGACCTTTGGAACAACTTACACAGGCATCTGGTGCATTTTATGTCACTTGATGTTCTTCTAAATAGATATGCTCTAGCTCAAGTAGAAGTCATAAGCCTGCTGCAGGAATTACTAGTTGACCTTTTATGGTCTGTGTTATGACAGAGGTGATCATAAATTGTCCCTTCTGGTTTTAAAAGCAAGTATGAATTTCTGAATATTTCTTTTCCTATTTTTATCTGTAGAAGCTTTACAGTTCATTTACATATTAATGAATTCACATATTAAGACGACCTGTTCACATGGGAATATGTGAATTAATATGTGAATTAACTGTAAAGAATTCGACAGGCCACTCTGAAGTCTCATAAGACATCAAGACATAAGACATTAAGACAACTTGTTAGCATGATAAACTCAACAGAGTTTGCTGTCTTACAAGACTTATAAGTCTTACAAGAATAAGAATAACTCTCCAAATGACAGTTCTAGCTCCCCTCATGTCATGTCAGAGACTGGTCTCTGGAAGACTAGATGGTGCAAGAGTTTATGAACTAGCCTTTCACTTCTGGAAATCTAGGGTCAAAATCTGATTTGGGCCACTAGTAAATGGAGTTTGGTGGTCTCTGCTGTTTGCGGACATTTGTTCAAACCACAAACAAATCCACCAAACAATTCAGAAGAACTGTCAATATTTGCGCAAGAAACTACATCTATGGCTGGAACAACAAGGTTGTCACAATTCAGGAATAAGGTTAATTGACTTATGTACTGGGAAACTTACATCAAACTTGCCTATACTATTCTTGGCACTAGCCAATAGTAAGAGTCCATCACTGTCATTAACTCCAGTTTCCTAGCACAGCAGCAGCACTGACTGTATGATGCAGAGAGAAAGGAGGTATAGAGCACACTACTGCATTGCCCACAGCAGAATTCTTCAAAGCAGGAAGTTTAAAATGATCAACAGATCAAGCAGCATAAAGCATCATTGAAGTTACTCAGTCTCTCAACACTATTTATATATTTCTGGCTTTGTTATTTATTACACTCTCTTTCACTCTCATGATAAAGCAGTCCATGTTCAAGACATTAAAAGGATGGAGAAAAAAAGCAGGGAGTACTTAGGGATATCATACTGTATAAATAGCTCTCAGGGACAGAGAAAGCATAAGCTTGGTTGTGCCACAAGCACAACAGAGCCATAACTTCCCAAGTGTTGACAGGGTAAGTAGCAGAAATAAACAACTTCATATGTAAAAGAAAGCATTTAAGTTACATGTATTTTAGTGAGAGGATGTGAACTGGAGGGGTTTTCTGGCATCTCCTATTCGAGTGACTGTAAGTTTACAAATTTAACATTAACTAGTGTAACATTTGGCTAGATATGCTCTTATCTGTAAAGACATGCTCAGAGGACACAATCAAGCCCAGGACTCTACTGGACTGTGTGCTATACAAACACAGAGAAAGAGGCAGTCCCTGCCCAGATGATTTTACATTATGACAACATAGAGAGAAGGCAGGGGTGGAAAGGTCTGGGGGAGATAAGGATAGCAGCTATGTGACCACAAGGCTACAGATTCAGCACACACCTTTCTGGATAAATTTCATGTTTCCCTTAAAAACAAAAACAAAAAAAAGCCCACCAAGAAACAAATGAAAGCTTAATGAATCCTTAGACCATCCACCCTGAGTATCCATTTCCCAGTACTGCCTCAGTTTGCGAGTCTGAAATCCTTCTAGATATAGCAAGAATCTCCAATGGTCCTTGCACTTTAATTTCAAAGAAAAAGTTGTGCATAAAAATAGTAAAGATCTGTGATACAATCAATACAGTTATGTCAGAAGAGACAATCTCAGGTCTTGTCTACACTTGCAGTTACACCAACAAAACTTTATCGCTTTGGGGTGTGGGAAAAAAAAGCACCTGCCCGAATGACACAAGTTTAGCCAGCATATGCACAAGTGTGGACAGTGCTATGTTGGTGGCAGACACTCTCCACCAATGTAGCAGCCGCCGCTCATTTCGGTGGTTTTATGATTTTGGCGGGAGAGCTCTCTCCCAACATCTTAACGCGGCTAGACTTGCGTTTATGCCTCCAAAACTTATATTGCTCAGGGGTGGGTGTTCTTTTTCACACCCTGAATGACAAAATTTTGCCA
This sequence comes from Mesoclemmys tuberculata, assembly GCA_007922155.1. NCBI lineage: Eukaryota > Metazoa > Chordata > Testudines > Chelidae > Mesoclemmys > Mesoclemmys tuberculata. The sequence continues at coordinate 40,266,631 of ML675616.1, read as the reverse complement.
GCATAACTGTGAGTGTAGACAAGGCTTCAGTTAAAGGCAGAATTTCCACTTCTAAATGTCCTGCAGTGGGAAGTAAAAAAGCACAGTGCTCTTTTTTGCTTTTCAATTACATCAGGGCTAGTCTACACACTGTCAACAAACCAGTGGAGGTGTACATATTCAGATGCTCCTTCTATCCATGTAACTCCCTTGACATAATAAAAGCACCTCAACAAGAGTTTAGGGCTTGGCAGGGTGATGCAGTATCAATGTAGACACTGTAGTTAGCTGTCATTCTTTTCAATTTCCGGAGCACTGGAACTGACAAGAAAACCAGCTGGGAGTGGGGCTCCAGCTTCTGGCTGCAGGCCAGGACAAGAGAAGCCATGGGTGGCTGAACCCTGGCTCCAGGCGGGGCAAAAAAAACCCTGGTGACTGTGAGCCAGGAGGGGAGAAGCCCTGGGTGGCTGCAACCTAGCTCTGGGCTGCAAGCCAAGTGGGGAGAAGCTGCAGGTGGTTGGACCTCGGCTCCCAGAGGAGAGATGCTGCAGGGCACGAGCCGGGCAGCCTTGTGAATTTTATGGCTGAGCCGTGAAACTGACAAGACTGCCCAGCTCCTGGTGGGAAGCAGGTGGGGGAGGCGAGAAGTTGGGGCAGCTGGACCCCATTCCCCAGGGGCGAGAAGCCCCGAGCTGCTTCCCTGTGGGAACAGGGAAGGGGGGGAAGTCTCTGGGAGCTTCCCCTGGCTCCCAATGGGGAACAGAGAGGGGAGATGCCCGGAGCTGGCTCTTCCTGGCAGGGTGTGTGTGGGGGTGCATCCCATCAGGAGCCAGCCTGTGTGCCCCTATGGTAGGTTGACTTATATTTTTGAGTAAGACAAGGCATCAGTAAGGAAGGTCTCAAAGGCATTTTTGCTCTAGAAATACAAATCTGTGGAGTGTGGAAGCCTCTATAATGGAAGGACAGAGAGTATCTTTTTGTTGTGTTGTATGGTGCCGAGCATATTTGTGTACTGTTCCATGACTAAGGCTCTTGGGCACTATTTCAGAACAAACAACTAAATAAATTATGACCACACACAGAGTAGTGCAAGCTGAGCTACTGAAAGGGGAAGGAATTTTTAGTCAGACTATTTAAGACTTCATTTTTTATTTGTTAAACCCTATTTGATTTCAAATGACTAATTATCGTTATGTATAAAGACCTTTTTTGAAACTTTCAAATACATTTTATGCATTTGACTTTCATGTTACAAATGAAGATAAATGTATTCATTTATCTGAGTGTAGGATCAGTCTCTTTTTTGGCTGGCTCTCCCTCCTTTCTGTTTTAGAAAAAACAACGAAGAAAATGAGTGAAAAAGCCTACATTAATACAACATTATAGCTGAGAAAGTCAGGAAATTCAAAGTTATGGTTCCCATGGAAACCAATTGTCATGGTGCAGCTACAAATAGTACACGTGTACAGTGGGTGGACAAGTTAAAGCTGCAATGGGAAACAAAAATCTATTTACATTCTCAATCATAATATTAAGTTAGTATGAGACAGGTTATTTTGCTTTCAGTGCATGATAAAAAAGTGCAACTATGGCTAAAAATACAATGCTTAAAACGAGTACTACAGTTTCATGAAAAAATCTTAACATTTCACTTACCTGAAATGTCCCTGAGCAACTGCTGAACACAAGGGTGTAAAGCCATTTTTATCAGCAGCGTCAACATGTGCTTCTGCAGCCAGCAGTAATCTCACACAATCTATTCATTAAACACAAATACAGATTGATGTAATAAGAAAACTGAGAGATGTCAATATTAGAGAATGTATTTGATTTTTTAAAAACTTCCACAGGTGTCACGATGCTCTAAAATTACATCATATTACCATAGATGTCTTGACAACTGAGCTACACTTGCAAACTTTAAAAACTCTTTTCTAAAATAACATTTTAAATGAAATAGAAGAAAACTTAACTGATTCACCAATTTCTACAGCCAAATTAATTTAAGATATTTAAAGTATATATTAATTATATACTTTTATTGCTTTTCTTCCACAAGAAATTGGAATGTCATTCTACACCCATTTAAACATAAGAAAGCACATAACCTGCTCAGACTACATTTTTTATTAGTGTAGAACCACTTATAAGAAAAAATTCCATAGTTAATTGCCTCTTTTCTAGAGATGGGCCTGGAGGAAAATCCTGGATTTAAGCTCCTGACTCAACTTTTGCTCAAACCCAAAACCCAAACTTTGTCAGTAAAACCCTCTTCTATTCATTTCTGAATGCATATTTTTCTCTGGTTATCACTCTGAAAATGTTCAGGTGAGTATTATGGACTGATCGTATAAATCACCAAACATCAGGGAACAAAATTTTCAAAAACAAAAGCCTAAACTTACTTACCTAAATAAATTACCTGATTTTCAAAGACACAGAGCACCCAGAAATCACACTGAAGTCACTGAGAGCTACTGGGTGCTTAGCACTTTTGAAACTCAGGTCAAACTTTTATGAGACTAAGTAAGGAGTTAGAAGTTTAACTTTAGGCACCTATGTTTGAACATCGTGGCCATGAAAAGTTACCCCTATATTAGAATGTTCATCTGTAAGAAGTTTGCAAATCATCAATTCAGCTACTCTACCTAATACATTTGTATTTATAATTGAAAGCCACTCAAAAGCACAGATCTACTCAGAATCTTGAACAGTATAAGTACTGCTCTGACAAATGCCAATGCCATCACAGTTTCTTGCCTCTCTTTCCTTCATCTGTCTCCATCTGAATCCAAATATCTATTTAATTAAAAATATGAATTATTTCTTGCCAACCCCACAAATACTTTAAATCTCTTTTGAATAAAATGAAAAGAGATTCCCTTACACCAGTTCTTAGTATTTAGCCAGCATGCTTTCTGGCTAAAATACTTCTCAAAGTCCTTGATAACTGTTATGATAAAAGTGATGAAGGAATGGACAAAATAGGTCTGGCTATGAATCTCAAATATTTATGGGGCTTCCATCTCTTTTGTAGGTGAACTCTGAGTGCAGTTAATGCACATAAATTTTTTACAGTTGACTTCAAGGGGTACTCAGCTCTTCACATCTCCTAGATTTGGCAGCTATGTTTACCATCCCATTCTCCCTCCATCACCTCAATGTCTGAATGAATGGTTGGGACTATCAACACAATGTAGATACTTGGGTGGATTAGCTCAAGCATATGTGACACCTTTTGTGTTCAAAAGCAGAAGATCCTTTTTTAAGTGTAATAAGTTGAAATGGCTCCCCTTTTGTTAGCAGGTCAAACAAAGTTGGATTGGCAAATTAATTTGCGCAATCTTCCACAGGCTGATGGCTGAGGCCAAATGGGAAAAGATGGTTACTAACCTTCTGTAACTATGTTCTTTGAGATGTATTGCTCAGGTTCATTCCAATTAGGTGTGTGCGCACCTCGTGCACAAGTTGCCAGAAGATTTTTCCCCCAGTAGTACCTGTAGTGTCAGCTCTGGAGCCCCCTGGAGTCATGCATCAGTAGCATTCCATATAAGAGCCTGCTGACCCTCTGCCTCCTCAGTTCCTTCTTGTTGAGAAACTCCAACAGAGGGGTATGCGGGTGGGTTTGGAGTGGACGTGAGCAACACATTTTGAACAACAACAGTTACAGAAGGTTAGTAACTGTCTTTTCTTCTTCAAGTGGTTGTTCATGTCAATTCCAGTTAGGTGACTACTAGCATTCCCTTAGGCAGCAGGGTCGGAATTCGACATAGAACTGATTACAGGACTGCTCTGTCCACTGCTGCATCCTCTCTGCCTTGAGTGATGGTGTAGTGCGTCGCAAAGGTGTGAATGGAAGACCACGTCACTGTCCTGCAAATGTCCTGGATCGAGACCTGGGCTATGAAGGCTGCCGAGGTTGCCCGGGCTCTTGTCGAGAGGGATGTCAAAACAGGGGGCCAGCACTTTTTCTAGGTCATAGGAGGTCCTAATACACAACATAATCCACAATGATATTGTCTGAAAGGAGACCAGAAGGCCTTTCACTCTGTCTGCCACCACCACAAAGAGGTGGGGGGGGATCTTCTTAAGAGGTTTCATTCTCTCTATGTAGAGGTCCAAAGTCCTTCTAACATCTAGCAAATGAAGACTTCGCTCATGGTTGCTAGCATGTGGCTTAGGGCAGAAGACCGGGAGAAAAATGTCCTGATTAAAGTGAAACCGAGGGACTACTTTTCGGAGGAATGCCAGATGTGGTCACAGACAAACTTTGTCCTTGAAAAACACCAACACTTTCCTAGCTGATGTAATGGCTACTAGGAAGGCCACCTTCCATGTCAAGTATAAGAGGGAACATGTTGCCAATGGTTGAAACGTTTGTCTCATCAGTGTAAACAGCACCAAATTAAGGTCCCATTGAGAAACAACTGACAAGTGTGAGGGAATATTCTGTCAAAGCCCTTGAGAAAATGGCTCACTATGTGGTTTGAAAAGATTGAATGCCCCTCCACCCATGGATGGAAGGCCGAGATTGCCGCTTGGTGGACCTTCTGATAAAGACAGGCCAGATGGCTTTAAATAGGTGTGATGGGGCTGGTCTGAGGGCCCAAAAGGGTTAAAAACCCTCTGCCCTGCAGGCAGAGAAGAAAGCACAGCAGGGCAGTTAAAGACACCTGGGCCCAATGAAGGGCCGGGCCAAAGGTATTTAAACCCTGTCTTCCCTAAAGGAAGGGGAGGGAACACTTGCAGTAAGGCTGCCAGAAGGTCTGGGGCAGCTGCAGGAGAAGGTTCTCTCACAGGCCAGGAGACAGAGGTCCGCTACAGCCAGGGGAGGCAGGTAGTTGGGGGCAACTTGACCATAGAAGCAGGAAGCACGAGACCCACCAGGGGGAAGTTGGCAGTTTGCCACAGTATACTTTGAGGCAAGCACGATCATACACACAAGAACTGGGGAAAATATTTGCATAGAAATCAGCAAAAAGCTGCTGTGGGCGAAGTGTTCTGAAAATAGTTGTAGCTGGAGCTCTGAAAGTGGAACTGCCTAAGAACAAGAATTTTGTACCTACTGTGAATAGACTTGGAAAGAATATCCTGAGTGTTCTCATCTCTCTTGCAACAAGGAGTCTGGGTCAGATTCTCAGCACAGGAGCGTGGCAAGGGGCACTGTCAGGGTTCTGGTTACAGCTCCCTGCTCCTGTGGGTTGATTTGCACCAGCCCTAGTATGGTTTAATTGTTTAAAAAGTTCTGCTCTACATTTCATCAGTTGGCTATGACTCCTAAAGGATCGTATTGCAACTGAGAATTGGTGAAGAGCAGCTGCAGTCTGCCTCTGTCTTCAACCTAACCCATACATCAGGGAGGTAGGGAGTGATGGGGGGGAAGGGGAGGCACCTATACTGGTTTTCTAGCCAGCTACTACCCAAGAGCAACAAAAATTGCTGCTTCAGGAGAGAGACTGGTTTTACAAGTCCCCGAATCCCCTTTAGCCATTCCAGCTGCAGTCCTGGACAGTGTTCTCACTCATGCTCCCAAGGAAACAAATGGTGTGGTTATCACTCTCTGGTTGGCTCACAAGTGAGGTCCTTCCCCAGAAGCGGAAAAAAGTTGCCTTTGTAAATTGTCTGCTAGCAACATGCTATTGAAAACTACTCAGTTCAATCCACTGTCCCTCACATTTTGGAGTCATAAATTAATGATTTCCCAATCCCCAGACTCAAGTCAGTATCATCCCAGTTCCATGGTCAATTAATCAACGACTGTCTATTGTAAGTGCTTCATCATGACATTTTCTTAAGCCTATTACAAACCATATAATATATCAGTTTTGAAGAATTACATCTATCGAAATATTTTGGAATTTCTTGAGAGTAAGAAATAACCAGTGTGTCTGAATTGAAGTTAAGAATTAAAACATTTCAACCAACAATTTTACAAATCTGGTTTTTCAGCGAGATCTCAACTAGCAAATATTGTACTTTAAGGACACCAGACACAAATTAGTGTCCTATTTTATACAAGCTATTTTGTAGCTAAAGAAATGGTGAAAACCTAACTTGTAAAATTATTAAATATTTTTCAGATACTACTGGTTCTAAATAAAAGGTGTAGAATCAAAACAACTGCAATACATTACTTGTTTTAAAAACCAACAATCTAATATTGTTATAATAACCACCTTAATATTACAGTATATATGCAGCTACAATTATTTTAAGACTTATATTACAGTAATTAAATATTTAAAGGATGTCATCTCCCTTCCCTCTGAAAAACTTTCTTATTGGGTATTTCAAGGGTAAGATGAGTTCCCATACACTTTTACTGAGATCAGTAGGGCTTCCGGGTATCCACCACTTCTGAAAATCAGGCCATTTGTTTAGGTGCCTAATTAGGGATTTAGAAGTATAATTTTATGCTATTATTCTGAAAATCTTGGCCTGTGAACATAACAAAATTAGAACAGTCTTTCTATAACAATTTAAGACCAGTCACATAATTAGAAACCCCCCTTACAATCACCACTTAGTATATCTAAACCCTCAAGATAATATTAAAAACAGGGACTACAAATCAAACCCATTATACTCCATTCACCTCTCCTGGGGTAAATGCCTAACTTTACTGAAGTTAACTGCAAAACTTCCATCGATTCCAGCGGAGCCAGGATTTTGACTCTGATGTTTAAAGAATGAAAAAGATGGGGTTTGCAGTGTCTATCCCAAGCAGAATTTTACATCACTACTGATTCAGATTTAGTTTGCATCTTCCAATTTTGAGAAAGTTGCTCCTAAGGAGGCACACGTGCTACATTTGTATCAGCTATTTTAAAAACATTGTTCCCAGTTTGTATCAATAACATATTTTGTTCATTACTAGTATACTTGCACCATTTTGTAAACTGATCCGACAAAGTACCAAGATTGGATATTGCTGAAAGGCTCTAGGCACTAACTTTTCTAGGACATGTTTTTTTTTTAATTTAATAGAAACAGAAGTTAACAAAATACATCATGAATTTACATAAGCTCACATCAGTTACGTTTTATGTAGAAGAAATTAAGGCTATTTTGTTTCAAACCAAATGGAAATATTTTTAGATGGAACATTTTACTTTCTGAGCAACCTACACTGCAAGCATAAAGTAATGCCTATGCATAACGCATGTTCAAATTCATTTGAATAAATGACACTACTTCATTTTAACTTTCCTGGATAAAAAATCACTTTTTTTAAAAACCTCTCATTGTTAATTTTATACCAATAAAGAAATCCATGGTCCCTTCCACACAAAATTACTGACAAAAATCATCAAATATAAGTATCACCAACTGATATTTTGCTCAAATTTATCCTCTGTGAACATTCTTACTTCTAAAACATCTGATCAGAAGCCCACGGAAGTCAATAGGAGTCCTTGACTTCAAATTAGCTTTGGATCAGGCACAACGTGGGCTTTATTTTCTAATTTGTAATGCTTCCATTACTTTAAATATATATGGCTTAACAAAACTACGAATCCCTTACCTGTATGTCCATTCATAGCAGCAGAATACAAGGCAGAATAACCATCTTCACAGGAATAATTAATGTCCAATCCTTCTTCATTAAGCAGCATTGACAATAAAGTGACATTTCCCTGGGCAGCAGTTTGGTGAAGAAGGGTGGGCCTGCCACCCAGGGGGACAGGACCACCACTCATTAACAAAGGGGTTAGGGAGGGAGACCAGCCTGCGAGTTAAAGTGACAAATGTTAGAGGGAAGACATGAATAAAGTAAGGCTGTGCATTATTTCTGAGCTATTAAAATATATAAATGACAACCTAAACCAGTTCTTCAACACTATCGGGTTTGTTAAGGTTTAGAATGAATCTTGTAATGTTATTTTTGTCACTATCAAAAAATAATTAAACTCACACACTCTGATCAGAAGTTATTTTCATTGTTAACGCAAATTAATAAGTTTCTATCATCATGGGTTAACACAAATAAACACTCTGGGAAACATGACAAACCGTTTCCACAGCCCAAAATTTCTGACATTCCCATAACAAACTGAAAAACTAATGAAAATCTTATACAAGTTCTGGCTTTAGTTTAATTGTAGCTAAATTAAAAATCATTCAGGATTCATTTTCATATTAGTATGTGCTTGTTATTTGCATCTGCAAACTTGATTTTTCTTCAAAATCTTAATCTAATAAATAATACTTAAACCTGAAAGAATATCATAGCCAAATAAGATAGAAAATTTGGTTCAAAGTGCTTCAGTTATACTTTAAAAATAAAAAATTAACAAGGGGCCAGTTCAACACAAAGGTTTGCAGAAGCCTTGTAATATACATATTTTTGTTGGCCTGTGATTTAATGTACATGTCCATTTTATGCAACAGTACTGTGATTTCTATTTTATTTTATGAGAAGAGCCAATGTACAGTGAGTAGCTAGTTACTTCAAAATTACTGACAAAAGCTTTCAAGTCATTCAATGAAAATGGCAATCTACAAAACAGAGCTTTAGAAATCTTAGGAGTTATCTTGTTAGACATTCCATGCCTCATTACTTAGCAGCTTTAGAGGAGAGTTTGTTAAATGCATGAAGTCTGCTGCATATAGTATGGAAGACTTTGTGTACTCTTCCTTGATCAAAGGACTGCAAAAGAAAATAGGAAAAAGGATTGAACAATATAAATGTTTATATATTTGTATATATATATACACACACATAATTTACCCTTTGAAAATGAGAAATCACACTGTTTCCTTTTTGAATAGGTTACTCTATTTGCAGTGCGTGTATGTGCACACACATACCCCTATATGATGCTGAAATCTGATAGTGTAAGAGTACGTAGTCAGATTCCCAGCTCAAACTAACAAAAATAATTAATTTGAGTTTTTATAATTGTTTTCAAAATAAGACATTTTTAGGATGATAACTTCATAATAAAATATATTTTACTACTGGTACAGAGAGACAGCAGAACATTTATTTGTAGTACTTTGGGAAAGATAAATTAACTTATTGCTTCTTCTATAAATTTTAATAGGTAGGCCACTATAAAAAAACACTACCACACACATCAGCAGCCATACTGATAATTTAAAATCACACTTTATACCAAATTGAAGGCCAACTTTGAAGTTGTATCAAGATATATCATTAGTTTTACTTATTTTTAAAAATATACTATGAAACAAATTCTAGAGGTTTACAAAACATAAGATTCATGTAATTTAAATTACTTCTCAAATTCTGTACCTTGTGCTTTTTAGATTACAGAAAAATCCTCTAGAATTAGTTCTGCTTTACTAAGTCCAATACAAATCAAACTACACCCTTTGTGAAGTCAGAAATACTATACATATAAAGTAGCAGTTCAGATATTTGGGAACGTTTATTCTTACAAGGTACAAGAATGAGGAATAATGGAAAGAAAAAATAAAATAAAATTATGAAAGCTGATTTTCTTTCCATTGTTTCAGCCTGGTATCATCTTGTAAGCCTCTCTCTTTTTAAACCATTCCTGCATGTAGAAATTTTGTTCTGACTAACCAAAGATATTGTTTGACTTTATTGTATTTCACTGTTTTTTTATACTGCTTCCTGTGGATATATCTAGTGTAACAGCATCTCCATAAACGTTAATCCTCTATTTCAACTTGCTTTTTACATTTTAGGCATTAATCTTGTGTATGCTGGAATGATTTTTGGACTCTGGGAGGTTGGGAGGGTAGGGGGGCTTGACATTTTATTGTGAACATAAGGTTCACTATGCCAAGCCATTTTGAAACACAAACAGCATTTCTGGGATTTCCGCTTTTGTTGAAAAGTGGCACAAGATTTTTCAGCATCATTAATAAGAATATCAGAAAAAGGATGTCTATCGTGCATTACTGTAAACAGACATCAGATACCATTATTCTCATTTTCAGCTTCTTGAGAGGGCAAATATCCTGTTGCATTCCAGTGATGAAACTTATTGTGCTAAATTAAGACTGGATGAAAATTTTTACTGCATAAGACACACAAACCATGTAATCACATAAATGCATATTTAAAATTCTGTTATCATTGGGAAGCAGCGTAACAGATTTGTATTCATCGAGGATAATATATAATAAGGTTAGGAAGTATCAGTAAGGTATGTGGTTTCATATGCAAAAGTTATCAAATATGAAGCATGTGTGACAGCTTGCAGAACATGCAGTGATGAAGGACAAAGCGATAGAAAAAACAGCTTCTGGCATCAGCTTCAGAACGTGGAGATGGTTAATTTCAAAGCCCAGTTCAATCTCTCCCCACATCCCCATTTACCTTCTTAGCCAATCACATACCAAGGAAAATCAATGGATATTGGAGTGAACTAAATAAAAACATACTCCGATTGAAGAGAGATGTTAAAATGCAAAACCAAGAAGAAAAAGAAAGAAGAAACCCCAGGGGTATGGAAATCCAATTGATTACAATCATTTGAGTTTTAAACACTTATTTCTCTGGGAAGTCAAATCCATGGACATTTAGGAATTGAAACAAACTAGAAACACTACGAGTATATTGCCACTTTTTCACATGCACCTTGTTCAACATACATGACAAATGGAGCGTTCTTTTCTTATCTAGAATGAAGATAACAGAAGGCTATAAGAATACTGTATTTAAAACTGTAGGTATTGCCATGCTGATGTAAAATGACATATTACTGAAGCAACATGTAATCTATCACAGTATTTTCTTCTGTAAAACCAAAATACTCCCATTGGAGAAAGTGAGCCTATTGCAATGTTTCTTAAAGCAATGCTGAACTATAAAGAAACTGACCTAAGCAGGCGAACTGATTTGCCATTAATGAAAGAAAAAGTTCAGTGATTAGGCTTTCTTCCACTCCTCCTGACTCCACTTTAAAAGAAAAGTAGAGTAATGGATTTACTGACCTGCCAAGAAACATCAAATTTCAATGACCCTAGAAAAGTCTTTGAAATATATTAATCAACGTGGTTTACTCTTTTTGAACACTACTAACAAATTCTGATTGAATTTCACCAGCACTTCTTGTACAATAAAGTAAAAACAAGGCTTCAGTACACTTATTTTTTACTGGCAGTTAAATCTTGCTGATACAAATTAAAATACAAAACATTCTGAGCAAAGATTAAAAAAATAAGATTTTAATTAAGTTGAATGTTGCTTTTAATAACTGAATCTCTGGCCATTCAGAGAGTTTGAAAACCTAAATACTATTGTTTATTTCCAGCAGTGCCTATAACGTGCTAGGTGCTGTACAAACAATAGAAAACAATGTTTGCCTCCAAAAGTTCATACTCTAAAAAGACAAAATAAATAAAGATGGTAAATAAGGGGGGAGTCTCTTTACAAAGAGACTGTCTGCTGGTTACTAGCCATATATTGTAAATAAAAAAGATGTTATTTAAATCTATCATGTGCCAAACACACCACCATCTGTCTGTTTTCTCTTTATTGAGCATAAGCTATTCAAGGCAGGGACTATATCTTTCATATTTGTATAGCATCCTGCACATAAAAATTTAGTGCTCTTATAGCATATCTCAAAAATACATGAACTGAAGTTAGATTAAGTTCCATAAATGCGCGGCTTGAGAAGGAACACAAACACTCACAAGGCAAAGGATAGTTAAAAGTTTAAAGCAAGGGACTTCAACAAATTCTGTCAGAGCAGTCTTGCTGGGGGATGACAGTTAAGTGACAGACACTTAACTCTGCCTCAGTTTCTTGGACTATAAATTAGTTATTAATATTTACCCACCTCTGCACATTCCAATTTATAGAAATAGTCCCAAGTACTGTCACACAAGTGCCTTCTGACAGCACCAAACACTCAGAGCAAATGGTCCAAACTCCATCCGCTCCCTCAATAAACCTCAAAGTCCTGAACTAGAGAATTTGAATTAAAGAGGAAAGATGACACAGTTTGTGATAAATAATCTTTCTTCTTTGAGAATTACCTCTGCATATTCCCACATATAGGCGTTTGCAAACAATACAACACCCATGCAAGTGAGTGGAGGAGCTTTAATTAAACAAGTACCAGACTGTCCTGACAAAGCAAGGTTTATATTTAGATGCAACATTGACTAAAAAGTGCTATTTAAATACCGGTTCAGAATACCAGGTAGCAGACTGACATTTTTATACATTATGAAGGTATGCCATCAAAACTGCCTTAGTCAGAGCAGAGTGATCCAGAAAGCATCATGTGCCATCACTCTCATTGACATGTAAAACAGCTCTCCACACATAGCCTAATTCAAGTTGATAGAATTTAAATTGAGATGACTTCTGTCCTACAGTCACTAGGAGGACTACACAAATCAGTTAATTTCCTTAATGATTTTGTCTTATGCAAATAAAAACTAATCTGTCTTTTGACATCTACAGTATGGAGTCTAACTTCTCCTGGATTCAAATGAGGGCTGGAGAATTCTGATTTATTCACTGGATGTATACCAGAGGTACTATACAAGCCTGCAACTCCACAATTCTTCTAGAGACCTCATGCATATGGACTTTCAAATCATTTGTACGTATCTGATTGCTTTAATCCTTTAACATTTCTCTTATTGTTTGTTTTTTTTATAAAAAATCTTTTGTTTTAGTTACTAAAGGATTGGCTGGCAGCTTGGTATTTTGGGTAAGATCCAAACTAATTTTGATCTGGTACTGTGGCTGGTCCTTTGGGATCAGAGGGAATCTTTTGAGTAAAGAGAATAGAGTTTGAATAACTGGTCTCTTTACTGGATCTAGTGGCAGTTTGGGAGCCAGAGACTGAAATGCAGTAAAGAGGGCTGTGTGCATTTGTATAGTGGCTTCTTGATAACCAGTGTGGGGGAATCAGAAGCTCTGCTTGTGGCTGGTTGGGAAGCCTGACTTCAGTGTCACCCACCAGTGCTGGGAGAATCTGCTCTCCTTTTACAGCCTGCCCTGAGCTTGGCATTATCAGGTGGTTACCCTGGGCCCAGACGGGTCACAAGAAGCATACCAGCAGTGTCAGGGACCCACATCATCTCACTAAAGGGAAGACATCCTCAGGGTCTGAAGTATAGAAAGGGCTGGAGGTGTCTTTCAGGACTGAGACTGATGGCACCAAAACCTCTGAACTATACAAGTGATTGTCAGTGCTAATGGAAGTTTCTGTGTCAACTACAGCATCCCAGCATTGACCGACTTCATTTTTGGAGAGGTTCTCTCTGCCCTGTGCCAGTCGTAGCCTTAAAAGAGGCTAATACTTGCTATTTTTGTGCTGACTTTTTCCAATAGGGAATATTTGGAAACAAAGATGGTGGCAGCTTCAGCAGTTGATCCAAATGTGGATCAGGCCTCTCATTCATAAGGCTTTCATCATGAGAAAAATCTGGAGCAGCTAAGATTTAAGTGTCCTACATGCTAAGCACTGGTGAGTGAGGTAGGAAATGACCCTCTCTGAGGCCCGGTCTACACTTACCTTCTAGATTTGGTGGCAGTTGACGGGAGATACGCAAGTGACATAAATCACTTGCGTATCTCCCGTTGACTTTGCGGTGTCTCCTCTGCACGCTGTCCACACTGTGCTGTGCTGTTCCCTTTGACGCAGTGCTACGCCACTTACCAGGGTGGTTTTCCTGTGTTGCTTGCTGGATCGACTGAGTGGGTCTACACAGACCGCTCAGTTGATCCAGAGCAACTGATCTGACAGCGGCGATTTTGCCATCATCAGTGTAGACCCAGCCTGAGACTAATTAAACAGCAGGGTATGTGCATCACACTCCAGAAATACAGGACACCAAATATACTGCTTAAATGTGAAAATAAAACCAAACACATTTCTTCAGGTGTGAAGAAAGATAGTTGGGATTGCACAGCCCTTTTATAACTGGTCATGAAATTATTTTCTAGAAGGGTCACAAAACTCAGTGGCATTGACACATCACATACCCTGAGTGAAACTATACATAGGTAATTCTCAACAAATTAACTCAGATTTGTAGAGCTTGATATCCTCACCACTACAGAAGTCCAAAAGTATTATTAAGGAATCCCCCTTTTCTGGAATATGTCATTAATCCACAATGTGCTGAGAACACTGCTACCAGATTCCATGGTTAATCAGCTCAAAAAAAAAATCGATGACTAATCTGCTCAAAATATCAATTTTCATTGTCTTATAAAGAATACACTAAAATGAAACCTTCTTAAAAAGGAAACTGACTTATGAAATTCACTAAAAACCAAAAAAATTATGAAGCAAGATAAATTCCCATACCCCTGAAACTTGGAAAAAATAATAAACATGTAAAATTTCTACTTTAAGAAAAGATAAACCAGCTTAGAGGAAAAGCTGTAAAAGATAAATAAAGCAAATGTCCCAGACCCAGAGAAAAAAACAGCGAACATTCTTAGAGGGCAATAGTTTGAAGTATATCAATCCCTTTACCTGATGCTGTTGCCAGTAGGCTGTCTGAATCACATGGTCTACAGGATGAAGCACTAACAGGGTTTATGGAGGAGCTACAGGCAATGGTGGTGGAAATGACAAAGGAACTTTCTGAACATGCAGGTTGGCTCAGTCCAAGGGATTGAGAAGGCCAGGCACCCACCTGAGATGTGGCCATGGCTGGTATGGCACAGCCTGCAGATGCCATAGATATATCTATAGTTGGTTTTGGTGGCAGCTGAGGCGAGGACTTAGAAATAATTTCCTCATTTATTACCCTGATTCCTTGTGGTGAACAGGAAGGAGGTGAAATCATGGTTTTGCTGTCAAATTTTACACCTACATTAGAAGATCGACTACTATCCATAGTAACTTTTAGCTGTGGGTGTGGTGGAGAAGGAGTTTGCGAAAGCCCTGGCTTTTTTGGAGGAATAGGTGGAGGGTTTCCTCTGTCAATTCTTGATACATTGGGAGTCTTTAAACCCACTCTACCAACTGGAGGATAGGTGCCAGCTTCCACTGAATGTGGCATTCCAGGCCGCAAAGTAGCACCACCTTGAGGACTTGTAAATCTTGAAAGGACTTGGGTGACAGTATTCCGAGCTAGCTGTTTGGCAACTAGGTTGTCACGACTAGTGGGGGACACATCCCTTGATGGAGGGCTTTGGGTAGTGTTTCCATTTTGGTCTTGATCATTAGTATTAGCTTGAAATCTAAATCTAGCTGCTTGGACTCGAGGATTTAGACCTGGATGCACAGTAGTGTTGGCAGACTGTGACTGTAAACTGTGCATAGATGAAGCTAGTGAGTAGTTCTGAGATGCAATAGTTGTTGCTGGAGAAACAGAGAGGGCGGCATTATTTGGAAAGGGGGCAGTGCTATTTGTTAAATCTGGTGATGAGCCAGTACTTGGTCCATTTTCCTCAGTTCTGTTTTGACTTGGAGTTAGAACAGGAGTTGTGGGTGGGACAATCAGTTCGCTACAGGAAGAGTGCCTATCAATGACTGGTTTCACAAATGCTGCACTGGAAGATACATTCATTTTTGTGTTGCCAGAAACCGGAGAGTTCACTGCTGAAGGCTTTACAGGCACAACCAAAGGCAGCTTCCTAACATTTTCAATGCTAATGTCCATCGGTATTGTATCTGTCTGAGAGGCAATAGTTCTTGAAATTGGGCTTTCTGTTCCAACAGATACAGAAACAAAACCCTTATCTTTATTTATACGAGAGAGAGAAGGGTTTGGTTTACTGTCATTTTCCTTTTTTAACTGCTCAATCATTTTTCTCATTTTATCTCTCTCTTCTTTGAGGTCACTAGTATGTGCTTCCTCTCTGTTAAGTTTGGCACGCAATTGTTCCCTTTCTGTGTCAAACTCAGAGAGCTGTTTTTCCATTTGAGCTTCCATTTGTGTATTCTTTTGTTTCTCAGCTGCAAGAGAGTCTTCCAATTCATTTGCTTTTTTTTTTTCCTTTTCAAATTTTGACATTATTTCTTCCAGTTTCTGGGCTTCCTCTACAATTTTCCCAGACAACTGTTTACATTCTTTCACTAGCATCAGTACTATATGTTTATTCTTGCCACGTTCTTCTTCAAGACGAGCAGACAACTTCTTATGTTCCAGCTCAAGCATCTGTAACTGAGACTTTTCCATTTCCAGCTGAAAGAAAAATGTATAGGTAAATTCTCATGAACATATACAAAATACAGTTTTTCAACATATGTCTTTAACTTGGCATTGCTCTTTCAACTGTTTAAATTCACAATGGATTACTTAAGCAAATTGCAGTATTCTACCATTAGATATAAATTACAATACAAAATGTTGGAATATTTGAGCACCAAACCAAGAAATTCAGAACAAAATTAATTTCAAACCAAAGTTGATTTTCTTCAGTTTCTTACTCAAACAAACGAACATGGGGAAAATATATTTGGGTTAAAAAAACATCCAAAGCGAAAAAACAAAGCAAAACTAAATGTTTGAGGGAGGATTTTGTTTCATTTCTGAGGTGTTTTCTTATTCAAAACAAAATCTTGTAATCTTTCATTTCGTTCCTTTTTCATAATGTTTTCACCCTTTAAAAAAATAAATATAGCACATTTACTATTCACTGAAAAAGTCACCTAACTCTACTGATGGAAATGCAACCTAAACTTCCTCAGTATTTCCCTATCAGCCTCATATATATGTCAAACAAAAATGGCAAGGTGCAGCATTTCCTCTTCCTATACTGTTCATCTGAATGACTGGCTTAAAAAATTTTTTTCTGCATTCACTGAATAGCCTAATAATTTCTTTAACATGCCCCTATGATCTTAATATGTAACCTGAAAATATCTCCCTCCCACCCCCACCATAACTAGCACACAAAAAGCATGCTGGTCAGCCTTTTCCCGTTGTTCTATCTGCCATTAAGAAGTTAACCTTACCTACTCTACATGTTGTGACGGGGTCAGGCCAGACGGCTATGCAAGAGTACTATTTGGAATCCGGGGGTAGGTGGGTGGGCGCAAGCCCACCCACCGCTAAAGGCTCCCCCCCCAGCCTAGGGGCGGAGCCACTGGACCAGGGTCCAACTAATTACGGGGGACAACAGATGAAAAAACAGGAAAGGGCGTGAGGGTTACAGGTTAAGAAAAAGAGAGCCAGAAGGGGACACCGAGCAGAGAACCCCAGACCGCGCCCACTGCTCCTCGAAGCTGTCCAAGGAGCCAGCGGACGCAGCCCAGAGGAACTCTGCCCGGAGACGTGAGTTCACAAGGGACCGGAAATAGGCCCCACAGTCGCAGGGAGCCCCCCCTGCCAACCTCCTCTCCCTGGTCCTGTAGATGGTTAGTTTGGCCAGGGCTAGGAGGAGGTTGACGAGGAGGTCCCGCGACTTCGTGGGGCCACGGATGGGGTGTGCGTGGATGAACAGGTGCGGGGAAAAGTGCAGCCAGAACCTCAGCAGGAGGTTCTGGAGGAGCCGGAAGAGGGGCTGCAACCTGGCGCACTCCAGGTACACGTGCGCCAGGGTCTCCCTCACGCCGCAGAAGGGGCAGGTGTCAGGGAGGGAGGTGAACCGCGCCAAGTACACGCCCGTGCTCACGGCTCCGTGAAGGAGCCGCCAACTGATGTCCCCGGCGGGCCGCGGGGTCAAGGTGGAATACAGACTGGCCCACCGGGGATCCTCGCCCTCCAAGGATGGTAGGAGGTCCCGCCACTTGGTGTCTGGGCGGGACGCGAGGGCGAGGAAGTGAAGGGTGTGGAGCACGAGCGTGTACAGGTGTTCCCTAGGCGCGGTCTGGAAGAGGGCCGGCTGCAGGTCAAGCAGCCGGCTTGGGGCATGAGGATGGGGGGGCCGAGGGGGTTCGCGGGGCCGAGGCCCGATGGTAAGCACCGGAGGGCTCGGGCTGA